>OY660873.1:28057948-28615448 GCA_962446985.1 Xyrichtys novacula
CTCTCAACCAGGTTTAAAATAAAATCATGCAGAAGGTTCTTATGGACTTTTGCTGGAGACCTCAAATGAGCTGCAGGGAGGAGCAGGAACTTTTTAGATAATACTCACAACCTTCACATGCATAATTTGTCAAGCGCAGAGATCAAAGTTGTTGAATATTTGATGCATTAACTCCTGAGCAAAGTCTTGCTCTCACCAGCAGTGTGTATTCACAGACTCTTCAGGCGCCATCTGCCCCTCTGCCTCTGAGGAAGTCCGCTGCTTTTTCTAGTTTGCAGAGAAGCAGCAGGTGTCGTCCAAAAGTGCACCGTCCAAAGTCTTGACCTCCTCTTGGCTTGGACCAACACATGTTCCTGACCATCACTTCCGTGAACCATGACCCCACAGCTTTGGGGTTCAGAGACGCTAATGATATTTAACACCTGAACTTGACCACAACAATATTGACAAGTCTAATGGAGGTCAAAGGATCTTCAGCACTAACAGGTTTGAATTGGCTTACCACAAGACTTTTCAATAAGCCTCCAAAGCTGTAGAGCAGTCATTCAAATATACACAGGCACAGAGCGCTTAGGCGAGAATCTTCACTGTATGTATGCTCTCAAAACACCGATGCTCCCTTCCCTTTATTTGGATAGTTTCGCAATGGGATCCTTGCTTATTTTCTCCTATAAGTGCCCAGGGGTAATCAAATCCCAAATGAAATATTTTCTTTGCCGCCGGTACCTTTCTGCATGCTGTTTTCACTCCCAGGGAACCATCCCGTCAGGCCCTGGCTCTCTTTCTAAACCAGGGATTTACGCAAGAGTAGGGAAAACTATGTAAATGACACTGCTGCGGCGGACTCAAGCGAAACGCTAGACCCCAAAAGAGGGGCGCTGGGAGTGAGGAGGGAAGCGACAAGGGAAGGGAGGGGAAAAAAAGAGTACATCCTCAGGAATTTCCCTCGGAAATCTGTGGATTATCCCACTGGTTTTAATGAAAGTTGTCAGGATTAAGACTGGCGAAGCCCACTGAGGCGGGTGCTGGAGTGAGGACAGGGATGAATCGTAGAAGAGGAAGGAGCGGGATAAAAACCAGGAACCTATTATATTCCAAAATCACTAAATTGGAGGTAAAATTTCTGTGAAGGGGCTCAGTGATGGGGCCTTTGATGAGAGGCAGGGGTGAACGGATGAGATGATGGAGGAGAAAGTAAAAAAAAATAGGCAGACACACTCCGCAAGTCTTGGGCGAGTCTGATGGAACAGCAGTCCTCTTAGACTCACTGATTAGCTGAAATATCTCTCATTACACCACCCTCCATCCTTCTTCGCCTCTCATGCTGCTCTTGCTCCTTCTCCCTCTCTGTCCGTGATGAGACGGTCACCTCGGTGTCAGCGGTGATGGCTAAGTGGGAGCTTGAGCACTTCCTTAATCAATCTGAGTAATAGAGAGGAGCTCGCCAGACACACAAAATCCCAACACACACTCACTCAAAGACCTGTCAGCTCTCATTCGCAGCCGTCTACAGAGCCATCGAGCTCCCTCCCTCTCTCTCTCTCAAACAATGTCCGATGAAGCCGTAAACAGATTTGACACATTGCTGTTCATGCACCTGCACAACCTAAGAAGCCCATCATGGATAGATTAGCAGAGTGGTGCATGAATTTGCACACAGAAATGATGAAGAGCACATAGCCTGGGAGACACACTCAGGCACTCTCTGTTCTGTCTGAGGGACGTATGCAGACAGCTGGGAATGTCACGTATGTACACTCAACAGGCCAGCCAATAAAGGAGAGGACGCGGCGAGGGCGAATATCTTGATAAGTAGTGGTATGCTTTGCGTAAACATTCAAGGGGGAGGGTTTTGAACATGCTGGTCGAAGGAGGGCAGGTGTACTTCAGGGTCGTCAAAGAATAGACAGTCAATGTTTGACATAAATGCAGAGAAAAGGGGACTGACATAACAGATGGCAGAGAATTCACTATGTAACTGGGGGAGTGATTTTAAAAGTATAACATGAAACAAATGGAGTAAAACATCCAAACAGAGAAGATGGTCAAGTTTTCTCTATTAACAGCGGAAAGAGGATTAGCTGTCAGCTGGAGCCATTGACCGTAATCTCAGTGAGCTCACCCACTGGTCTCTGAAGTCCATCCATGGCAGTCCAATAAAGGCTTTTATATCGGCCACAGACTGACCTGCTCTCCTATGATCATTAACAGGATCATTATGGGCCATAATTCAGGAATGGCACAAGTCTGGTAAACCTAGACCTCTACATGCACTCAGTGATGAGTCCCAGTCCTGTTGTTAAAATGCACAAAAGAAGAAACTCAAACATGAAACTGTGGCAGTTTGAACCTTTCTGTTCTTAGAGGACAGATTCAATAGTCACTTTTTGGTCATTTTGACAGGCCGGTTGTAAATGCAGTGATGGTGGAGGATCTTCCAGCTGCTTCTCAGTATCATCACAAGACAACCAGCTGTGTGTGCGAATCTGTGCATATGTGTGTGTGTTTGCGTGTCATGTGCATCAAATGAAGATGTTTTCTCAGGCGAGTCCTATCAGCACATTCCAGCCATGCTGTTGATGTCCGGCCACATCTGCCCACTTTCCTCAATATACTTCCTTAATCCCATCCTCCTTCCTCTGTCTGTCTGTCTCTCTCCTACCCTGCATTCGTGACTCCACTCTGCACCTACTCATACGTCCACGTCCTCGTTTTTTCCCTCCTCTCTCGTGTCTCCATCTGTACACAAAACATATTTCACTGTCTTTGTTCCCTCCTGCTCTCCTCACCCCCGCTCTGACCCGGTCCAAATGGCCTCAAGATGTTGCTGCACTTCATTTGCATTTTCTTACATCTCAAGTACGAACACGGCCAAGGAAAAACCTTGGAGGACGTGACGGCCTCATATTTGGCCGACTGAAGGTTAGCATACTGAAAACAGATTTACGAGGAGTGCACTTGTTTCCTAAGAGTCATCAGTTTTCCATGATAAATTCTCATTAAGTGCATTTATGCATTTTGATGAAGACCAGCTGCAGTGTTCTTTTGCAGGTTGAATCTCCCACAACGTAAAACAACATCACAATTAATGTCAACAACATCCAATCCCACAAGGCTTTAGTACACACTGTCCACCTGCTGTAATGTCAACACACAGCTTCACAGAGCAGGTTTTAGCACAAATACAGGAAATCTAGTCTACAGGTAAGAATTACTGCCAAGTTGTTCACTCTCTTTTTGTGTCGGTCACTGATGAACCGGTTCACAGAGCCGACTCTTTAGCTTGAACGATGGAAGCTGTCTGTGAGCCATTTTTTTTTCTCTTATTTCCCCCCACAGACATTCATATCATAAGCCAAACAACGCTAAATTTGACTGAATTAAAAAATGTAGAAGTTGTAAAATGAAGAGCCATTTGGGAGCCAAAAGAGCCGGCTCTTCTTGAGCTGAGCCCAATGATCTGGCTCACTAAAAAGAGCTGTAATTCCTGTCACTACTTTAAACACCTGGCATTATATAAGAAAGAGTGTAGTAGTAGTAGGACCACGACAATCTCAGGCAGGTTTTAATTTGCTCCAGAACTTTCTAATTTCTGCCAATCAGAGATGAAAATTTCAAGGAATTAAATATGAAACTCTCGTTAGAAAAAAAAAAAAAAAGAGAAGTTCCTGACCAGTGACTTCATCCGGCTCTTTAAGGCTGCACATAAAATAAACTCCAATAAACTTATCAGAGATTTTGGACATACCCCCTTCTACTTCTCACCCATCAAATAAAACTGCCTCTCTCTGGCTGAACTCCCGTTCTTTTATTAAGTCCAAAAATATCCTGTTACATCCTCCCCGGCATTTACTTTCTGACAAAAAACACAACGAACTAATGTGTCAAGATGTTTTCAGTTTTATCTCGGCCTCAGCCAAGTTTACAGAGTGTGTGCATTAATGTATTCCTCATGTTGGCAGACAGGAAAGCTACCTCATTGTCCAAGGACTCTGTGGCAGAAAGGCATCCTATTGCTCAAGTGTGGACTCCAGAGTGAGGTAAATACAAGTGGGTTGTTACAACTCCCTAATGCCGACGTGACCACTTCTTCCCTCCCTGTCCACTGTCTGCTGTATGCCAGGCGCTACACTCCCTTTCAAGGGAAGAATTCTCCTGTAATCCATCCCAGCTGCAGCAGATTGCACGGCCAATTAAAGAAAAACTGTTTGGCTCGCCCAAAAACGAGGCGACCACATGTTGTAGTGCCACCCTCCCCTCTCCCCCCCTCTCCTCTGCCTTCATCCCCCCTTTGGGACCTCACCTCTGATGGTTCAGGGGTCACAGTACTTGTGGTTTCTTCCGCACTAGAGCTGGGAGGAAAACAGAGACTGCAGACAAACGGGACAATTAGCCCTGGCTCTGACTGAGCGTCTCCCTCTGAAAAGTTCCCCTCCTCCCTTACAAGGTCACCGAGGCTGCCCCCCATCCACACCTACAGTAGAGAGCAGCTGTCAGTGAGGTGATTTACCCCTCTGTGCTACCTCTCCTCTTCATGTTGACCATTTTGGGGCTGTGTTTCGATGAGGGGTGAGGGGTGAAGGTTGAAACTACAGGGAAACCACAGAGCTGATGGCATGGAGCACTTTGGGGATCCAGTAGAAAGCTATTTCTGGCATTTTCTCGATGTGTTGAAATTTTTTGAAAACATCACAGCATGAGAGGATCACAGACTAAAAAAATAAAAGCTCAGAAACAAAAGCAGGACTTTTCCCACTGACTTGTGTACATGAATGAGTTTTTTGCTGGCTGCTTTCATACCTACTTTTCACCTCAAATTTTGAAAATGTTCAAATTATGTAACAACCCCAGGTCATAAGGAATAAAGCTACAGTTCCTTGGGTGTCCACTAGAGACAGGCTGCAGAAGTGCCAGCATGCACACACACACACAAAAACAAAAAAGTCAATCTTTCCTGCAGAAATAAACATGTTTGCAGCCTACAGGAACTATTCTGGTCTTAATGGTTCATATCTCTGCCCACACACACTGTACAGGGTTGAATTTACTCACAATGTTTATAATGCATCATTTATTTTCAAGATATTCAGCTGAAAACTCCTCACATTAGCTTTAAAAGAGCAGCTCTTGTTAAAATAGGGGCCAACACCAGTAAACAGTGTTAATCTAAGTGTGGCCTGACTTTGTTTTCAGTTAATCCAGGTAGACTGCTATTTGTCACACAAGCTGCATTCATATGATTTATAACTATATGCACAGCAGTTTAGCATTTCTTTTTACCTCATTTAGTGAGGTCTCTGAGAGTGGGGTCTTATTTCCCTGCAGCTATGATAAAAAAATAAAATAAAATAAGCACAAACAAACTAGGGCTGCAGAATACAAGTAGTTTGATAATCACAATTTAACAAAACTATAATTTCACTCATCAATTACTGAAATGCATGATGATGGTTTTTAATTAGCAGTCAGCTTTCTTTTTTAAAGCACTGTTAAACTGCAAAAATGCCATTAAAAAATGGAGGAAATTCAGGGAATTTCTTCCTTTTGAACAGTTGAAGTTTTAGACCAGCTCCCTTAGACTCAGGTCCACTTGCAAGACATTTAAAAACAGTTTGTTTATTTGTG
Organism: Xyrichtys novacula; assembly: GCA_962446985.1. Lineage (NCBI taxonomy): Eukaryota > Metazoa > Chordata > Actinopteri > Labriformes > Labridae > Xyrichtys > Xyrichtys novacula. Next base: position 28,063,574 of record OY660873.1, read on the forward strand.
TTTTTTTGATTTTAAGACTGTGATAGGTGGCATCCAATGTAGTTAAAAAAGATGTACTTGCATGCAAAGAGTGAATCTCTTCAAGTAGCATCTGAGCTTCCCTCCCTGAGCATGATGTCAGAAGAAAATGGAAGCTGTGAGAACCTGGTCAATGTTGGCACCTGCATCCATGTCCACTGTGGTGTTTGTTTCCCCCTGTAATCCCTGCTGGCGTCCCCTCTTTATGTCAGGGGAATGAAACTGAAGCAGCTTACCCTCTTTCCATAATAAACAGCATAAACAGGAAATCTAATCACAGCATAACAGCAATGCAAACCCTGATATTGTAAACACACACCGGCTTAGTGTATGCATACAGCCAGGGCATATACAGGGACCAGGGAAAGTGCCCAGTATGGATCTGCCTCCCTAAGACAGTAAAGCATTCCTGCTCACTGAGGTCTGCACAGCATCATGCAGGCTAGTAGAAACAGATGCGCTCAGTGTAACTATACTCTCCAAAACACATGCACAGCCCTAAGTTTAGAAAGCATGACCTTGCAAATGAAGCTTAGGTGCACAACACAAAGGTAGCCATTTTGGCTAAACAAGCTTCTTAAAACACAATGAAAGTGACCCTCAGTACTCAACTCCAGCTCACTTTGCTGCTATTGGAAATATTTCTGAATATTTGTCCGCCAGCATGAGGTAAGTCCTAGCAGCATGCCAAATGATTGAGCACCGGGTATGCTGTTTTGAGCATCATATCAAATGCAGACAAAAGTGGTAGTGCTATCAAATGTTTGAAAGCAGAAAGTCATCTGAAATAGCAGCTTATGGTGATGCTGAACATGACATGTTCCAAACATACCCCTGCCTGCACCGAAATTGATATGACACAAACATTTTGTAGGGAAATCAAAATGTCACGGAAAAACTTTGAAGGAAAGAGAGTTAAAGAAAGCAGCAGCAGAGCCGCAGACGGACAGAACCACCCCAAAAATCAGAGTGTTGCTTTCCCCATTACTGTTTCAGACTTTGATATGAGCCAGAGCGGCTGAGCTGCGGCTACTATATCAAACCCAGAGCTCGCCTTCCCTGCCTCATTTTTGCCGTCATCTGTGTTGTAGCAAGATCAATGTGAATGAGATCAACTGGCTGCTCCTATTATGACTGTCCTTCTGTTTAATCTCCAGCAAAATACAGAGCAATTTACTGGAGCTCTTAAAGTTATTGGTCAGCCTGATTCATTCAGCATGTTTCTATATCCTCTTTTCTATATCCCAGCACAAATGTCAGCACCCCTCTCCTCCCCTCCTCACTTCTGTCTCCCCCTCCCTTCCTCTGAACCAGCTTTCAATTCCCTCTGCGTGTTGACAGACACTCTCATCTGGGCGACCTTGCTTTCTTCCTGTGTTTCCAGGTTTGGGGTCGGTAGGAGGAGGGTGAAAGGTGAAAGGTCGGCCTTGTGCTCTGTGCTGTCTCGGGCTCTGTCAACACAACCTCTGCTCTGAAATACCATTTTCCCTGAGATCATACAAAATGGGAAGGAGGAGGAGGGGTGATGTCGATTAGAGGAGCTGTTGTGGGCTGATGTACCGCAGAGTAAACGGCTCACATCTGACCGCACACTGAATGTCTCATGCACCATGAGGGTTAGTTAGGGGCTCTTAATGGACTGTTTTACTGCTGTCCGTGTACTCAGTGTAAACTACTGCAAAGATATAAATTAAGTATCTACGATTTATACATGAGTTTTACTAACCAGCTTCCAACATTTGTATGACACAAAGTGTACAGAAAGATGGACAACATGACAGCCCTCCGCAAGTGAGATGTTTGAAGCTCCCCCTACTGGCTGTCTGCAGTACAGACCTTAATTCCTTAAAGTCACATCAAGGCATCCTTCACCTGTGTCATCCCAGATCTTTTCACCAGAAGTGCATGGAGAACAAAGAAATATATTTCAAAGAACACAAGGAATTCCTTTCTCTTTCCATCATGTGACTTGTTTTTTAAATGAAACAGTGACAATTTGTTTGTGGTGTTACTCTGACAGAGATTACCACCAACTGTCTGCTGCATCTCCACTCTCCTGCTCAGAGCTGCTCTATCTGCTCTCATCCTGATGACACTAAATGCTGAGCTGCAAAGAGAGGGTATTAAAGTGCTGACAGCGTTATCTTGGATTGATTCATAACAAATGCCTCAAATCTCACAGTTTACTCCTGTCTTAGATAAGATTAGTTTACATTAGGTTACAGTACAGCAGATACAACTTTATTTATCCTTTTTGGAAGAGAGAACAAGAGAAAAGCAGTTTGTTTAAAGAAAAAAGAGTAAATAAAAACTCGGGCGTCAACCTAAATCGACTCTTTGTTTTATAAAAAAAAACAGTCATGTAAAAGTAATATTATTAGACTGTATATACTGTTTATCACTTATAGATTATTTATTATGTGTTTTTTGCAATGCAAATGTGAATTAAAATGCTTTTTTAACTTAATTGCACATGTGTAGTGGGCAATGACAAATTAAAAATCTCAGGAGGACAACATTTGATGTAAAGGCCTGCCTCTATAACAGGGGTCGGCAACCCGCGGCTCTGGAGCCGCATACGGCTCTTTCTTCCCTAAGCTGCGGCTCCCAGTGGATTTGGAAAATAAATAATAAATACTTAATTGCATTTTATTTTATTTTATTATTATTATTATTTTTTTGTAATTCTAAATTCAAAGATTATAATGCTCTTGTAACATTAAATAAACTATTAAGGCTGCAACAACGAATTGATTAAGTAGATTCGTCGTGACGAAAAAATCCGTTGCCAACAAATTCTGTAATCGATTCGTCGGGTCTTTATATATTACCGGCGTGTAAACATTAGCAGGACGCACAGAAAAGAAACAGCCATGGTCGAGGCAGCGGCTGAGAAAAACATGGACACAACCCAACCCAAATCCCGACCTAAAACATCAGTGGTGTGGGAAAACTTCACCAAGACTGAAAAGGAAGGCGTTCAGTGCAACATTTGCAAAGACCGTTTTGCATGGCTCGGGAGTACATCGATGATGCGTGAGCACAGGGCTCTCAAGTCTCACGCATTCAGCGTATGACACACGCATTCCCACTCGTTCACACGCTCACACACCACACATTGTATTTCTCACGCATTTAAATGAACACGGTGATGAACTGGGGGAAATCAACTGAGTTCCTCCGAGAGTTCAGAAGCTGCGTGCCACGCACAAGCCAATCAAATAAAGTATATCTACTGAACAGCCAATCAAAAAGCAGCATTGCTGTATCCGGGTAGATTTTGATATCTTGCGGTTTAACTACAGAAGAAGACAGACACTCGCCGAAATAGTTCATTTATTTCATAAATGCAACTCGCTACAGTGTTTTATATACTTTGTATAAAGGTAAAAAAAAAAAGATATATGCAATGTTATCTTCATTTTAGATGTCAAAGAGGTTTTGTGGCTCCCTGTGTTTTCTTTTCTGTCGGAAACTGGTCCAAGTGGCTCTTTGAGTGTTTAAGGTTGCCGACCCCTGGTCTATAATAAGCCTGCTTCATATAGAGGCCTGGTACTTACTGCAGTAAAGGCAAATAAAGGATGGGGCTTATATATGAAGATTAAAAAATGTATCTGTATCCAAATACTTGGAAGTGTACCTTCTTTTGTTGATTTTTGGAAAATTGATAAAACATGTTTATATTTTGTTCTCTTAGCTCACATTCTCTCTTGACACAGCCATCATGTGAAGCCATCACGATCACCCTGTGATATAAACCCAGCAGATGTGTTAGAGCTCAGTGTTCAATCTCATGAGGTGTTTAGAAATCGTCTCTCCTCCTCAGTTTGACCCTTCACCTCCAGTTAAGGTCACTTGTAGGCTCTAAAACTCCTGTTGGGCTCTTAGTGTTTTCTAATCAAACGTCAGGAAGAGTATTAGCTGGGTCAGGCTTTAACACGCCCCAACCATGCACTCCGACCCCACTGCTCACTTTCAGGCTTTTTATGATCTGTTCAATTTACTCTGATCAATGTCACTGAACTGTTTTCACTAAACAGGTCTAACTGGTCAAAGGTCATGGCGATTATGAGAATACCACAAGCGACCCAGCTCCTCCCTCCACCTCTGGAAATCCCCCGCCCCTCCAAATATCCCGCAAGGTGCTGGGAGCCGCCTGTCACAGTGATTGATTGTCCCTAAATACAGCGGGGCACCATCAGCGGTTGGTTTCCGTGGTAACTCACAGCGGGTCGTGTGTGTGTTTGTGTATGTGTCTGTGGTCTTTATTAAGATTGGTGACTCTCATATACCCAAGTCTCGACCCACAACCCTTCTCAGTGAAGAACACCACGCAAACCCAAATAATGGTTCGTCATCAGTTGCCAGTGTGTGTGTGTGTGTGTGTGTGTTTGTGCACGAGTGTGTGTGTTTGCGCACGAGTCTGTGTTTCTGTGTCTCGAGGTTTCAGCAGTAAGTGACAGAAGGGAATATGTTTTCCTTTCCATTGCCAGGAGAACGGAAAAATCTGGGTGTAATGACTTTACCCATGAAATGGGAGTTAAACATAATAATCATTAAGGGGAGACCACACACACGTGCACATTCATACGTGCACATAGAGAGAGACACTACATATTACCAGCTGCTTTGTCCTCAATGAAAATACTCACACAATCTTACAAATGCAAACACAACGAAACCCTCAGAGTCATCCGTTTATCCCAGGTCACTCTGCAGGAGACTATTTAAAAAGTTGGACGTTTTCTTACACATGAAAAGTCTTTTCTTTAAACAAATATCCAAAGCAGTGATTATTTCTAGTCTCTGAACTAAACTGAAGGAGCTGCAAATGTACTTCCCCAGTGTTGTGCTCTCATAGGCCTGTTAGTCTTCAGATGAGGTGTTGTTCTGAGTATTTTGACAACTTTGTCTCTTGGATCAGTATTTTTTCAATCCCAACCAGTAAGTACATAGTAAGTTCGTCATTTTTATTTTTCTATAAGCTGAATTTGTAATGTATTACTTGGAATCCAGGTCTCATCTTTGGCTTACAATACTTTAAAATAAGACAGTTTCCCAGACTTGTCAGCTGATTGACGTATACTAAGTCTATTTGTGCAGCCTCCATCCTGTCTGCACCTGAAGGACCCCTAATAATTCTTAATAATTGTGGAGGGCTTCAGTGTTTTTTAATGGTAATGCCTTTCATTTGTACTGTATGAATTTGAGGGCAAATCATCTACCATATCTAAAGACACACAGAGTCCACTGATAACATTAATCCAACTGAACAATAAATGAAAAGGGTGGTCAAAGTTCTACAGAGTTTGTTTTGCTCACTTCCTTGACTCTTTGTTAACTCATCTCTTTCTCAGCTGTTGCCAGGTAAACTGGGTGTTAAAGGTGAATTCATGTTTGCTGATTCGAGACGTCTGTCTGCCTGTCTGTAACTCTGGTTTCATCCCAGCTGTCCAGTTCTCCTCCTCCTTCCCGCTGAACCCCTTCTCTGTCATTTTAACCTTCACTCTCCGTCTGTCGGAGCCTGTCAGTCTTTCCCTCCTCTCTGCCTTCTGCTTTCATCATGGCTCTGTTTTTCTGCAGAGGTGAGTGCTGATAGCTCCCATATTTTCTCTTCTTCTTCCACTCCTCTCCCAGCCCAAACTCCTCTTATTCCCCGTTCTCTGGACTGGTCCGGATCAGGCAACACATCATATCCAAAAGGCAGTTTTTCCCATTGGCACGCCACAATGCTATAGTGCTTTTTCTCTTTAACCACAGAGCTCTGATCGCAGTGCTGTAAAGGATGACTCACTTTACTCCTGCAACAATGAAAGGTTGGAAAAAGTTTATTGGAGTAAATTTCAAGGATTTGGAAATGTTTTTGGACAGGTTTTGCATACTTGATAAACCATGTTAAACTTGAATAAAACCCAGCTGCTGTATGTCAATGAAAGCAACTTTTTAGAATTTACAAGCATCAATTGTTGGTTAAAAAGTCAGGAAAAATTACACCAGACTGTCCAAAATAATAGCACCAAAGTTGGAGGAACTGCTTTCCAAATAGGATCACCAGATTTCTGCTGTATCATGTGCCCTGCTCTTTTCACTTCTTTATACTTCAGTGTTTGACGCACGCCATGACATACTGTAGTACCATCTGTATATGCACAGAAGTCTGTGTTAATCCCAAAAATGTAACTACAGGTCAAACCAGCACTGACCATATCCTCCATGTTTGGTGTACATGGCTGTGGACATCTCTGGTACCATCTCTAACCCAAGTTCTCAAGTCCCTGTTACATATCTCAGCACAAAGTTTCCGGTCTGTGTGCTCAGATATTAAAGTTGTCTTGGCTGCAGTTCAATATTCACCCCACAGTCATGGAAGTCTTACTCTAACTAATATCGTAAGTCCCGTTTTTCCCACAACCTATCTAACTATTATGTTTCATTGAGCTGAATTAAGTATGTCTGCTGTATATTATTACACAGCTTATGGTGCACTGGGTAGAGTGACCATGCATAATTTTTAATCAGATGGGATCTTATCAAAACTCAAATGTAAACATGTGCACAGACTACCCAAACAGCGTCAGGGAAAGTCATACAAACAATAAGCAGCACAGTAATCTGAAATGTTCCTATTATTCTGTCTTTATTCCCTCATGAGTTATGTCACATGCATCTTGTGTTTTGCCTTTTAATCCACTTCCATCCTGTTTATCAAGCATTTCATGTAAACAGTCACAGAATCCAATAAAGCCGAGTAAAATATGAAACTCCATTCAGGCTCTTTACTTCTGCACAGACTTTAGCAGCTCATGACTTTGAGGAGGCGTTTGAAATGAGGAGAAGCAACAGCTGGTAATTAGACAGCTTAATGTCTTCATAAAGAGTCTTAGGACTGCAACTGCTGTCAGCTGTTAGTGCCAAAATCCCTTGTAACACTTTCCTTCAATTATTTTCATATTAAAATGTGTTTAAAAAATCGTAGTGCGCAGGGAGGGCTTGTTGTAAAAGGAAGGAATAAGAGGAGAGAGAGAGTCAGTGACAGGGAGCCGCTGTAGACAGCTGTGTATTTAGAGAAGGGGGTTGGTATCAAGAAACTGTAATCTTAAAGTCTCAGCAAAGATAAAAATTCACCTCAGATGACCAACTGGTGGCCCACAAAAAATTAATTATCCTCTAGATGCCCCTCTAGAAGAGGAGAGGAAATTAGAAATCAACTCTGGGCAAATGACAACTCCTTCTCAATGGTTTTGAAGTACAAAATGACTCCTGAATGCCCTTCCAGAGGACCAACAGGATGATCTTTTACTGGAAATAACATAACATGCAACCTGGATGTCCTTCAACATTAAAAAATCCCCACCCAGAAAACACATCAAGTGGATCAGATATTAGAAAAAGAAAAGTCCCCACTGGATGTCCTTCCAGTGGACTGGACCTAGAAGAGTGACCTTTTGACTCACTCTCAGTACTTTGTGTTTTAAAAAAGCACCCCCTCGATGCCCTTCCTGTGGATTTAACTTTAAAAAGTCTCTCTGGAAACTCTACTGCTAAATAAACCCTTAAAAGGTGCTGCCTGGATGCCCTTCTTGTAATGGTAACATTACAAATCGTCCTCTGAATGTCCCTCCAAATAACTTTAAAAAAAACGGTAAGTTCCTCTGTGAATTTAACATTAAAATAAACAACTTAGTGGGTTTGACACTAAGAAGTCTCCTCTGGATGCCCTTACAGCATGTTGTAAATTAAATTGCACCTTTAGGATATTTTCAGCACAAATACTCCCTTTGGAAACCCTTCTAGTGGATTGAACCTGAAATTATCACAGTCTGGATGATTTTCCTGTAGCTTGAGCATTAAAGATTCCTCTCTGGAAAGCCTTCTAATAGAGAAGCCATAAAAAGTACCCTCTGGATACTCTTCCAGTTGTTAAAACATGTTTTCCAGGATGCTTTTCTTGTTGCTAAGAGGGAAATAATATTAGGAATCAGTGTCCTCCTGCCCTCTAGCAAGTTAGATGACTCCCAGGAGATAAACAAATGCCCTCTGCTAAACAATCAGCAGATAAAACCAAATAAAGTTTTATGAAGGTGTTCTTCTTGTAGTTGAACTGCTAAAGCTCTGCCCTCTTTTTGTCCTTGTAATGGATAAAACATTATGAAGTTTATCCTTCAGATGGATACGATGCAATCAGGTGCCCCCTAAACTCTCTGATTAACCTTTAAGTCTCATTACTCACTCAGTAGTATATTTTTCCTTCTCCTCTTATCCAGCAGTAACATCAGTGGTTGTACTCGGCTGAGGCCCATTATCATTTTATGGCAAACATTGACTCCCTCTAAGATACCATGTTCTTGTTTTCTGGGATCCATGGAGTTCTGTCAACAGGAGGACTAATCCAGGGACTACATCCCCTTTGTGTCCATGTCTGTCGACTGCTTCCAGAGCTTGTGTTACACTTCTTTCTCCATCACACAGCCAGGAAAAACAAATGACATCCTTTTTTTAAAGTTTGGAATCTGGGGCAGCATTTATTTTTTATTTCCTCTCCATACGGATCGTAATAGATCCATCAACGTCAGCCACAAAGTTTGAGCCAACTGCTCTGCCCGGCCATGATTTGATGGTTTCCATATGAGATGGTATCCTCTTGTTTTATAATGAGAACTGCAATCAGGATCAGAGGGTCGCTGGTATTCTCAGAAACACATGTGTATTCACGCCAACCTATCCACTTCTGGACATGACTGAACCCAGATAATACCGGGCATGTGCTGCTGTTATGGTTGTCATCCTTCAGCTGCTGTGCCATTAACGTTGGAGTCAGCCTTGAGGACAGGGGTAATCCTGGAGACAGCACTTATACTGTGGGACAAAATGGCCCTGTCGATCCCAATCTGAGCCCAAATCCATCAAGATAGATGCTCCACTCAACCAGGGACTCAAGGAGATGGGAGGATGGTGAGCAACTTGGCAGACACCTGGAATACTTTGGAAAACTTCATAGGGACCCACTTATTCTCCAGGAATAAACTTCTTAACAGTTTAACATCAAAGCTAGAAAGCCTGAATTAGTGGAGGGTCATAAAATGCATAATGATTTGAATATTGACATTTCTACTTGTATTTTTAGCTGTTGATAAAATAATTGGTTCTGAATCTACATAAAGCGTCGTATACGTCCTTTTGAAATAAAAGCACAGAGGCGAATTGAGGAGCCTACATGTACGACAGCAAATGGTCAAAACAAAATCTTCTAATGCATAACAGGTGACTGACTCAGAATCAGGTAAATTCTCACACGAGATTTGGAATGAAATGCAGAAGAGGTTGGTAAGTTTTAACTAATTTTAAGTTTCAGTCCAAAAGCTAAAACATGTCTTTAACACTTTGTGAAGTTGACAAAGTCACCGTCCTCATCTTGCTTTTCCTCATGATCCTGATTGGACTGATTGTTTAAGGTTTTTATTAATATTTGAACAACTTATCTAGCGTTAACATCAAATGCACAAAACGGCTGACCAAATTAAAGCTGAGAAAAGATGACAAAAGGAGGAAAGACAGCCTGAAATCCAGCAAAACAAGAGTGAGTTATGACAAATTAAAAAAAGAAAAATTTAAGTCAAACAAGCCTGACTTAAAAGTGCCTGATATGAGCCAGAACCTAAATCTGAGGTCTACAAAAACCACCAAGTCCTTAGTAGGCCTATGTCTTTGTGAATGTTGCTTATATGGGAATAAATGGGTCTGAGGTGAGATCTGTCTCTTTGGGATAACCTGAGACTCTCATATGGGGATGTGACCCACACACTCTACATTTGGGCCAGAACCCCACCCTTATTTACACAGTCATAAATCTTTCCCCCAAGTGCTGATGTCAGCTTCTCCATGCATACACACACAAGCACGCACACACACACACACACACACATACACATGCACACACTCACATAATGTTCATTATAAACTACTGCAGTAGGATATTTTTAACAATTCATTTCAATGCCCTCCCCTCTGCCAAAGTTCAGAGCCTTTGAAGTTCAAGTGAAAGTGCGAGAGAGGACCGCTTCAATTTCATTTTACTCCAAAGCTGCTAGAGTCCACAAGGACTTTCAAAGCCCTCAGACTGCTATAAAGTTAACCTCGCTAAAACACGACATCATTAAAAAAAAAAAAAAAACATTTCAGAAAAAAATCTACCGAGTCTGCCGGAGGGAGGAAATAATCTGTTTGTCTGTTTAGGGTGTGGTACAGTTCCACAGTTCCACACGTCCACACAGAGAACATACTGTAGAACACTCTGACAGACAGTTTTGATTTTGCTGGAGATAATATTCTTATGTATCTTTGAAACAAACCCAATCACCATCATCTTTTCTTCAATATCTGCGGTATGACAGGTCACATGGAATTTTCAGTATGAGCAGATTTTCAGGTTTGCAATATTAAGGACCTCTGTGCAGGATTTTTTGCCAGCTTCAAAAGGGGGTTAATGGAGTTTGTGTTGAGAAACAATGTCCAAGAGCAAACTGTTTGTGGCACTTGCATGCAAATATCCAATTTAAGGATGAGCTAAAACATCCAAGATTGTGGTGCAAAATGCAGTGTAACGTGTATTTGGCAAGTGAGTCAAACTGTTACCCTCTGACATTACCAATCCAATGATACCAATGATAATAAGTCAACAGTTGTGTCTTCCTCTTCAGGCTCAGATCCTGGATTATTTGTGTTGCATATTAGCAAGGATTTTCCTGAAGCACTTGTCATGTTCATTCTATGTTTTTCCGAATCCGCATTTGTCTGCACCCCAATGAGCATTATTTGGTCTAAAAGAAGTCTAATTGACGTCTAAATGTAGCCTAGATGACTAGCTAAAGTCAGGCTAGGTATAAAATTGAAAGCTTTTTAGACGTCTAGACCAAGTTTAGACTGAATTTGGGCTATATCTCTACTACACTGTCTATTGCTCAATAACTATCAATTATTTTGGTTAAATACTTGGAGATCAGTCATGCAACTCACAGTTACTTTTTGAAATAAATAGTTATCATATAATCGGTTGAAGTGCAATGTCTAAATTCCGTCTAAAAATCTACAGAATCTAGACGGTTGAAATTAGGTCTAAAAAAAATTAGATGTCTAATAGCCATCTACTGCTCAGTGGGACCCTTCCTCCTCAGCTGCCAATCAGCACAGTGCCTCATTATCGTTACACTCAGATCACTGCACGGATACTGAGAGGCTACAGATTCTCCGTAAAGGCTTGTTTACAACTGACAGTTTGTGAAAGTAACTATTTCGCCGAATCAACAACCTTTTTTAAAGAGACAATCCTGCAGAGGCGCCACATGCATTTCAGAAAAGAACGTTTTTAACAGGCACAGTAAAGTCAGATGAGCCACATCAAGCATCAAGCAGTTTGAAAAAGATAAAACACTCATAAAAAGATAGCATTCAAGTATTACAAACATAACTGAAAATGCACTGGGTATATAAAACCATCTATCAGGGCTGTAAGATTAAATAGATAATAAATGTAGCAGAGCAACATCTGACTCTTGGAAGTAGAGAGATGAAACCCAAGAGGAGAGAGGTCCTTCTGCTCCTCCGCCTCCTGCCATCGCTCTTTAAGCACTTTAATTGAGTTTGGATGGATTGGAGATCGATGGCAGAGAGGCCCCTCGATGGCTCAGCGGTAAGAGGGATTAAAATTTGAAATCAATTAGTTTTGTGTCTGCAAACCCTTACCTCTGCGGGAAAGGGGAAAATCAATTAAGGAAATTAAAAGTTGAAGCAGCGACAAGAAAGTCATTTCCAACGAGCTTCTCTGCTTTCATCTCTGTCAGAGCTCAGGCCCCGAGTGACGCTGAGGATCAGATGGTGCCTTTATCTCTGCTCCTTAGAAGAGTTTAGACCCCGTGGAGAGATCCGGTAGAGGGAGCTGACCTTTGAACTTTTGGCCTCTGAAGTGAGGGACTCCCAGGCACACCTGGCTCACTGCGCTGGCTGGAACACACACAAAGACACAAACACGCTGAGATAAAATGAAACTGTAGATGAGGAAAGCTGAAAATCCATAACATCAAGACCGTGCATCAAATGTGATGGCAAGAAAAGCCCTGAAGTTTCAACCACATGGAAAAAAAACATATAACTGAATTTCATCCCTAAAGCCTACAGCTCTCATACATCAAACCCAAACTTCAAGGGCTGGAGGCTTTCCTGCACATTTCAACCCAGACATAGTCCTCTCTCTCTGGTATAGAACTGTGTATGCTTTCTATTTCATATGGCCTCCATACAAAGTGTGTGTTTGCGGTACAAAAAAGGAAAATATTTCAGCCTTTCATTATCTCATTATCGCTGAAGAGGAGGGCAGACGTTTAGGTGCAGAGATAGAGAGGTTAGAGGCAAGGAGACAGAGAGTCTCTCTAAAGCTGGCTGTCTGTTCTGCCCAGTAACAGACCTCACAGCGCAGCCAGTGCAATCATCGCCCTCTCTGCAGAATCATCACCAGGGGTCAAAGGTCAGCCTGTGACAGAACACCACGGGGAGAAGAATAAACAAGGTTGAGGTGAAAGGCAAAAATCAGTTGCAGGAGTGTGAGCAAAAACAAAGAGGAAAAAAGGAATATAATAAAGAAGATTGTGAGAGCATATCATGTTTTCAGAGATGATCACAATGTTAATATCCAACTACCCCGATTAAAAATGTGAATTATTTTAATGAAACAAAAGTTGATGGTTAGCAAAAAAAGTCAAGAGATATTATATCAGATGCTGGACTGCCAATTTTTTTTTAAGCAACATGTTTCCAACAAGTGGCAACCTTAAGAAATGAAGCAAATTCAGAAATGCTAAGAACTGCACTTCCCTGAGTGTCCACTTGAGGCTGTCTGCAGAGGCTCCAGAAATCACGTTTTAGAAAAAAAATCTGGTTGTAGAACAAGAACTAAGTGGATCTGGAGAAATCTTGGTACAAATGGGAGAAGACAATAAACAATACTGGATCTCCAGGCACTCTGTAGACATGACTGTAGTGGAAGTCACCACAGAGGGTCAAAATCACTTCCAAAAACCACTGTGTGTGACCACAGCTCATCAGTGTATCAACAAATGAACCATAGTCTCAGGGCCAAAGCTCATTTAAGATGGACTGAGGTGAAGCACAGGGTCTCTGCAGGTTTTAACAAATTTAAGACTTATTAAGACTTTTTAAAGACTGTAATGAATACAATTTAAGAACCATTTCACATCCATACTGACAAAAAAGTACAAAGGAGTGAAAGAGAAATCAGAAAATTTTACATTACTTCAAATCAATCTTTATTCATTTGGCACCTGATTTATTTGTAAGTAAAATTAATACAATTATAAGACCTTTCGAAAACGCATTTAAGATTTTATGAGACTTGAACAAAATTTTAGACATTTTAAGACCTGAAATTCAAACTATTGGATACGAGAAATTTTAAGACTTTTAAAGACCCTGCAGATACCCTGAAAGCAGATAACTGTCATGTGGGCTGGCAAGTTGGATGCTACCTCTGTTTTAAAGAGGAGAGGGACCACCCAGCTTGTTATCAGCTCACAGTTCAAACCAGCATGCCTGATGGTATGTGGATCATCAGAATCCATGTCATGGGTATCTTCCACATCTGTTAAGGCTCCATTAATGCTGAACAATATCTACAGGTTTAGGAGAAACATCTGCTGACATCCAGACAAAGACTTTTCTCAGGAACAATTTGGTTTGATATATTCTGCCAAGCAAATGCAGTGTCCTAACATGTAAGTCTCTGACTGCTCTGTCTCATTCTGCCGCACCTGATGACAGAAGCAGCTTTAGTGTACATTAGTTGTGGATAATTGTCCACTTTGTCTTGTCAGTGAACTTTGCTGTCTGCAAAAATAAGTCATACAGAGAGGAAAAGAAAAGTCTGGGTCTTTTGACCACGTACTGAGATCACTTGGGAAGGTCTCTGGTCCAGTCCAAAGATGGCAGGGGCTCTTTTGTCAATCAAGACACTTTACCTACCCAAAGAGACCTGTGTTTAATGCAGCAAATACTGACTGTTTTTCTAAGCCTTAAACGAGCAGCTCCAAGTCTGCAGAAAGCTTAGTCAACTTTGAATCTTTGAAGGCCTGAATCAGTTTTTGCTGTATTCTCCAAGTTTTTCCAGACTTTTTAGTCTCAGTGGAGAATCGTTAAAAAGTTTCCCTTCACCTCTTGAAAGTTGAAAATTGATGCAACTTTAATGTCTTTTTTTCTTTTGCACTTAATGTTCATTATATCATGCTCAGATTATTATTACCCCATCGCGCACAATGTGCTCTTAATGCTGCATGAGCACCACTTTAGGAACCACTAAACTTATCAGTGGACACACATCCACACACATATCCACACACACACACACACACACACACACACACACACACACACACACACACACACACACACACACACACACACACACACACACACACACACACACACACACACACACTCGGTGGATAAAGGAGCTCTTATGTCAGAGGCAAAGAGAGGAAAGAAAGAGCTCCTCCACTCTGTCTGCCTACAAAAGCAGCAAACGGGCTTTGATATCAGTGAAGAGAAGTTCCTCTGAGAGCAGTTGGAAGTAATCTATTCTGTAGGTATAAAGAAACAGAGCCTTTTCCCTGCCTCGCACTCGTCCTGCAGCCCGGAGAGTTTCCAAGAGAGCGTGATGGAATGAAAAGAGGGGCACGGGGTAAGGGCGTAAAAAGGATAGGAGGGAGGAAAAGAAGCTGGGAAAGAGGAGACAGGGCAGGAGAGGGAGGGAGAGGGTGAAGGGTGAGAGAAAGTGGGCGATAGGAGAGCAGAGAGTGGTTGAGAAAAATCATCTTATCCCAAAGTTTCTGCACCTGAGAGCAATTTGTCCCCAATTTTGGGGGCTTAATCACACCATTGAAGTGTGCATACACAAACACACACACACACACACTCGGCGGCGGCGTATGCGGGTCTGGTGGGAGTTAGACACGCGGATGATGTCTTCTGGGAAAGCTGCAGGGGTCTTTGAAGAGATACCAACCTCTCCACCACTCTGCACGCTAGACGGCAGGGGCCCACTCATTCCTACTGCAGCAGAGTGTGAGTGTGTGTGTGTGAGTGTGTGTGTGTGTGTGTGACCCCAGCTCCTCCATCTTCTGACATACAGACGTTTTCTTTTTTTAATACTCCACAGGCTCTCTTTCATGGTCTGGGCACTGAATATTTTCCCTGCTCTCCTCTTTTACTTCATCCTGTCTTTAAGGAGAAATAAGCTGGGTGGAGCGCCTGTAACAAGGGAGGGTGGTACAGAAAGACAGAACGAATAAAAAGAAAGAAAGTGACAAGAAAGAAAGAAAGAGTAAGGAAACAAAATGTAGGTCAGAACTTAAAAAGCAAAGAACAAAAAGGAAAAAGGAAAGACTGATGGAAAGAAGTAGGGAGGATCGCAGGAAGGAAGGACCAACGGAAGGAAGGAGGGACTTGGGAAGACAGTGGGATAGAAAGATAGGCAGTAGAAGGATGGGAGGGTAGAGGGATGGTAGGGAAGACAAATGGAAGGAAGGACTGAGGGAATAAAGGAGGGGATAGATAAACATAAGAAAGTAAAGACAGAAGGAGTGAAGGACATAAAGATAAAACATTAGAAGGAAGGAAGACAGGAAGGGAGGAAAACCAAAAGATGGCATGGGTTCATAATCTCTGTGTCTTATCTGTGTTTAGGAAATGAGGAATTAGTCTGAACGGGGCTGAGGCTGCTGCTTTTTGATTGGTTTATAATAGAAACCTGCCTTCAGATCAGATCACAAGATGAAATGAACATTTAAGAGGGAGGAGGAGGAGGAGGAGGAAGGGGGAAGAGGAGGAGGAAGGGGGAGTTTTGCGGTGAGAAGAGTTTGCTTAAAGTGCTGAGCTGTTATTGCAACGGGCGGCTCAGGAATGCAACCGCTCAGTCCATCGACCAAAGAGCGAGGGAGAGAGAAATAAAAGAAAAAGAGGAAAAAAGAGAGAGAAAAGCGGCGGATTGGTAAACCAGAGCGCGACCATGCTAACCACATTATGTCATCAGGACTTTATGATCTGCTAATAACCAAATCGTATTGAAGAAAAACACTCTGGTTTCAATTAGAGTCCACAAACGCTGTTTGACTTTTAGATGTTAGGTCCGTATCCAGCCCAGACTAATTGAGAACATAAAAAGTCCGAGGAATGGCCAGCTGAAGGCAGAAATAATGACAAACATCAGCGCGTCCTTGTTTAAAAAGGCCATATATCTAAAACGCTGGATTGCTTACATTTCATATAACATGCTTTAAATACTACCAGTTGTTTGTATGACATTTATGTGAACATGGTGCATGGGAATGAAATCCAATCCTCTAAGGCTGGTCACTTAAAGAAAACATGTCAGGACCAAAATACTGAACACCGGTGAAAAAAAGGGGTTGTTTCATTTCACATGAACGAGCTGTGACCTCGAAATGACGTGTCTCCAAATTCAATTATTCACGTGTTAGCAGGGCCGTAACACCGAGGACCCTGAGGTCACAACCTCTGCATTTTTGAGGAGGAATCAGGGGCTTTGAGGAGTGTAAGGGGAGAGTTTAAACAACTCAAGATATTCGTTAACTTTGACGGAGAATTTACAACCCCAAATTTCCAAAAAAGTTGAAACACAGCTGCAGAAATGTGAATGAAAATAGATTTGGATGGTTTGGGTATATATTTAATGGTGCACACTGAAAAAATGTGAGCTGATTTTATACCTGCATCTGCCAAGGCTCCATTAATGCTGAAAATACATACAGGTTTAGGAGCGACATATGCTGCCATCCAGAAAATGACTTTTTTAAGGATAAGAGACATTCTCATTTGTAGGAATGACCACTTTTTGAGATTTATTAACCATATCTTTCAAAACATACAAGATTTATATGGACCTGCTTGCAAAAACAGCTTATTGTTCTCTTTTTTTCCCTTTAACAAATAGCTTTACAATCAAGTGAAATTAAAGTATCAAAGGTTTAAAGCCACTATAATATCCAAGGTTATTTATCTAACAGAAAAAGAAAAGAAAAAAAAAAACACAGACAGGGCAGACAGTGGTCACTGCATCAGCATTCATCCAATTAATGTTTCATGTTGTTTGCTGCTCTGAGGAGCCTGAGCAGCGTTGATACTGTGGTACATTCCCCCTCAGACATGCCGATGCCGATCATTTGATTAGGTACTTTTAATTAGCAGCGAACACAACCAGGAAACATCCTCAGACAAATCACTCGAAGTCGCTCGTAACCACGGCGGAAGGGAGGGGAAGTGGGCGGTGCTAATCCATCCATCACCCTGCCTCAGAAGGTCTCTAATTAGCCTCCTCCAATCACAGAGCACCATCAGTCACCGTCTGAGGCCGCCCAAGCCAATGGTGCTGCTGGATGATGGAAGGATGTGGAGGGCTGGCTGCCAGGGATGCAGGGGTTTTTAGAGGACGAGGGGTGGAATGGGCCATGACAGCTTTATTCATCCAACGCTTAAACAGTCTCAGAGGAGAGGCAGAGAAATGTCAACGTGGAGAGGACGATTACGAGAGATATCGATCCCCTTTCCTTCCCTGAAAAAGAAAAGAAAACACTCCTCCTCCGACAATGATGACTCTTCTGCCTCAACTCTCCCTGAGGGCTGCTTTAGTAGAAGCTGCGAGACAGGTGGAGACAAGAGAAGGAGAGAGGGAGGGACGATGCGCTGTCCCACTCATTCATCCTTTTTCCCTCGCTCATGCTGGCTAATGCTTTTTTTGCTGGCAGTGCGTCTGCTTAACAGCAATACAGATAATGCTTACCCAAGGCTCTTCTCCAGCTTTGGCCCGTCAGAGCGACAGAGGCTCCAAAAAAACAACAATCAGCAGGGATGGAAAAATGGTCACTGATTAAATAAATGCAAGAAATAAGCGCCATAAAATATTTGTATCATGGCCGACTTGTCTGCGATGTTTAATGAAGCCAGAAACCATTAGGATTATATTTTGTTAATGGTAATTGCTCACTCATATGGCTTTTTAAGTGTTTCTTTCCCTTCATTAAAATCCAGACAGGCTGAGATGAACAAAGTGGTATGGAGGGAATGACAGCTCCAGACATACAACTCACACACACACACACACACACACACACACACACACACACACACACACACACACACACACACACACACACACACACACACACACTGCTTTCAGTGTGTATGGTAGCACAGGGTTAGTGTATGCACAAAGCACTTAAAGGTACATTGCGTGCTACTAAGACACCTTGTTATTTTGTAACTCTATTTTCACATTATACCAGACCTACTCCAACCACTCGGTCTCGACTATTAAAGAGATTTATCTTCAACGGTGTTACAACTGAGTGGTGAGGTCCTGGTGAAATGTCTGAGTCCACTGTGTGCACTCCTCTGCTTTCTCACTGAAATGAGTGTTTGTTGGGACAGACAGTAATTTCCCCACATTTCCAAACACATAGATACTGTAAGGTGTAGATCTCAGAGGTAGCGGTCCTGCAGACCAAGACTGTCGCCAAGCTCTCCATCATGCGCACTCTTAAAAATATGCAGAAACAGACATAGGCGGAGATATGGGGGCAAAGTAGGAGTTGGGGAAATCAATGTACTGTACTAGCTCAAGTCTGGCATAGAAAGACTGAAATACACTTTGGAGATAACTGTATGTCTGCTTGCTGGAGTATCTGTCTTTTAAAGGGAAGGAGAGCGATGCACTGATTGGTTTGATTTATGTTTTGCCCGTAACACACCCATGAATAATCAAAGATCTGAATCCAACCTCTCTGCATCCTGACTTCTCAATCAACACACAGATTATTAGCCAAAAAGCCGTTAAACGCCTTGGAGCCATGTCTTTTATAATCAAGCCCCTTGTTTTAGCGTATTTCATGGTTACATTACTGGTTTGCCCACCTGTAAATCCTTGCTTTACTGGTGAATTTGTGGGTTTGAAAATGGAATGTGACTCAAACTAAAACCCCTGTGACTGTAACCGTAATAGAGCCATTTCACATGCTGTTTACTGTGGAGGAAGAGGCAACCTTTAGCAGAAGAAGAAGGAGAAGAAAAAGAAGGGGATGCAGAGTTGATCTTTGACAAAACCCTGCAGAGGTGTCCTCTTGCATGCTCCTGAGGTATATGAAACACTACATACAGAAGCTCCTCTCTGAAGCCTTTTTTTACATGACATGAAATCATAACATGACTCCTGCGACAGGAGCTACTGTCCTGAGGATTAGACACAAAGTGACCTCTGGATAGCTTTTTGGTATATAAAACAATAAAAAATAGCCTTTTGAATACGCTTCTAGTGGATAAAAAGGTCCATTGGCATCATTATTAAGTTATTCACTTCATGTAACCAGCATCACAGAATAGAGTTATATAACTCCAGCTCAAACATGTGTCAAAGGTCAAGTTTTGCTCAGTGTCCAGGTAAGCCTGTCAGCCAATATGTCAAATCTGAATCATATCATGATCTCCAGTAGTTTTATAGGGTCTGTAATCCAGCTCTATATGCTGCTACTTTGGTCCAGCACAGAACAAACTATTCAGTGTTTGCCTAACACCCACTTATTATACTCACACTCACTAAAACAATTAGGTATGAATGTACACACATTATGCATGTGAAAAAGCACATATGGATTCTTCCTTCAGTCCTATTTTCAGCCACTTTCCACCTTTCTCTTTGTTCCACCCACACACACCAGCTCCAGACGCTGCGCCGTGGGTGAACCTGGGCGGTGTTTCCTGATGTCATTAAGCAGGGAGGGGGGCTCTCCTGGGCCACATCGCCACAATTTACTCCACTACAGCAGCTGCTCAAGCCAAGTCCAGTAATCACTACTTACCAGCCACTCGGAGCCACAAGCATGCCAGCAGAAACAGGCTCCAGGACCTGCGCATGAGGCCAACTCGCTCAGCCCACGTCAATCAAGTCCACTCAGAACGAGCCTGATATCAAGAGAGCCTCCTCCGAGCCCAAACACATGACGCGAGCGCAGAACAGAGCTCTTTTACAGGAACTGGCAGCTTGATTAACAGATGTTTATTGACTCTGAGGGAGTTTGTGAGCTCAATTTTGGAAGAGCTCAGAGCGGACACTTTGTAAAGACATTGTCCCGTTGTTAAACAGGGGTTCAGCAGAAACCGCAGAGCCCAAAAACAGCCCGCCGAGATCCTCGTCAGACTGCTGCTTTTAACATCCAGCTCCCTCGAGGATGTTTGTGGAGCTGACCCTTCACCTGGCTCGTTCACAAACTGCATCAGCCTGGAGAACAAGACTGTGCTGACAGGATGTGACCACACAGACAGGAGACCCACACAACATTTTATAGGATGTCAGTGAAAAAGCAAATGAGCAGAAGAAGAAAGGAGGCCAGACCAATGAAAACAGTCCTCCAACTCAACAGGAGGTGTTTGTTTTTGTTGTGCTAATTGCAGCTCGATCTGCAGGAAATGAACGGGAAAAGTGTTTCAGGATGTTCTCCAGATACTCTGTTTTTTTATGTGTGGTTATCGGCGTCTAGCTGAAACAATGGAGGACGTGTGTAATCACACTGTATGTGTTTATATTTAGATGTGGATATGCATGTATACTTGGCTCAGAAACTTGAGCTAATGTGTTACTGCTGGAGTTTCACTCAATATATAAGAAATACTGCAGTATGAAGTCCATAAAGTAGCATGTGAAAAGTGTTACATCTGCCCCCAGCCTCCCCCACTAGCAGCTGATTTTGAGGGAATTCACCTGACAAAGTCCATAAAGTGTTGTTGCTTCTTTTCCCGGGGCCTGGTTGACATGTTGTTGATACAAACCTCACCCAGACATGAGTAAAAAAGCCCTCTCTGCTGCAGGGTTATGAGGGTATTAAATTCATACCTGGAAAAAGAAACTGCTAGAGCCGTCCTCACAAAACATCAAAACACTCTCTCCTTCTTGGCAGACGTGAGTTGGATCAGAGTTGCCAGCTGCGGCAATTGGATTTCAAGGGGACAGAGGAAAAAAAGGGAACAAACTATGACCTCAGATTTACTGCCTCGGAGAGACGGGGATCGAAATACAAGATACAGGCCGAGTTTGACGCGTCACCACTGAAGTTTATACTCTCTCTATACGAGCGTTGTTAAAGAGCGTAGAGACAAAGAAGAGAGAGAGGGGAGTCATTTCATTTCATCTGTGCTGAAAGGCCGAGTGTTGGCACCGGTTAGTGATTCGCCTCATTAGCTCCCTACCTCACTCACGCCAGCCGACGCATTTTTCCCTCCTGAGTAATGTCCAATGTAGATTTCTTCCTCCTCTTTTTTTTGTTCTTCGTTCCTCCTACTCCTCTTTATCAGCTTGTCCCCTCAAATCTCTCTCCTACGGCACAAATCTGAAGATTTTATTTGAAGTGCAGATAAAGATCTGTGAACTGCTCTGCAGCTTTTTCATCAGGTCTGAGAGGGATCTTAAAGTGTGTGTGAGTGTGCATCAGTTCAGTGGGTTAGTGTAGCAGCTACAGGAAGTGTAAAAGGATCAGCAACATTAGATAGCTAACAGGGTCAACTATCAAATTCCCCAAGACAAGCCGGGGCAATTAGAGGGAGCTAAGACGTGAAAAACACACACAAACATTAACAGCTCACTCATATGTATACTGAGCATCTTCAGCTTGTGTTCGATTAAAAAAAGGAAGCAAAACCAGATGTACACACACACACACACGTAAAAAAACACACTCTCACACATGCCACTGCAGCCGCACACACTTCTCACTTCATCACCCTGTGGGCTTGTTAAACAGCAGTTTGCAGCGTGCAGTAAAGCAAGACTACAAGTTGCAGCAGCGAGTCAGGTAACAAATTGGCGGGGCTGTTTTCTTTTTGCCGCTGATTGTAGGAGCGAGTGTTTTCACCACCGCCGCCAATGACTTGCCCTGTCAGAGGCCTGGGTCTGCGCTGGAGCGTGAACAAGAGGGGAATGATGGAAACACTTTTTATGTCCTCTCTCTTTTTTCTTTTCTTCGCTCCTTTTTCTCTCTCTCTGTCTTCACCTGAGGGCCAGCTGCCACATTATTAATCTATTACGCTCCTTTGCACCGTCATCAAGCTTCCTCCACTCGTTCTTTCTTTGACCTCTCACTCACTCTGCTGCTGTATTTTCTTTCAGAGTTGGAACAGAGTTTTATTTCAAGGTTTTAAAGAAGGTCAAAGAGGTAAGGCAGTAGACAGATTGGGAGGATTTGAGGATTGAGAGGGAGGCCTGCTGCACATCTCTGCGTATGCATTCATTGTGATTCCTTATGTCCATCCCCCTGCACCCTCAAATGTCAAACCATGTGCTAAGTTTGTCTTGGTTTAAGACATTTGCATGCTATCTTTGCACCAGGTTATACCCCCTTTCAAGACCAATGCACCCACAGATGTCAAAGCTGGCGTCAGTACACTCATTTTTGCTAACGTTAAAGGGATATTCCGGCGTAAAATTAAGTTATGGTCAAACACACCATAACATCAAGTTAGACACCCCGTTGAGAGATAAATGTTGCCGACTGCTTGCTTCTTTAGTTATACCAACTTTAGTAATGACCGCACGATACCAACACACAGCAGTCCCAGGAGCCACACATAAACCACAACCAAAAAGCCACTCTATAGCCACATATAATGCTCTGAACAGCACCTAACTTCATCAACAGTACATATAGGGTCCCGGCCACAGTACTAGCCACCAAACATCTTTTTAGCTTTGCCTGATTTCTTTAGCAAAGAGACTAAACACAACTCACCCACTCTCCTCCAGCAGCTTGTTTGTGGGGAAGACCTGACGAGTCGAACCTATAGTGCGATCTCCACAAAGTGAAGAGAAAAAAGAATGGAAAACATCCATTCACCCCAGCAGGTGCAGGGCTGCAAAAACATTGACCAATAGGAACCATCCGTCCCGGATGGCTCCTATTGGTCAATCTCCTGCTCCGCCTCTCCTTCAAATCATCTCACTGTATTCGACACAACCCTTTCCTGTAGTTCTGACTCATCCCCTCCCACTCTCCTAGCCTTGGAACTCTGAGCAGCTTAGCGATAGGAGCTGTGATGGAGAAGAACACACACACAAAAAAAAACACTTCTGCTGGAAGAAAACGCAAGCCAACAGAAGAAAGGGCAGAGTTGGAGAGGAAATGTGACCAAGAGAGGAATCGAACTTGAATAAACATCAGGTCATCCTTCGAGCGGTGGAGAAAGCTCTGCCAGGATTTGGGTCTGAAAACAGAGAGACAGCAGTGTTTTTTTGAACAGGTCATTTTTGCCTTTTATCGTGACACGTTACATGAATAACCCTTGTTAGACTCTGCAATGTCAACACGGTTGTTGCCCAGGCAGCTGGAGACGGTGCTTGCTAGCAGAGCTGGCGTTTACTGCCGCTACTCACCAGCAATCTGATATGGTGAATCCTATTTGAAGCCAGTGTAGGATCTTCTGCCGACCGGCTTCTTGCTCTGCCAGAGGGGGTGTGTCGTAGGGAGGACGATACAGGTTCGGGGGGAGTTATCGTGGAGCACAGAAGGGAGAGGTTTGTGTGGGTTTTTTTTTTTCAATTGCTTCTCAGATCGTCAACCGTGCCTTTAAGGGCTGGGAGTAGATATGAAATTTGCATCTATTGTAAAATAACAAAAACACTTGCACTGCACGTCTAAACGCTTTGTGCTGAGTAGGATGAGGTCCTATGTGTTATTAACTGACTTGCCCCCAAAATAATCCATAACTGCATGTTAAAAATCAAATAAATATGACCACCAACTACCCCAGTTTCATCACAGTCAATCAACTGGTCAAAACCTCTCAGCCATGCACTAAAAGTAAAACTTAAAGAATGAGGCACAAAGTCGACTTCAAACATGGTGAAGCAGTTTCAGTCCTTCCTCGAGCTGAAGTAAAACTTTTTACCAGAACTCTTAAAAAACATGACAAGTGAGTAAAATCTTAAATGCATTGTTTAATCGATAAAACAACTTCCTCAAACTCAAAGACGGATGTGAAGATGAAACAGTTTTTGTTCTGTTTGCCTGTTACGACTGTGTAAAGCGGCGTCCCACAACAAAAGCTCCCCAATAACACGACGTAATTCCCCCATAAAAGCCTGAGCGGCTTTTGAGAGGAAACGGAAGAAGAAAGAGGTCTGAAATGTAAAGACCGAACTGCTGCACAATTTCCTGATGGGCAATCACAGGCTGTTGGTCCAGGCTTTGTTCAGTCTAATGTTAAGTGTGTGTGTGTGTGTGTGTGTGTGTGTGTGTGTGTGTGTGTGTGTGTGTGTGTGTGTGTGTGTGTGTGTGTGTGTGTGTGTGTGTGTGTGCGTGCATGCATGCATTTGTGTGTGAGTGACGCCAGCCCCATAACACCTCAGTGATTACAGTCTGGCTCGCTCTTTTTACATCCAGAGTAACGACTGCTCTTCCAGATGGAGGATGACCGGCCTTTTGATTGGATGCGACACCAGAGTGAGGACGCAACTGATTGGATACAGCAGCAACAGATGGACAGACAGACAGTGAGGTGCTCAAAGGAGACATCTTCTTCTTGAGTCTCTGTCTTCACTCATGACTTTTCCCTTCTCTACAACCTCCCCTCATGAGCAGCATCATTGATTCAGTGTATATTAAAGCCCCCAACAGCCCTGACAGTGTCCTACTCTCTGCACACACACACACATCCAAATGGCATGTTAAAGCGACAGCTCATAACTCTAAGTGCTCTGACCCTGACACAGCGAAACATAAAACACTCTATTTAAAGGGCATCAGCAGCTTTTACAGGCAGACACGTCAACCATTGCTCATATAGGAGGAAACACAAACAAACACATAGCCTACTTTTTCGTTTTTATAATGCAGGTTAACAGAGGAAATGGAGCTTAAACATATTAAAAATGAATAAGCATGACTACCAAAACAGTCTTTTTAAGTTTGGTGTAAAAACTTTGCTGAAGGGACAGTCTTGACTGACATTATGTGTACGCCAAAAACCTGGAGATGGTGTATGCCAAAAAAAATCGGACTTTCAAAACCCTGCACGTACCCACCTTCATACACTGTACTCATTAGAAATCATCATAATTACCAAACACTAAACATTGCAGTGTCAAGGAAACATGTTCATAATAATTTTCCTTCAGTTATCAGGATGTTGTCTTGAAGAAATGTGAGTTTTGTTTGTCTTTACTGTTATAAGAGTTGGGCTAATCCTGAGGATGTTTTAGCTAGCTCTGAGGCGCCTTGTGGCAGCGCTGCCGCCTTTAACTGTTCGTCTCTGGTTATGGCCATATAAAGTCCCACTACAATCGTTTTCTTTACTACTTTAAGTGTTCTAAGTGGTCTTTAAATTGTAATTATAAAGTTTTTAGCCAAAATCGTGTTACCTGGCTTTTCTTCTGCAGAGCTCCAGTGGTTCATTAGCAATTCACCTCTGAATCGTGGGCGGAGACAGCGCTGCTCTACAAACTCCTCTTCAAGCTAACTTGTAGACTAACATTGCCTGTGTAGTAGAAGTGGCAGGTAACATAGGAGCTATTCAGCTCTTGGACACTAATGTCTGTTGGGGAATGATGAAAGTTAATATCACCATTAGCTTTCCTACGAGCATTGCAATCCGCTACTGCACACACTTGTTCCAGAATCGTCCTCTCTATTTCTCTGAGTCTTGCCTGCATAGTGGGGCTCCAGGGGCGGGGCTTGCAGTTGTGACATAGATAATCTCAATGTGTCTGAGCCCGGCATTTGGGTCTGCCAGAGGTTTACAGTGGTTGACAGCAGAAATACTCAGAAATGCAATTTCACACTTGTTTTCCTTATGATGGAAGGAAACATGATTTTCATCGGAGTGGGTCTTTAGACTTTTCATGGTTATCTTTGTATGCTTCTAAAGCTTGCACGTAGTTCATGTGGCAGTTGTAATAGGTTGATAAATCAGTAATAATGAAAGGTTAAAAATCAAATAATTTAAATGATAAAAAAAAAAGACAGAAGGCCTCGCACATCCTCTCCAAATATTCATTTTTGTTTCTGATCAGTGAAGCAGATGGTGGTGAGGCGAGCAAAACCAGACAAAAAGAAAAAGTTGGGAGTCTCGTTTGGTGGAGTTTATACTTCAAGTCTCTCCAAATTGGAGCTGCTGGCAGTCCCTGGTTTCTGCTCACACATTTATGGCAGCAGATTAATGTCTCAGACTCTTCAGACTTTCTCTGCCTTTAGGTATTGAAATCCACAAGTGCAAATGTTCATATTTGAATGTCACTGCGCCTGAACTCACTGATGTGTTTACATATGTGTCAAGTTCAGAGTGACAGAGGAAGTGAGCGTGAAGAGAAATGAGAAGCAGCCCAGTGTAACGAGGAGTCACTTTATGTCTCTCCAAAACTGGAACACTTGACTCCAGACCGTTGGCTTATTTCTCATGCCGCCCGCCTGCCAAGTCAGATTATTATCTGACAGCACTTGGAAAAGTGAGCATTTTTGGTTCCCCTCTGCCAGCAAGCTCTGACTGGGACGTGACGGAGAGCCTCGGGATGCTCGCCGCTGCTGCTGGTGGCAGGGAGGCACGTTGTTTGACTCTGATTGTCCTTCCTCTGTGCAATCAAGAAGGCCTGATCCAGAGAGAGGGCACATTTCCCTATCCAATCACTAACAACTGAACACACTTGCACGACTGGCTGTGTTATTTTGACTTTCACCTCCTGCTTAATGGTTAAGCTTCTTTTGCTTTCCTCTCTGCAAAGTGTGTGTGTGTGTGTGTGTGTGTGTGCACCATGACGCACACTTTTAAGGCTTCCTGCAGCACTATTGTCTGGACTTGATTTCCTACACTTTTTCATCCATTATTGCAGTCTGGTGTCCAGAAGGAAGGCACAAAAAAGCCCACAGTGTGAGGCCTGAGGCCTGTCCAAACAGCTGGTGTGAAGATTAACGACCTCTGAGATTTGTTCCTCTATTAACATGAAAAAATGACAAAAAGCTGTGGGGGAACATGTTAACACAAGGCTGAGAGCAGGAAGGTTGGCAAATGTGTGCAAAGGACATTTGCAGTTTTCGAGGACTCTGACTTTCCTGGCAGCACGAGGATCTTTTCTAGTATCAGGGTGAAAGATGTGTACTTGTGAACTGAGGTGTGAATTTGTCTTGTTTGAGTCTTCACCAAAAACAACATCTGAGGTTGTTTAGAGATTATTTCCTCATCCTGTAATCACAATCAGTTTATCATTCCTGGCTTAACTTCTTCTTGTTGTTGTTCTTCTTCTTCTTCCTGTCTTAAAACAATAACATTTGACTGTAGTATTAACATGAATTATTTCAGGACCAACATTATGAAGGATCCTCCACTGTCTGTGATGATCTGGGATGCCATGTCATCGACTTTGGAGACCTTCATGTTTCCATCTACTGAAAAGTTTTAGAGAGATGCAGGTTTTCTTTTCCACCACATCAAAACTACGAGAAACTGATTTGCTGACCAGGATACTACTGTACTTAATCAGCCAGCCCATAGAGGATCACTCCAGGAACATCAAGAGGACGATGAGAGACCATTTTCAGCACAGAAAAGCCTGCTCAACCAGTAAGACAACACATTTACACCTTTGAAGTGTACTTTTGTTGATCTGTGGTTACTTCTTTCTCTTCTTCTTGTGTGATATGTGGTTTCCAGTTATTTGTCTGTATAATTTATTTGGGAAAACAGTGGAAGAGTAAGTCCCTCAAAGAGCAGTCCCAGAAGGGGGAAACTGTTGAGGAGCCTGTTTTACACTTTTCAGCACTACAGGACATGTTGCATATAAAGAGAAGGAAATGAGCCTTGCTCCTTCGTCTGGAGCGTCTTGCTCTTTTGCCCTCACTGCGCTCTCTCTGGAGGTTGTGGGAAACCAAAGGAGGACTTGTTGAGCCAAAGTGGGCACACAGAAAAACACTGTTGCACTTCATCGCTGACTGACTGATAAAATCTAAGAGTGTAAATGTATCTGATGGAGGATGTCACGTGATTAGATGACCAGTGTGTGTGGCCTCTGCCTTTACATAAATTAGGAATGAACAAGGAAAAGCTGCAGACATGTTTTTCCCATGTCTACAGTCCGCTTGTGTATCTGTGCAGAATACTGAAGGATGGAGATGACAGCCAGGCCTGGCTTCTTTCAGCAACAAAATGGAGAGAGGTCAAAGTTCAGCCGGGAAGTTAGAGAGTGATGCTGTCGGTGAGATGGAGGAGCAAACACAGACGTAGAGAGGGAGGAGATGATGGGAGACAAGAGGGATGGATGGAGGAGTGTAACGCTGACTTCCTTTGAATAAAGAGTTTAAAAACAGGCTTCAGAGCAGTGTGTGTGTGTGTGTGTGGAGTTCAATGTGGCTTTAAATGGTTTTGAAACCCTGACTTGTTGTTTTTTTTTTTTTTATTATTTCTAATAAACATTTTATAAAAATTAACCATCAATAACTTGTAACTTGTTACAATAAGCCTTAGTGTGCCATTTTGCACTGAAAAGTTTAAAAGTACAGTGGCCCTGAACGTCAACCAGGATTACATTAAAGTAAATAGAAAAGGTAAAAGTTAAGCGTTTTATAAAACAAAAAAAATTTTACAAAAAAAAAGAGTGTCATCAGAAGCAAAAACCTTTTAACGAAAAAGTCAAATAATTTACAAAACTTAAAAAAATGCAAATTATGTTTCACTGTAGAACATTTCTCAAATCATTGAATCAATTTCAGAAAACATAACAATAAAAGGACAGTAAGTTACAAAGCTTCACAATCAAAACATTAAAAAAAATCAAATAAAATATTGTAGTTATATAAAGATAAACCAAATTATAAGAAATCTAACTGAATTACTAATAACAAATAATAATAATAATAATAATAATAATAATAATAATAATAATGACAATAATAATATCCTTTACTTTGTTATGAATTTAAGGCTACAGACAGAATTAAACCAAAAAGAAAATTATGAAAAAACAAAAAAAAATTAAGGCGAGACTTTGAAAATGGCACATTGACATACAAAATTTTCAAAGTTTAAGGGAAACAAAACTTTTAAAAGATGGTTTAAAAACTTATTTTAAAAAAAGTTTTTTACTTTAAAAACTTATTTTAGGCGGCAAAGAATCATGAAAATCTTGTTTTGGGATACCTCTCATTTATGGGAATCTGAGAATAAAGTTTTGATTTTTCAAGTTTTATTTTGGATTTGATGAAATATTCCCTAACTTTTTAAAAAGCCTTTTGTATTTCATAAGATACTGTTTCACACGATTTTAAATTTTCATGCTACATGTTTTTTTTTGTTTTTGCATTTTTTAATTACTCCCATGTCACAATGTGCAATGTTTTTTTACTTTTTATAAAATATTTTCCATGTCATGAAAAAAAAAAAAAAACTTTTAGAGATGCACGATATTTGGAAGTGACATGTACCGGAAGTAAAGATGACAACTGTCAGTGTTAGAGTTATTTTAAACTTTAGCGCAAAACCTGGCTGAAATACATTTAGCTATTATTTAATAAGGCTAAAATTTTAACATCATATGTTGGATAGAGCAAAGTAATTTCACCAAAACTCACAAATCAGACAGCGTTGTGGGCGTGTCATTAGTCTCAACTGATGACAGGGGAAAGAAAACCGTCAGAGGAGCCAAAGCAGAAAACTTTCAGTTGGTCAGTTTTGTGAAATTAAAGGAAAAAGCAGATCAATAACTTATTTCAATCTTATTTAAATTTTTCCTTAATGTCAGGCACTTTTTGTTTTTGTTTGTGCTTATGTTTCCTCATATTAAGGACACAAAATAAAGCCTGATAAGTGTTTGTTGCTCAAACTTCCACTCTGCCCACCCCTGCTGTTTGTACTAGACTGCACCATACATCCAACCTACAGGAGAATAGAAAAACAGGTTTGTTTACTGGAAACAGTCGAGGTATTTCCAGGAAATTAAAGAAATTTGTGGTTTCCTGGAAGAATGTCGTCAGATGTGTGAGAAGTAAAATGAGTGACATTCTTGTATGTAATATTGGGAAGCAGTGATTTTTATGGGATGTGAGTGAATGTAATGTGTCTGGGGGTTTCACCATATGTGGCTGAGATTATGAGAGCGTCATGTTGCTTGCTGCCTTGTGTACCACACACAAACAAACCCAGATTCATGAGAAATAGGCCGCCACAATCAATCATCTTCAAACCAGTATTTACCAGGGACCGGGGTGTGTGACAAGTGAGATCAGCCAGCTGTCTGAGGAGAGCACGCACCCAAACATGCACTCGTAGTTATCCTCACACATGCAGAGGGTGGCAGACTTTAATATTCACACGCATTAACCTTTAATACACAGACACACACACACACGTATAGAAGTGCACAAAAAAGCCATCAGCAGCACTCATTGCCAATTAAGTGAGGTATTTCCTGCCCTGCTGACACATATTCACGCATACACACATAAAGACGCAAAACGACGGCGCCCTCGTCACCTCCACTTCCTTGAACAAATGCTCTGAGCGGGCCCCTGGATGTATACGGTAGTGCTAACAGTTTAGTCTTGTTGACTTAACATTGAGAGAGTAAAGCTGAGACATGAGTGTTATTCTAAGCTTTCTTTAACAATAACAGATATGTACACAGAGTGAGAGGGAACAAGAGATCTGCTGAGGGCATTTTGAATGTGATACGGCTCAGAGGGATGTGAACACGAGGGGCAAAACCAGGATTAGCTCATGGAAATATGCTCAGCTAAACAAGCCTCCATTCAGAGGTTTTTAGCCTTTTGATACTGCTCCATCTTTGGGGGCCAGGCAAGACCCAAAACATGCTCATTTCTTTATACCTGTATATCTCTTTTTATATAACTTTACAGACTCATTAAATTAAAGAGGTCATTCATCTATTCATTACCTTACTCAGCAAATTTGCAACATTCAGGTAAAACAGTTCTGCAACTAGTTTGCACAGCGTGGCAGACAAGACCAGGAATAGCATTGCTGAGCAGATCTGCTTGCATTGCACAAATCCAAATATATGCAATATGTAAACAAGCCGAAATGAGTCGGTGCAGCTTGTTACAGTAAAGCAAAATATATTTTAGCATCAGTTTGTAAATACAGCTTTATTACACTGTTTCACTGCTCAACAGCAGCAAAATGAACTGTTTTTCTTGACTTGTTCTAGTGAAGTCATGCACACAACTACTCAACTTGAAGCTTGTGTATATTAACATGACACCAAACTTAATGAACTTCAACAGCACCAGCATCACTCAAATATTATTCTGAGAAGCAAAGCTCTGCTCACACATTACAGCCTTAAGAACGCACCGCTCAGCTCAGGTCTTGAAGATGTGACACCCTCATGAGTCTCCATCCTGTCACGGCTAGTGATGGGAAGAACAGTTCTTTTGACTGTACTGAATCTTAAGAATCTGTTCATTAAAATAATTCATCCAAAAGATTCGTTCACAGAATCAGTCAGTGTTTCAGAGCCCTGTCCTGCCAGTGCAGTAAGTGACACAGCTGCACTGATCAGGAGTTTGTTCATTCAACAAGCTCCTCCCCTGCTGCTGAAGTCACAGCATTGTTCACTGGGTGACACATGTCGTTCATTCGCCAAGTCGTGAAGGAGGAAGAATCACTCCCTTGCCGACGTTCGCAACGCAATGTGAGTAAAACAACACAGCAGCAAGCAGCACGCCCGCTAAATGAGCACAAGTCGAATCTCAGCAGTTCATGAACAACGCTACACCCCTCCCTCCTCTGCCTGCCTCTAGTCCTTTGGAAGTCATATGTTTTGTTCACAGTCTGACTGATACATGTCATTCATTCACTTTGAGCAAATCACGATACTCTGCCAGCTCGCTCACTTACTGGCTGGCCATGTGTCATTCACCAAAGAGTCAAAGGGGGCAGTTACACTCCCGACCGGCACGCCACGCTCGTGGCTGAGCTTAACTGAACTGAGAAAGGAACAAATCAGTTCTTGGACTGATTTAATTCACATTCTTCACTCAGCAGTTCCGTTCTTTTGAACAAATCAATCATGAACAACACAACACTAGTTACATCTGTGCAAAATCCTTGGAAGAACACTTAAGATGATGACACACCAGTATTGCTCCATCTCCATGCAATTCCTATCCAAGCCCTCTATCATCCAAAACAGAGTTTATTCAGCTTTAAAAGTGATAATCACCTGCTGTGAGGTGCATGTATGAAAGGCAAATTCTTCTTCAAATATCAGGGCATAAATGTCCTGAAATTATCTTAAAAGTGTCAGGAGTTCATGTTTGAAAAGGGCTCAAGCTTTTAAGTGTTTTTGCGGGTAAACAACACCAGTGAAGGGGAGCGAGTATCACTGGAATTTTTTAAGCTTGTTCTCAACTATAGTAATACACCAATTCAAAGTTCCAGCATTGTTTAGCTGGGACTCAGATTTGCAGCTGCATCATCATCCAAACTAGATTTTAGAAAGGCTTACTGATTGACTCTCACTTTTTGATATCATGCCTCTGCACTAATGAGCAGGAGCTGCACAACGCAGAAGAACTGTGTGGAAAGAAGTGTTTTCTGGTGTGCAGGTGTAGCATCAACAGGAGGACTACATTAAATCAGATGCATAGACTGAGATTTGGCACGAATTTGTGAAACACAAACAAACAGGACTGCAGATTGGCGCAGGGGGGACATCACACACATGCTTCCTCCCTCCTTCCCTCTCACACGCACACCTACGATGATTTCCCCCCAGACTCCTTGTCCTCCACAGTCGAACACATGTCATTTGTATGCCGCCCCTCCAGCACACTGACAGAGCGGCATTTGGAAACACTCATCTCCTGATCACATCCCTGCTCTGCTCCCTGTTATTCCCAGACAGGTGTCCCCTGAATACACACACACATACACACACATAATTCAAGACTATATTCTCACGCATTCAAATATAGTCAGATTACATAAACAGCTCATGCATAATCTAATATAGTCAAACAAACATAAACTCATACATATATACATATGCACCCACACATTCACCCTCCATTTCCAGTGAAGCTCTGACACATTAGAGTGTTTCTTCTTTTTGCTGCACTCTTTGATGCACACACACACACACACGCACGCACGCACACACACACACACACACACACACACACACACAAACTTAAACTTGTCAGGCGATGAGGGGTCTTACAGTCCTCTGACTGATGTCTCCCTGTTGCCTTGTTAGTGCTGCACCCCTATAGTGTGTGTATGTGTGCGCTTTTATGCATGGATGTGTGTTTTGGTGTAAAGATTGCATATTCCTGCTTCTGGCTTGCATTCCTGTGGTGTCATAAATTGAGCTGTGTGCACCAACAGACAGCATATATCAAAGAAATGCATGTGCATATTTCAGGTTTGTGTGTGTGTGTGTGTGTGTGTGTGTGTGTGTATGTGTGTGAGAGAGAGAGAGAGAGAGAGAATTGGTCCCCTTACGTCTGCTGCAGGCTGGGTTAATGTGCGTGACTGCCTAACCCAGGTCACAGGAGAGGGTCGTCTGGTGATATGGTGATATGTGAAGGGGCACGCACAATCTCCCCACCCATATGGAACTTACTGCACACACACACACACACCAAACAGAAATGGGGTAATTAATAGTCCCTCTAAGCATCACTGATACACTCGAGGGACCTGACATTTAAAGAGGGTCTCACACACACTGTAGGAGCAGGTGTGTTTGCACCGGGAGCATGAAGAAAAACACTTGCTCTCTCCCACCAAATGAGGATACTTGTACTATGAATAGTCCTCTTAAAGACGGGGTAGGCAGGATTCTGTTAAAGAAGCATCGTTTTTTTTGTAGTGTATATACAAAAATTTTTAATATCAGTCAATAGCTATTAGTTATTGATTACATTTAGGAATATCACGGTATCGCTGTGTTTTGTTATGTCTGTGAAGTCAACATTTTAAATTTTTTGAGTGGCCGCTCTTTTTAATTGTAAACTCAGCCATTCTCCGCCTCCCCAACCTGATTGGTTGTGAGGCGGATGCTGCTCCCTTGTATTGTGAGGCACACTCCACGTCTTTGAAGAACGTTCAGGAGCCCAAACAAAGTTAGCGTGCTATGTTGCCACCTTCTACTATTGCGACATTTTCAGAACATGTGAGGCACACTGGTTGTGAACTGTCTGCTGGAAGAATGAACATAAATTTCTCCATCCATTCATCTTTAAAACAACAGTTTTCCTCATCAACTTTTCTCACTTTTGATGAAGCCACGCTCTCTTAGCACTGTCTCTTCCTCTCTGCTCTGGTGCGCTGGCTGTGCAGGGTAGACTGCCGTATTAACTAGAGTAGCAGCGCATGCGACCGTCGTAGAAATGCTCCATGGAAAATTTCTGTTCTCGTGACTTTATCAGAGATTGGTCATGGGTCCGGTCAGAACCCTCACGCGGTCCGGATCCGAACCGAGGTCCGGCATTTGGTGATGCCTGGTCTACAGGATATGTTCGCCTTATCATATGAAGGAGAAGACTGAGCTGAAAAAGCAAACTGTACACACATCAATATGCTTGCTGGGTAACCTCGTGGCATTAGGTGCTTCACATCATGCACAACTCAGATGTAAAAATATCCAAATTCATCAGTGACTCCCACAGACTCCATTAGCTGATCACACTGCAGGCAGAAGAGCATGTCTCTGTGTGTTGTGCATGTGCAAAAAGAGCAAAAACAAATGTGCTTTCTGCTGGATAAGTGCTAAAAGAAACTCTCAGGAGAGAATTCACTTAAACCGAGATGAGTGCATGGTTCAAGGTCTCGTATTATTCGCTAAATTATGAAGTAGACTTTACTCCATCTGCAGAAAGCTGAAGCAACGCTAGCGTGACCTGGTAGTTTGCAGCTAATACACTCATCAGTGACATGTAACCTCATTTTAAAAAATACTGAAGTATCCCTTTAAGGTAACAGTTAAGCGGTAATTCAACAAATAGCAAATTAAGCCAGTTTTTTTTTTTTTTTTTTTTTTTTTTTTTTCTGATTCATTTTCAAGAATCACTCAGTGTCTCACTCAAATGTTCAAATTCAAGGTTTGAGGATTTTTCCCTCCTGCCTGTTTGACACAGAGAGCAAAAAAAAAATCAGACTGTAAGGTGTTCTTTGAAAAAAGTGCTGAACCCAGGAGCTTATTTGGCAGAGCGAAGCACTACCCCTAGTGAAAAATGTTCAACTTATCAGAAAAGAGCCAGAGGAAGGGTCAGCTGCTTTCTCTCCAGCCAACCAATCAGAACGGAGAAAACACTCAAAGTCCCACAAGAGAAACAGAAATAGAGAACTGCCCGTGGATAGATTGGTCGTTGGAGGTAAATACTGTCAGATGATGTATTTCAACGAGTAAAGCTTTGGTTCATGCAGCATAGCAACAGGATATAAAATAAGATCATCTGTTCACTGATATAAGCTCACTCTGCTGCTATACCAACGTTTCCTAAAAAGCAGATTTACTTGGATCTTCCTGATGGTATTGAACCACTCCCATAGTTTGGGGGGTTGTGTAACCAAATCAAGAAGTTTGACAGAATTAAAATTTTATATTTATGAGATTCAAGAGCCGCAACTCTCCACAGAGAAAACAATCCAAGAGTTTCAGGCACAGATTTGATTCATTTTTCACTCAATCAGTCTCTGCAGGTATTTTTTTTTTTCTGATTGTTTTGACCCAAACTGCCTGATTTTGCAACAGCGTTGTGATATCTTACAGCCATTGAGTTTTCAGCAATGCTTCAAACTATCTGTACTGAAATCTCGATCAATAATTAGAAAAGGAGCTGCCAATATGAGGGTCAGTCAGGGAATGGAAAAGCTGGACACCCCTTGTTGCAGGTCGGTCACTCAGGGAGGGGATGTTGACTGAAATGTGAGCAATAAAGCTGTGGAGAAGTTACCCACTCTGCTGAATCTCACACCCGTGTGTGTGCTGTCTACTCTACAAATATACAAACACACAAGCTGTCTACCAATACACACCAAGCATCATAACTGTATCACCACATTTCTAGTGAATACAGTAAACCTCCTCGGCCTCCAGCTTCCCTCCCCATATCTGCATGTTGGTTCAGTCCAGCAGCTGTTGAACAGAGAGGCCAGGAAATGTATGCAAGGGGGAGACGAGTGGGGAGACGAGGGTGAGAGACGAAACTGAAAATGAGATTGGCCAGATTAGATTGCCTGATTGAGCAATTAGCTATCGTCTCCATCATTTGGCTGCAGCCTGGCGGCATCTGCCACCGTGGGATACACACCGCCACACACAGTCCTGCTGCAGCACACACACACACACACACACACACACACACACACACACACACACACACACTGTCAGTGCGCACAAAAGTAAGTTTCTGTTTGAGAGTTTTACAAAAATGTGTGTGTGTGTGTGTGACTCCTCATTGTGGTTCATGTCAGACCAGCTTGCACAGAGCTCCTTAACCACTCCACTATTTTCATTTCTCTAATGTCCCTCCATGCATCTCTCTGTCTGTCGTTCCCTCCTTCTCTTATTTCTTACTCGCTGATGCTTTCTTTCATCGCTAACACCCGATACACTCACTCCTTCTGTCGCTTCCTATCTTCACTTCTCTTACAGCCACAGCTTCAAATTAGCACCCGATTTTCTTTTTCCTCTCATTGATAAAAAAAGTAGAGGAATAAATTCAATAATTCAATGAGCAAGCTGGCACTATAAAATTAGTGTTAAAACATGGCCGCCATCCATTTCTTTTTATGCACTCCTGAGGCTGGGGAAATTTCAAACAATGCAGCGAAGTAAGCCATAACTCACGTTTAGCACCTCAGGTTTTGTCCCGTATCCAAAACTAGACTGATAACTCTTAAGAGGGGGTTTTAGCTCTTTCTCTCCACAGAGGCCCACTAAAACGGGTTTGATGAATTGGTCTCCATTGGCGCTCACTTATTCTCACATAAAAGAGTTTATGGCTCTGAAAAAAAAAAGAGGAGAGGCAAGGAAGACGAGCTATTTCTGCATGTGATGAAGTAAAACTCCATCATGTGGATGCCTGGAGAGAGGAGGGAATATCAGGGGCTGGACGAAAGTAAGTGTCTTTTTATGTGCGTGTAAATCCGAGATTGAGTGCATTAGGGTATGTGCTGCAAAAGTATGCATCAGACGGGTGTGTGAGATGTTGCAGAGGGGTGTTTCTAAAATTTTTGTGTCAAATTTCAGTTTCTCTTTTAGCCGTAAAAGCCTAAAAAAAAAAAAAAAACAGTTAAAATTAAAAGAATCAACGATATGGTTGAAACATGAGTATTCAGGAGGAATGAACAGCCATGCATTTTTGTGCATGTACACCTGCATGTTCCTGAATGTGTATCCGTGTTTATCTTTAAAGAAACATAGAAAAAAAAACATGTTTTTGACAGAAGTAATACTTAAACTGATGGCTCAATCGTTAGATTTTCAAATCAAATCACAACAAATCTGTCTTTGTTGTGTGTGTTGTGTAAGTTTGCTCTCCCGAACATTCAAAGTAATGAGCAGTTTGTGTGGAACAGAGTTAAAGGGATGTTCTGGCATAAAATTAATAAAGGGTCAAACACACCGTAACACCAAGTTAGACACCCCCTCGAGAGATGAATGTTACCGACCACTTACTTCTCTAGTTATACCAACTTTAGTAACGACCGCATGATAGCAACACACAGCGGTCTATGGAACCGTACACAAACCTCAACCAAAACACCACTCTATAGCCGCAAATAATTCTCAGAACAGCACCTAACTTCATCAACAGAACATGTAGGGTCCCAGCCACAGCAGAACATTTATGATCATTTCTTCATGGAAATGCAATCGGACCAAGATGCTAAGGCAGAAGAACTACTGTGTCTGCAGTGCAAAATGATTGATGATTTTTACTTCAAGGAAATGATAAAGTAATGATCATAAATGTTCTTCCTTGAGCTGCGTCACCCCGCAGCAGTCTGTAATGGACTGGCCCGAGGTCTCACTACAAACAAGCGGCTGCTGGAGAGTGGTTGAGTTGTGTTTAGTCTTTTTGCTAAAGAAATCAGGCAAAGTTAAAAAGATGTTTGGTGGCTAGTACTATGGCTGGGACTCTATATGTACTGTTGATGAAGTTAGGTGCTGTTCTGAGCATTATTTGTGGCTATAGAGTGGCTTTTTGGTTGTGGTTTGTTAATGGCTCCTCAGACTGCTGTGTATTGCTATCAAAAAAAAAAGAGAGCAATTGTTGGAGTTTTTCAAACATCTACTACTTTTTTTTTTGTATAAATAAATACTTGACAGAGGAATATTTGCCGTAGGTTTGCTCCTTGTATATAATATTATAATGCTACCAGTATTAATTATTTAAAATCCCTGAAGACACACCCTGACAGGAATCCCTGTGGCCCTTTTAAAATTTTCTAGAGGGAATTTTTAAGTTCATTTGCAAATTTAATTTGCAAATAATATACAAAGACACAAAGATAGATAATATGCAGTGCAGTAAGCTAAGAGTTTCTTTTTAAGGCTTTGAATGAAAATGATTAAATATCCTGAGCTAAAAAAAAATATTTGATTGGCATGCAAAGAAAAACGATAAAAACAGCAGTAATATAGCTAGTGACACATTTAATATATCTAAAAACTAAGAGTATAAAATCTTTTTTAGTGCTCTTGATTAAGTCCTAAAACAGAACTTAAAACCTGGAAATGAAAAATAATGGAATTGCAAACATACAATGAAGATAAAACGCAATAAAAATGTGATTAAATTTTGAAATCCTGTGATTAATCATTACCTCCATCCGCCCTTTGCAAAACAATCCAATCATGGAAAAAGTAAAACCTCCAATTTATGTCATGTTTGTGTGGTTGTGTGTGTGGGGTCAAACTTCACTGCAGTGAGAGCAGCGAGAATGAAAGATGGCCGCCGTCCCTCTCAGACAGTGGAGAGTTCACCTGTCAGCGTGGGCTACCTTAAGACAGATGGACATCTGGAAGCCATTGGTGTGCAGCTGGAGGAGCCGGGCCTGAGACACCATACACACACACATACATACACACACACAGCTACACACACACATATGGTGGTAGATATATACAATTTAAGTGCACACATAACTGTTGAGAGAGCTGACAAGAGCCCACATAGATCTGAGAGTGGGAGACACTGAGTATAGACATAAATCACCAAGCTCTTGTTCCCCTCCAAACTCTTAAAGACACACACACACACACACACACACACACACACACACACACACACACACACAGCTACAGCTAATAAGACGGTGAGTCATTCCCCGCTTGAATTCCCTCTCCTTAAGTGAATCGCTGGCAGGTGCTTCCAATGAAGCAAAGTAAACTAAGCAAAAGGGAACAAAAATTTAACAGCAATGATGATGATGATGATGATGATGATGATGATGATAACGATAAGGAATTTAGATTACATCCAAATAGGCAGCAGACTGTCCAAACACAAGACGGGACTGAGAAATGTTGCTAAAAATCCCAAACACAGGCTGCCTGGAGCAGACGGGACATTAGAGCGACAGTCAAAGCGCTCATTACTCGTCAGGTATGACTTTCTCCAAACATGAGGTATTCAGCCAGGACTGGACACACAGAAGAAAAAACAGATGGATGTCTGCTACACACACGCACACACACATAAGCATTTATCTACTTACACCACCCATAAATGAGTATGATCGATCAGAGCGAGCCCGGTGGAATTCAAATGCTGTTTTTAACACTCGCACTCTCCCCAGAGACGCAGAGAGGAGCGCTAAGTGTCTGACATCTATATCCTTGAGCTCAATGATCCCAACCATATCACACACACACTCACACATGTGCTCACACTGGGAGTGCAGGTGGGCGAGGGACATCTGGCCCCAGAACCAAAGTGCTGCCATGAATTGACCTCTTTATTTCTCTCTCTATCCAGTCTTGAGATTAAAAACTTTGGTTAAGAATCAACAGGTCTTTGAGTTTGAGGTCTTGTGCGTGCAGCTGCTTTGGATACCCTCCTGTCTGGCTATCTTCATTTAGAGATAGAAACTTTGTGCAGTGATGACTTTGGTTAAAGTAAGCAGGACTTGTAATGGTGTGTCTCTTTGGTGCTTGTATCATCTGGGAGATGAGGCATGAGTAAACAGACAAGGATGCACACACAGCCTATAATTAGTTTGCTTAATTTCCTAATCATGGTGACAAAAGGAGGCCCCCTGTTAGAATTTATCTCTCTCCTCACCCGCCTCCCGTACATCTCTTCCTCTCTTATCCAACCCCCTCCTCCCATGGAGATGGGCTACAATGGGCCTGAGATCCTCTCACTTCACTGCAGAGGCAGGATAAGAGAAACTTTAGCCGCAAAGACAACATATGGCCTCTGCTGCACGCCAAACGAAACCTATACATGAAGATGGCTGACTGATGTGTGTTTATTAGCGCAGGAGGGAAAAGAAAGGTTATTAAAGGGTAATGAGGTGGAGAAAAAAGAGAAAGCATGATCAAAGCGAGGAGAAAGTGCTTCACGTAGAGATTTTTCAAAACAGAAATAACCAATAGAAAATCAGAAACTGTTCACTCCTTTTGTCGTTGTCTATAAAAGAGGCATCATCACAAAGCGGTGAAATGAAAGAGCTTAACTCTGACAGTTTAAACTATATTAGTGGTACACAAAAAAAGAGGAGGATTATAGAGTAAGAATCCTATTCCCCTGCCTGTCAGCCGAAATAGATGTATAAATTAGCCCATATGAGCGCAATTCGATTCTGCATTGACCCCAATTAGTAGGAACTGACCCGCTAACACAGTGAGTCAAAGCTTCCACAGAGAGAGAGAGGGAGAGAAACGGAGAGGGAGAGAGAAAAACATCTGACACGAAGACAAACAAAGTGAACCGAGTCGTTGGAAAGATTTCCCATTCGGGGGAGGCTGACATCCTTCTCTCCCCCCTGGAGGGAAAATCACAACCCTTATTACACCGATGGGGAGACTGAGACCATTTTGGAGGCTGGCGGTGCTTTGAGAGCATTTGCATCTTACGCCAAAGGACAAAAGCTTGTTTCATTTTCTCCTCCTCCTCTTCTTCCTGTTGTTCTGATATTACAGGCATTTCTCTCTGTGTCGGTGATGCTCTACTCTGGCATGTTTGTGTGTGTTAACTCAGTGGTGTATGAAACATGTCAGTAGTTAGTCTGAAACCTGTGCAGTTTTTTATTTTTTGTTTTTGTTAAGGAGGGCTAATTTGAACCGTCGAATTGATGCTAAACCAAAAATCAACACTATTTAGCTTGCACGACAGATTTAGTGTTTAACAACCACTTACAGAGTTAGTCCACAGTCTAGAGTACTCTTAGAAGTACTTTCACTGAAGTTCTTATAAATTCAGAGTTAATAGTGAAAGGCCTTACTGTGTGCAGCCCCTCCCTCTCTCCATCCTCTCTTTCTCTTTCTCCTGCTCCCTCTTTTCCCATCCTTTTAATCATTTTAATAGCACTCCTCGTCTCCTCCAAACCTGCGCTCTTACTATAACTTTCCTCTCCTCGTCTCCTTTGAGTGTATTTCCTCTTATCACTCCCTCTCCTACTTTCTAGAGTCTCTCCATCCTCTTCTCTACCTTTCCTTCTATCTAATGCCTTCTCTGTCTTTTCACAGTCTGTAGAGAGCGATGCTGTTTGTCTGTACAACAGACAGGACACTTCAGACCAACAATGACACCCACTCTGTGAGGAAGAGGAGGGAAAGGAGAGAGTGAGCATGGGAGCAAGTGAATAAATATTGACTATTTTTCCATGGGAATATTTTTCTCTTTGAGCTTGACCGCAAATGGCTGTAGTGCTTTTCTGCCTCTAAATTATTAGAATAAAAAAAAAAAAAACCCTGGACTCTACGTTTACATGTGCCCGGCTATTTTCATAAACAGACATTTTACCCTCTCTGTTTCCAATGAAAAAAATTATTAAAAAAAATGCATACACACCACTACGTTCTCAGAGAAGTTTTCGTTTAGCATGCCAAACCTGTAGGTGGCAGTGTACGTGAAACTCAAGTCCATGTTAGCCAATCAGAATCCCACATATCAGCAACAACAACAATGTAACTTCCTTCTTTTGGAAAAGATGCAAATGCAAATAAATACATAGTGATTGCACTGGCATAAATGTGACTGCCATTCTGCATGAATCCATGATCACCATAGATTGTAAACATAGAATGGAGATTGTAAACAACGTCACATTTAAGCCAGTTTCTGGTGTACAATCTGCCGTCGGCTACCCAAATCTCTGTTTCTCTCTGTTTACATGCAAACGTGTAAACAGAGTTTTCCAAAATCTCCACTCTGGCCCAAGTTTTCAGGGGCAAATTCTCTGTTTGCATCAAATCAAAGGGTGCAAATGATGGTTAATGTCTTCGTTTTTAAAATTAACAGTGTAAATTTAAACAGGGCCTAAAACTACAACAATAAATCTTCATTAAGACCCAGAAAAGACCAAAATGTAATGACTTTTGATCAGCTAAAACAAGGCGATAACCACAAAGGGGAGAAGATGGGAATGTGGCTAAAACAGCTAAAATCAAACACTCTTGCTTCATCATTTTATCCTTTTCCACCATCCGTCTCTTCATCTCAGTCTTCCTCTATCTGTATTCAGATCTCTCACTCTCTGCTGACACACTTGCAGACATCCCTTATCCCTCCGGTCGTATCCCGCAGCCTCCCGTGGGTGCAGTGTAACACTATCTGCCCCAGCCACTCTTCGTTTCCCGGTAGACAGTCCGGTCTTCAGAGATTTCTCCCCCCCTCCTCCTCCTTTCTGCCGCTGCCATTTTCTCTCCACAGGGAGCAGAAACTAAATATGACAGCTGCACCAGAGAGACAAACGAGAACGTCGAACTCCTCCAGCCATTATCTGTGGACAAAGAAAGGAGAGCTGCCACGGCGTTAGGAGTGTGGATGTAAATAACTTCTCTTATAGACACAAACCAAAATTTAGAGACAGTAAAATTGAGTTGCATGCAAGGAAAACACTGTTTACCAAAGGCGAGCTTCTAGTTTCCTCTACAGTGTGCTGGCCTGTCAATCATGACCTCTGAGCCTCTGATTCGCCGATCTTGTAACCTCAATAATCCAGGAGTTACTCTTACCCAAACTGATTCTTTAACCAGGCTGCAAACGTGTTCGTGTTTGCTCTGATATTGGCTTTTTTGCATGAGTGTGAATGTGGTTTCTGGTGCTTTTGCAGGCTGACTCAAGTGGACGATCAGGTAACCGCAGTTTTGTGCACTTCTATTGAAGTAATCAATCAAACACAAGAGCATTATTAAATTCTGCAGCTAAATTATGGACAAAAGACTTTAAATGCATCTCAAATATGTCAAAAAATAAATAAATAAAATAAACATTCCTGGAAAAAACTTGGAGACAAGATAAGAAGAACTTCATTTATCCTCGAGGGGAAATTTGATGAGTCATGACTGAGATATTTACAGCAGGTCCTTTATCTTTGCAGAGTGTCAAACTTCACCCCAGATAACTGTCTGCTCTCTAACACCATCAGTAAGTGTTGGCTGAAAACAGGATGATGAATTTCAGCCTCCGTCATTTGTTCACAGACTCTACTTCCACTTGGGAAATCCCTTCATCCCCCTCTTTTCCTCCCTTTTTGCCTCACTCCTCCACGCTTCTTTGCCTTTTTTCCCTTCACCCCTTTCCCCTCTCCCTTAATCTCATCATCCATGTTTTCCTCCGTCACTGTTTCTCATGTATAACTTGCACCTCTCCTGTGAAAGTAGCTTTTGTGCTTCACAGTGGGATTTACTGAGAGGTGACAGATCTTACTCACTGGTGCAAAAAAGTCCAAAAGAGAGGAGAAGAGGGAGGGTGTGTGTAAACAGATTATTGTGGGAGGTACTTCGATTGTTCTTCTAATGTGTTTTGCTGCTTTTCTATTTCAAGCGCTGGTGCTGGGCAGAAAATTCAGCCAAGTGGAAAAAAAGGAGAGGAAAGAGGGAAGAAACCATGAGTGGAGAATGAGAGCGACTACAGGTGGAAGATAGCACTACGTCTGTGATGTATGCATCTCTAATTATATTCCATGT
Source organism: Xyrichtys novacula (assembly GCA_962446985.1). NCBI lineage: Eukaryota > Metazoa > Chordata > Actinopteri > Labriformes > Labridae > Xyrichtys > Xyrichtys novacula. The sequence continues at coordinate 28,107,807 of OY660873.1, forward strand.
AGAGTGGAAAATGTTGTCAACAAAGATGGCTGCATGCAGCAGGGGCACTTTCCAAATCTCAGCATGTCATGCCCTGCATGTCACAGGAGATCCAGCTCTCTCTGTTCGGATATACGAGGGACTAAAAATAGAAATGAAGAAAAAAAAAAAAAAAAAAAATTTCCATAAAAAACTGCAACAGAGGGCATCTCTGGACTCATGATCACATGTCTATCCCAAAAACCTATCCAGCTTTGTTGGTGGAAAAGCAGTTTAATCAGTTGGAGTCATGTTTTTTTTTAACATCACATGCATGAGGATGTATCTAAAAGTGCCATATTAAATCAAATTTAATGCAGCAGCAACAGAAATTTGGTCTTTTTGGAATTCTTTCTCCACATCACCGTTGGATCTGGTTAAAAATTGTGCATATGAATCCATGCTGCAGATATACTTGCCACCAAAACTCCAAAACGGTGCATGAATCCTTACATGCAATATCCCCTTTAAAAATCAGAACTCTTCTTGGAATATGTGCATGTTTATCCGCCTTATGCGCTGCCCTCTGCATGCCCACATCTAACCATATATGGACAGAAAACCTTGTGAATGAAAATGCATAAAACTGTGTTGGCTGTGTATATGTTCCTGACAGTAAATCCTGGCAACAACTGAGAGGAGACAGAAGCGAACAAATGTTCTGACTCAGAGCTTGAGGTGTTTGTGCATGGAGAGGAGATATAATAGCACATAAAGTTTGTTTACTTATGCAGAAAGGTCACAAAGATGATAGTATCAGTCAGGGACTACAGACTGCTTCAGCATACGTCCAAGCCTGTAGCAGCGCCACCGTCACTGCAGAGTTTAAACAGGATCCACACTGATTATTTCACACACAGTCTAATTATTTTCCCTAAACTCTGAAAGGATGTGAAGATGAGACAAAACTGAAAGTATAATGTATAAGAAATGCTTTGCCAATTTTCCCTGCCCTCAAAATGTACCGAAAAATTAGTTATTTAAGCATACTAGGAACTTATGCATGGGTATGATTTTGATTACCGCTGCATATGTGTTGTTGTCAGGATTAAAATCAGTGTAGGGAGTTTTGTCATACACAAGGATTAAAAATGAGGCACGTTCTAGCCAGCATTATGCACATTGTGGCTCAGTTGTTTTTAGAGTACAGCTTCCAGCAATCAGCCCTCAGGGCATATGCAGAGGTCTGGGAAATTAACCTCCTTCTAGCTCCAGAACCCTGAATTTTTTAGGTTCACGTGTGAAGTCAGGCTGATCTCAAGCTTGATCACTCTGGCAATTTATCAGAGCTACTCTGAAAACGTGAGAGGTCTGTTGAAGTTTTTTTTTTTTTTTTAAATTTTAAGAAAAAACAGTCGCATGTCCTTAATATTTGCAGACACACCTGTTGTGACTTTAAGTACTCTGTGCAGATCCGTTTGTGTGTGTGTGTGTGTGTGTGTGTGTGTGTGTGTGTGTGTGTGTGTGTGTCATTTAAACTGCAGTTCATGCTTGCATGTGAGCATATTGTGGGCATATTGTCAATATCGCATATTGAAGTCCTTGTTGATCCAGGCATACTTCCTTTCTGTGTGCATGAGTGTGTCTATGTTTACTCTGGCGTAAATCCCCATATCCAGCCCTGTGTGTGTGTGTGTGTGTGTGTGTGTGTGTGTGTGTGTGTGTGTGTGTGTGTGTGTGTGTGTTGTTCTCTGTATGTGTGTATGATTAAATCACACAGCGCTGACGCAAGGATGTCCTTCAGGTAACCAGATTTGTCACTCTGCCGAGTGTGGCCATCAGGTGGCGACGCTAAGCAGCTCAGCTTTGCCACAGAGGTCACCGGGAAGGTATCCCAGAAACACCCTGGGAAGACGGGGCAGGGGAGGAGGGGGAAGCAGATGGAGGGCAGGCAGCAACACGCTAATGACAAGACACTAATAACACGAAAGCGCAGCCGGGGTCGCTGTATAACATGCTATTAACGTGTGGCACGCTAGGCTAGCCAGATTATGCCAATCCACTAAAGCTATTAGAGAGGTACGGAGCATGTATGTGACATGTCTGTAGAGATAGAAATGGTAGAAGGAGGGCTAAAAAAGGGACCTTGGTGTGATGAGGCTGCACTGAAAGAAATGAATGTTGGAGAGGGAGAGTGGGAGGGGATTTAAGAACACAGAGCACTGACTTATTTCAGTCGTCTCCCTGGCTTCAGCAGATCTCCCTCGTGAATCCCTGATTAGAAGAAAATTTTTGATTTGTGAAGGATTTCTTCTCGTCTCAAACTGAAATTAATCCTTTCCAGAGCTTTGCTATTAGAAGGCGGATCACGTATTTTGGACCTGGATAAAGAAAATCCAATCTAGATCCAGTATGGAACTCAGCGTTTTCCAATTAATAGTGATATACGACATATTGAAAACTATCAGTGGAGAACCCAGGCCTGTATTCGCTGTGCCAGAGATGAAAATTGCACTGCATTACCATAATGTTGCAGGAAGTTAACAAATGACCCAGCAATGACTTCCAGGCAGCAAAGCTAAGGATGAGCTCTTCCCGGCTATGCAAGTCCTATCGACACTTACCCCTCCTTCCTCCTTCACCATCTCTCTCATCTGAACTCAAGAGAAGAAAAAAGGGGGAAAAAAACAGCTGATGGAAAAGAGAGCAGAGAAAAAAAATGACAGAGATGGACAAAGGTTGATTAAATTGGTTTTCAATTCTGGATGTCTTTGACTGAGGCTACTGCATTAATTTGCTCCATTACATATTTGAGTGCCAGTGAGTGTATTAAGAGCTGCTGTATATCATATCATTGACTGCTCCCAGAGCTCCCTGCCAAAATAAAAGCCTGGGTTTATCTATTGGAGCATTAACTGAAGTGACTCAGCACACCAAGGCACCAATACATCTCAGTGTGAGGGACTGCTAGTTATTGTGGTTGTCTGTATGGATGCTAGAAAGCTTGTGCTTGTGAATATTAACACCTGTGCTCACTATTTATCCGTTAAGCTATTTTAAAAGTCATGTTTAAGACTTCATGGTTTGACAGGAGAAAGATAAACCTCACCTGTATGCTGTGAGTCTGATTGAATAGATTTTTCAGAAACTTTTGGCCCAAGATTGTTCAATGAATTTTGTTTTCTCTACATCTTCCCCAATCGCAGCTCAAAAAGCTCACATATTAAAGGACTTAAGGTCCATTTAAGGGCTCAATATACCACCACCAATGACTAGGAAGTACAACCCAATACAAGGCTTGTTGTAACCATTTATTTATCCAGAATAATCATTTAAAATACACTGATCTGGGACAGAAAAATCTGTGGGTATCACAGAAACACAGAGGTAACTCTAGAAAGCTGCTGGTCTCACAAATGAATGGATTTTGTCTACTGTCCATCATGACTTGACGCCTGGTTGTTTTTGTGATCACCTCTCACAATGTCATGTCATCATACATAGAAGACACTGATCAGGAAATAGTTAAGCATAAAGGCAGAGGATGGTGATGGCTTAATCCAGCTAGAACCAGTTCTTGATCTCCTCGCCCTTTATCTCCTCCTTTAATCATTCCCATCTGGCAAAAAAGGCCAAAACTGTATCTGGTTGTTTATTTTCTGGTAGTTTTAGAGTGGCAACTGTTCAGTCAATGTTTCATGGTCTTGTGTGATCAAATGACCTGTGGTCTAAACCAATCTCTCAGACTCAGTTGTCAGACAGTTCCTCAACTTTCCAAAAAGTCTCTATTCCTGAGGGGTGATAACCGGCACTAGTTTTATGTCTTTTTAAGTCCATTTAGATATTAAAATACGTGTAAACCTGTGGCTGCCAGAATGGTGGAACATCAGTCTTTTAACATGTGTATGGGAAACAGTCAAGTTAAGCAAAACTACTTAGTGGGATAGAACCTGCAAAACATGAGCGTGGGCTTGTAAGTAAGTTTTCCAGCGTTTCCTTTTTTCTGCATTTTGAATTCAGAGACAAAAACTGAGCTCAAGTACAATGAGAAAGATTTCATATGTCAGGGATTTAATGACGGATTACACAAAGCTAAAAGGTTGAATTTGAATACATGAGTGAAAACGAATGAAAGCGCATGTAAATGAAGGCGCTTCTATCCTGGCTCTGTCTCTACACACACATGCATTCACACATGATCGCCCTCCCCTCCTCAGTATTTGTGCATGTGAAAGGGATCTCTTCAGGGCTGTCAGCACTCTTTCAACAGCACTATTCATCATGTATTTCCATTCAGAGAGCGTGCAGGTGTTTACTGTAAGGAGAGGGAAGAAAAGAAGAGAAAAGAAAAGATGAAAACAAACGTCAGTGGCCTCAATGTCTGGACGGCAGATGGAGGAGCGGACGCAGACTGAAAGGTACTGGGGGAGAGAGAGTCCTATCTGAGCCCGAAATTCAACTATTGTTGAATTTTGTGAACTTTAAAACCTTAACTTGATGGGAAATGTGCACTTGGACCCATGTTTACGCATAGTATGGCGGCAGAGGAAACTGGCGACCCAGGTGGAGAGAGAGTGAACTTTTCACATTAAACGCTATTAAATGTCAACGTAACAGGTTTACGTCATCATGATTACCAAAGTCAACATATTTCTATGTACACTGATTGTGGTGAGCCATTTTCAACCAGAGGAAATAGGACTGTCCTATAACTTCATAATTTTATCTTTGTTGTATACTGCTGTGATGTGCACATGGAGCACATGGAGACACGGCAACAGATGCCTCATGTGCTCTTGTCACATCATAATCACCTGCATGTGTCTATCCTGGCAATGTGTTGGTCAAACTTAAGTGGGCTCTCACAATTGAAAACCCTACTATCCTTATTTCATGTAAAGGAAGAGATCGCTGATTAATGTGATCACGCTGTTAAAATGTTGAATATCATTAGTCCTAATTAAGAAAGGCTTCAGTGACACTTGTGTATGATAAATGATGTATATGCACTGGCCCTGCTGAGGGATGCATGAGTGCTGCAGCAACATAGCATGCTTTGCCTGGAGCCACTTGGAGCATTCTTCTTGCATGCTTTAGGGTATCTTTTTCTCCTCCTCTTCTTCCCTTAAGCTCTACCTGGGGGTCTTCTCATCCTGCATGTTGTTTCCAGCAGCCCACACCTTGACCTCAACTAAATCAAGTGTTTTAAGATGTTGGAGCTCCGTCACCAACAACAACCCCCCTTTTTAGGTCAATGCACAAATGTTGATTCAAAAAATACCCTGAATTACGGTTTATTATCTAATACTATCCATTTACTGTTAGGTTACTGCATTAAAGTTGTAAAACTTCTTCACTGAAATTATTGAGGTACATGAGCTGTAATCAATACTGCTCTATTACAGTTTGCTCATAAACATATAGAGGAGGAAGCTTACTGATTCTCTCAGGAGGCTGTTAAATATTAACATTTAATCACTACGATTAATTTGTGTGTAATTAGTGTTTGCCATTCAGGTTGAAGCGAGGCTCTACCCTCTAGTAACCTCTTTAAAAATTCAGGAAATGTAATTATTTCTGCCTCTTGGTCAAATTCAATGAAGTGACACCAACAGTGTGAAAAAAAAAGAGACCCAAGGCGTTAAGGTGGTATGATTCCTGTCAAACTGACTCCTGTGGAGCAGAGTTGGTATTATTTTGCAAAACTGTTTGTCTACATTAATAATTGTCGGACAATGCGGGTCAGAGAAAGTTGTATTTGAATTTTCCATTTCTTTATCTGCTCAGCTGAAAAGTCAATTTTTATGTAAATTAAGTTTCACCAAAACAAAGCTCCACCAAATTCTGCTCCATTATTGGGTATGCTGTGCCAGAAATGTAATTATTTTCGAGAAACTTTGACTCTTTTGTCTATTTATTTACTGGCAGCTTAAAAACTTAACAAAATAATACAAACATACTGAATCACCTAATTTATGAAATTATAATTACTCAATCCCCTAAATCTGATGAACAGAAGTGACACCTTGGGCACGAATAAGTGGTTTCTCAGGATTTCTATATGCATTTTAATTACTTTTTAAGCTGTAAGTCAATGGTTAAAAATAACATAAGGTTAATATTTTCCAAAGAAAACTTGAATCTGCATGATTCTAAACTCCAGACTTTTATACATCGATTCTTAGTCAAACTTTCACCAGCTCTCCATGGGTCAAGGGTGACGCTCCTGAGCCCCCAGGTCTGGTTTTGAATCCTTGTCCTGCTTCTGATCATCAGCACGTTCAAGAGGTTCTGTGTTTGCAGCCTGATCCTGACAGTAATCTGCGTGCCAACGGTGGGAGAGACACAATAAGGTTGTGTGTTATCTCCAGAGAAGATAACTGGCTTCAAAACAGACCACACACACACACACACACACACACACACACACTTACATATGTGTAAAGGCTGCTGCAAAGTGTGTCACAGCATGTGCGATTGTGCGCCCTCTCCCCATGTTGTAAATCCCCCACCCGTCACATTAGCCTAATGAAAAGTAATAAGAGCGCTTCAAATGATGTACTCTCTGAGGTCGCCTGGAGCTGTGTGAAATAAGATAACATTAACCTGAGTTATATAGCCTGCCAAAGGAAAGTGCCATAACATGACACACAAGTTCATACACACACACACACACACAGATGGAAGTTTTATCTCGTGTTTACTCCCGTAGTGGGAGTCATAGTGTCACACAGACTTCATAAAGAAGCAGCGGTATGAAACAGCAATAAAGACAATAAAAATAGAAGGAATAATAAATAAACATGTAGTCTTTTTTGAGCTGCAGGGAGCTGTGTGAGTTTGGTTGTAATTGTATTCAGCCCTGACTGTAAAATCATGAATATAGCAGGTGCTCACTGGTCAAACCAATCAAATAAAGATGCAGCAGGGATCCCATGATGTCAAATCTGGGCATTTATCCAGTTTTTAATTGTAATACAGTGTAAAAATCAGGTGACATGATGTGCATGTGAAGAATAGTGTACCCTCTCTTGCAGTAAATCAATGCTGGGAAACAATAAAGTAATAAATATGCATTAATATTTTGTGTCTTGTAAACTCAGCACAGCGCACTGCAGACCCAAGTTAGCACTAACGCTAACCAGCTGCATCCTTTCAGAGTCGGAGCTTGTCAACAGGTAAAGCAGGCAGTTGCTTGGGGCCCCAGGCCACTCGGGGGGGCCCCCAAAGGCTGACGAACCTTACTCCACAAAAATGTCCTGAAATATTGCAACAAACAACTAGTGGTCAAATTGCAATGACAATGAGGGGCTGCATGTCATCCCTGTCACACTGCTTCATGACCTACTTTCATTTTTACTGAAGTGTGTTAATCACAGTCCTGCAAAATCAGCCGTGAGGTGGAACCACTCATCTGGGAGGGAGAAGAGAAAATGAAGTAAAGAGAAAGAAATAATAAGAAAGCAAGACAGCGCTAAGTGGAGCAGTTGCGAAGTGTGGCAAACACTCAAACTAATGTTAGGTGTAAGGCTTGCAGTTATTGGTTTGGTAGTTAGCTAGCTGTGTTAGCAGAGCAGGAGATGTTAGCCTTGGGTTTGCGCTTTGTTGACTCACTGTTACCATGTGTTCACACACCCACACTGTCTTGCGAGGTTAGCCGACAGAGAAAAGTGCGGTTGTAAGGTACAATACTGAAATTTCACCACAGTAACTAGCACACCGGTAAGGGACAGATTTGGACGGAAAAGAAAACAAAAAAAACAGCTAACCCAGACAACAGATTTCATTGTTAATGAAACACTATTAATGAAAGTTGTGTCTTAACTAGCCAAACTCTTACGTTATTGACGCTTTGAAATTTTGATCAAAATTTAGACAGTGAGCTTTCTGCATGAAAGACTTTCAACCTTGGAGCATATAACATACTGTAGTGAGTCTCAGACTTGAAATCTCAGAACAAGGGTGAGGTGCTGGCTATAGTGGTAAAAAACTACATGAGCTGTAGCTGTTTTAGAGCACAATTTTCAAGTTATGTAAAAATAATGATAATTGTATTTAAAATGTTTCTGATTCTGACCTCTTTATTGGTTTCAGATAATTTACATGTTTAATGCTTGTCGAAGGGGCCCTTTGAGAATTTTTGCTTGGGGCCCCAGCACACCTTAGAATTGGCTTTGCATCCCTTACAAAGGATGCACCCTATGCTTCCCTCATGCAGGCTGTACACATTGCAACCTTCACATAGAATGCATTTATCTGCAGTATTTGAAGGAGCCTTTGAAATGGGACACCCTGTGATGTACTGCTCTGATGCAATTACGCTCTCAAAGATGCATCTCTTGAAATGGGACCAAACTAAAGAGCACAAATGCATCCTTTGGTGCTCCACTGTGTCCTAAAGGTATATCAAAGATCTGCACAATTCGTGTATGTTTATGAGAGAACAGGAAAGCAGACTGACAGGAAGGACAGAGACGAGAACACGAAGAGGAGACGGTGCTGTCGGGGTGTAAATCTAACGATGACAGGCTGAGGGAAAAAAAGATGAAGCGAGAAACAGAGAGAGTGCACAGGCAGATCACACACTTTATCAGTGATAGGCGAGTAATCAAAGCGAGGCTACATGAGGAGGAAAATTATCTCTGACTTTGTGAATGACTCTTAGACACAAAGAGACTCTCAGTTACATTTGTCATACGAGCTGCTGGAGAATAAAGACCACGAGATGCAATTAGAGTGTTTTTTGTTTTTTTTAATCAGCAAATGTATTCAAACACAGAACTAATACTGTGAAAAATGAAGAGCTTGCTGCTCATGATGGAGTCTTTATTTACAAGTAGAGGTAATTAATTGCTCAATTAAGGTGTTAAGATTTGCATTAGCACATTGGACATAGTTGTTTAAAGACCTGTGGTGCAGGGTGATTAAAAGGTAAAGCATTACGTGCAATCATGAACACCTTTTACTGCCTCATGTCAACAAATTGCTCTTGTTTTTTTTTTTTAAATGTCATCATGGGAAGAAACCAGGAGTTCAAAGAGAAAGTCACCAAATCTGAAGAAAATGTGTAATGAGTGCTGGCTGAAGGGTTAAAGGAAAACAGAGGAAATATTTTTTATACAAGTAAGGTATAAAAGTCCTGTTCACACGGCTGAACATGTATAAAACATGAGAGGTTCTTGAGGGTGCATGTGTTTCTACACACGGAACAACAGTCTTCGTTCAATCCCCGACATAAAGTTCAAAACAAACAGGTAGATGAAAGCATGGAGAAGAAGGATGGAGGGAGGCGGAAGGAGGAATATCTCTGCACTTCAAACCACCTGGTGAAGACCTCTGCGGATGGATGGATCCATCTCTCTCTCTCTTTTTCTCCCTCTTTCTTTCTCTCGTGCTCTCTTTCTGTCTCACTCTGACAGATTTATTACAAGGCAGGGATCAAACCGAGTCCCCAGCTCCCACCTCTCCTCATCCCCTACTTTTTCCTCTTCTTCATCAGCTGACAGCATCTCCTCCCTCCTTCTTTCCTGCCCGTCCCATGGCCTGAGCCTACATTCCTGAGCCCTCAGAGAAAGTGAGAGAAATAGGTGAAGAAGAAAGAGATGAGGAGGAGGGGGACAGATGAACTCTTTCTTGCCGTCCCTGAGGCAGGTTCTGAAATGTCCTCTGCTACACAAACTTGTCACTTTTTTCTTCGTTTCCACACATGAAGTCGTCTCCTCTTATCTTCAGCAAACTTCACTTTGCAAGGCTTTTGTGTAGGGAAATGAAAACTGTATGTCACTACTAGGGAAAACCCGAGCTTAGTCAGGCAGAAGTTATCTCACAGTTTGCCTCGCTGATGCTCTTTGCTGCATTCAAAGCTGTATAGCTTGTCAGAAAAAGCATTCACAGCTGACAGAGGGGGTATTTGTAAAACATTTTCCCCTCACTTCAGCAGAGAAGTCAACAACAGCAGAGCAAACACAAACACATCACCTCCTGCGCTTTTAAAGTCTGTTTTTCATGAGGGGCGTTTCATGAGATTTCATAAAGGTAGAATTGAGTCTGTCCCACAAATAATACAACAGTGTACATCTTCTTTAAAGCAGCTGAATGGAGTTTTCTTTTTCTAATCTGTTTGGCGGCCACTATGGACAAAAGCGGTAGTGTTTTTTTGCTGGAATGATGACTGCATTTCCCATGAGCTCTTGCGCGTACTGTCGTTAAGACACTTCCAAGGTCTTTGGTCTGGCGTGTAGTTGTTTTGGAGGCAAATGAAACAAGACAGGACTTGCTGGTACTTTGAATTTTTTTTTTTTTTTTGCTATCTTCAGGATGCATAGTGATGAGGTAATGTATATATGTGCATTTCTATGAAATGTAATGTGCCGCCAGTGAAATGAAGTCATGTTGTATTATTGTGACTTGTAGATTGTGGATTAGTGTATAAAGCTAAAGTTGTCAGCTTTCCTTGATAATTTCATATCTTCATATCAATAAGCCAGCAGTGTTAAAAAAGCGCATCTTGCGCTACCTGTCTAGGGAGTATTGGGCAAATTCAGGATCTGACCTGAATCCCTTCAAGTTCTGCAAATTTCTCTACCTCACAAAGGGATAACAAATGTTTATCCTCTTTTTTGCCCCTCGCTCGATCACATTTCCTTTTTGCTTTTTTTGTTCTTCTGTTCTAATTTGTTTTGTATTTTTGGACCCCGTCCCATCATCGGCCATGTGTAGCCATTTGTTTTTGCTCTGTTTTCACTGGCTTAGCAACAACTCACTGCTCCTTCGTGTCCCTGTCTAAGTGCCGTAACTTCCAGCCAGCGTGCCGTAAATCATTTCGTCAGTAAGCAGACCCAACCAACAATTTTGAAAGTAGGAGTTACACTATTTAGAAATATCTTACCTTCCCTCCCACAGGCTCATTTGCGGTTGTTGATATATCAGGAGAAGCAAGATACTAGTTAAAAGTTCCCAACAGAAACTTTAAACAGTGATATTTGAAGTATTTCACCAATTTGGACATATATTGGCACAAGAGTGTAAAAAGGCTTTTCCACCATGTAACAAAATTCACACATGCTCCAGGTCTCGCAAATATTTGGACAAATTTATGAGTTTTGCGAAATTACTTGCTCAACAGCAACCTGTTCTCCTGCTTTCATCCTATTTTCCTCTACCTGAAGAGGGAGGCTCTGTTTCTTTTGCACTTTATGGAAAGCAGCCAACTTGCACATGGATTTGTGCCATCTGTAAATCTACAGGATAAAAAGACATCCCTCAGAAACTAATTTAAAAAGCACACTGGGAAATTATTGGAATTTTTTTTCTCTATACGTTCTGTACATTTTCCTTTTTGAGCTTGGCGCTAAACTCTTTACATTATGGTGGAAAACAGTATTTTGAACGGCACCATTAGCTCTATAAAATTAGAACCAAATTACCAAGTCCACTTCAGGAATTTACAGAGTGCAATAAAGATTTGTCTGAGGCTGCAAAACTGAGTCTGTTTCTTCGACCAAACAGTACAGCTCTGCTAAAAAACCTAAATATAGGCATGCACGAGGGTTTAACTGCGTCCCTTTGAAAGAAGATCTGCTCTCAATGATGTTGATGTTGAAAGGGAAGAGACAGAGCTGCAGAGACAAAGAAGAATAAAGACAGAGAGAGGCTACAGGCTACAGACCGGCCTTCCTCCATTACCCCCTGGCCTCTCCGTCTGGCAGAGCTGGAACTGCAGCAGAGGAAGGACTCGGCCAGTCACCTATCAAAGCCCGTCTAATGAATAGTCCTCTAATCCCCTCATTGAGATACAGAGAACAGGCTCGCTGCTAATGCTCTCAGACAGAGATGCTCTCTCTCTCTCTCTCTCTCTCTCTCTCTCTCTCTTTCTCTTTCTCTTTCGTTTTCCCCCTCTCATCCACACAAGTGTTCATGCAACGGGTGCAACGATCACATGCAAAAATGGTGCGTTTTGGAGTATCACACAGGTGCCGTGGCCCCACTTCTTTTCATATACCCACACAGACACACACACACACACGCAGACAACACTAACACAACTAACAATATTGGGCCTTTGTACTCAGCTGTAAGCCGCCTAATTATTCCCAAGCAGAGTGGATTTCAAAGAGCCAAGACAAGAGGTCCTCGTCTTTTCGGAATCGGTTTAACGTGTTTGTTTTCTCCCCGGCTCATTTGTGAGAAACATGGAGTCATTATGTTTAGATTGATGCAGAGAGTTATACACAGCTTCCCTTTCACCCGGCAAATCACTCAAAAACTTCTGTTTTGACATCCCAAGTGGAGTCTCAACGGCATGTCTGTCTTTCATTTCCCTGTTTCGTTCCCTCTCTGTCTTTCTCCGAACAGGTTGTATACTCAGCCAAACATGAAATAAACACACCCATATCCTGTTTCACTCGCTTTTCACTCTTTCATCCCGGCTGTGTGCTCAGGCCAGATATCAAATAAACACGGAGACAAAGCAGCCATGCAGGGCGAATGCACCCCCATCACCCCACCCGGCCAGGAGCGAGTGCCACCCACCGGACCTGCTGGAAGGAAAACCCCGTGAAAATAGAGAAGAGATCTTTGCCACTTTGGAAGCTGATTTTTTGGGGGGGCTTATTCCCACCCTAAAACTGGGATGAAATCCTGCAGGAGATGGGCTGGAGATTTGAAGGAAAGCCTGAGGGTGGGAGCCATGAGGGAAAACACTGAGCGGTGTGAAATGTCAGCCAGGAACCAGGTAGCCAGACTAAAATGGAAGCCAACACAGCTGGGAAATATAAAAAAGAAAAGGGGGGAAGATGGATAGAGGGATGATGATGAAGAAAAGGGAAGGAAAGGTGCAATGAGATTAGAGTTATACAGGAAAGATTAGCAGAAAATGATACAAGAGTGACAGATCGGAAGATCCAGCTGTAACAGGCTAAAAAAGGGAAGAAAAGCAAACAGAAAAGGCTGCATCCTATTTATTCTCCTAGCAGTGACCCAGGGGGCGGTTCAGGGACCTCAACCCTTTATTTATGTTGGCAGCAGCCCCTGCACATTATCATCCTGATGAATATTTATTTATATATATTTCTGGATTTGTTCTGCACCGAGGGGTCCTGTTTGGGTTGGCGAGGCTTCGGCTGGACCATCTGCTTGTCCTCAGGTTGGTTCTGGAGAGCCGGACAAAATCCCGAAACCTCAACGTGCCCTAAAAACAGGTCCAGGAACATTTCTCTGATCCATAATTCATGCAGCTAGGGCTGAGCTCGCAGATGCAAAGAAGGGGAGTGGGCTGTAAAGCTGTGCAGGGTTTGGCTACACGGCTGGAGGCAGGTGATGACAAAACATGGAGAGAGTTTTGTTCTCCGAAACGTTCCCCCTGAACTGCAGGAAAACATGACTCTCACCTTTGCATTGTGTGTTCCTGACTGACTGATTTCCTGCCAGATATCCAGGGAAGACTGTTTCTTCAAGCTCCTATCGGCTGACCCCTGAGTTTTATGGATTTTTAGCTCCAGGCGACTGAGAAAATCAACAAAAAGTCAGATGATTCATGGCTGCATCTCTCTGCCCAAATTAATTTTTATAGTGCGAGTTTTACCAAGCCGTACTTTTTGCAGAGGGAGTCCTCTAAAACACTACATCTGGCATTGTTAGCAGTTCCAGTTGTAATCATCCAGCTAAATGATGTGTGAAATGCATGTGTTAAAGTAACCATCCATCATCTGTGAAGAGGGAGCAGCTTCTTTCAGCTGTTCCGACACGAGACGTACCAAGACACACAACCTCAGAGGAGCTCAGACAGTAAAATACCGCCGACCTGACAGGCCAAGCAAATGTTGTACTGGAAGAAGTACAAAGTAGATTCACCAGAACTTTTCATCATGATTACATTTGCACAAAAACAAATTTTATCAACACCAAATCAAAGCTCGAGGAACTATGTGTTTTTGAATGACCACAGTGTCGCTATGATTATCAAAACTTAAGGGGGAGGTATCATGATTTTCCACACGAACAACAAAAATGAGCTAAGTTGTTATCTAAGGTATGTTATCTAAGGTGACCTAATTTTGTGAACCTCTATTTTTCCTTGGGGGGGGGGGCAACAACTCAGTACTACTTAATGGCAGCGCAAGCCCCCTGTAATGACTGTTGCTCTAGTCTACATGCAACATTTTTTTTTCTAATTCATGAAACGCTTAAATCGGGGACATTTCCGGGGACAGCTTTAGCCGGGGACAGGTCATCCGGAAATCAGGAACGTCTGGTCACCTTATTGTTATCATATTCTGAGAAAGTAAATGTAAACTGATCTAATCTCAGACAAAAGCACGAAAATGCCAGACTGTAGTTAATGTGCGAGACTTACCAAAATTTTGACCTATTGACCAAAGACCCTCCTAACTGGTTCATCTGAGCTTCTGGCAAAGTAACAGTGTGTGAGGTGACACACACAACGGAGTGGGTCAGCTATAGATATAACATCTCTGTCTTCAGCAGCTTACGAAAAGTCTGAAAATTATGTAAGAGGAATCAGACAGAAAATAAAGAGAGTATATAAAAAATGTATAATACCTCCCTTTCAGATGTCAGGGTTCACTCGCCTGAACTGGTGGTGTTGTTGCAGAGCAGAGAGGCACACAGCAGGCAGGAAAGTGTTTTTGGAGATGAATCCTGCACTGTCCAGAAGTTACATAAGAAAGGTCTGAGTGTATTTTCGAGTTTGTCAGGGTGATACCACTTTCTCCAAAGAAAATTGACTCTTCTGCTGTTCCGAGAGGCCCCTGCCATAGCACATGTCTACCAAAAGTCTGGGGCAGGGAGAACACTCACTCATACTGTTTTTTTATGCTTGCATGAAAAGCCAAGGCAGGGTGCACCCCCCTGGGCTCTGTTTCTGTGAGCTCCCTGCCCTTCCATGACCATATGAGGAACGCAAGAGCCCAAACTACATCCACACACACCCTCAGTTTAATGCACATACTTCAAAAGCCAAGGCAGGGAGAGCATCAGCAAAGGCTTTGGTGCAATATAGGTATATGAAATCCAGAGTGGGATGGATAGTACCTTTTTTAGACAGAAGAGAGAATATTGAATTTTAATAGTCATATGCCTTTGCACCTGCACACAGCTCTCAGTGAAGATTCTGTGACATATTTGTCGTATCAAACTGCAGAGCTTGCTAGAGAGAAAGTATCTGTACCTGCTGGCTTTTCCCTTCGGTACTTCACTGACATGTTCCTCTGTAATCACTGGGGAAGGTCAATACTCTGGGTCACATGTGTTAACAAGGGGATCGATATTAATCACAGACAGAGCGATCAACACAGGTGAGTGAGAGGGGCATTAGTCAGAGCCTGTAGGTCTCTGGAAACATCTGAATCACACAGTGTTGGGGGTTTTCTTAATCTGTAATCCATCAAATTATTGATCAAATCCTCTGACTAGACTAATAAGCAGCAGTTGCACTTTAACCTTAAATAAGTCTACATCTGAGGTAGAAGTGATGTCTCTCATATGGTTGAGTGAAGAGATACAGAAAAGCACAGCAATGTTCTCAGACTTCAAAAAGCCCTTTTCCAAATCTAGACAGCCCCACTCTGTAAAATCAATCCTCCCCGATCGAGGACCACGGTTCAGCTGCAGACAGTTCCCCCCCTCTCCCTCAGAAGTACCAGACCTTCTCTGGGAGTCTCTACAGAAAGTCTGCCTCGCTTTTAAAACGCTGTGACGTTGCCGCTGACCCAATTCTTGCAACGAACCCGCGAGCAGCATGGTGCGCCGCTGTATCTGCATATTTAACAGGAGCAAGGAGGAGGGGGTGAGAAAGGAACTCGTTGCCCCCTCTCAGTGCCCTCAAAGCGAAGATTTACTGACTTATGACTATCAGTATTCGACGCCATAAATTCAGGCTAAAGACGAACTTCAAAGTGAGCCCTCTCCATTTTTTTGTGTGACTCACCACAATGTGTGCTGTCATTGTAGGGGAACCAGATGAATATGCTGTTAGCTGAAGACACTCACCCTTCACACATCCAGCCAAAAGACAGAGTGGAGAGAAATTCACATCAATGTTTCTCTCCTCTGTGAGTCTGTATTTGCTCTCATGCGTGCAAGATTCCTGTTTTTGTTGCATCTACACGCACCCTGATTCGAAAAGAAAGCCGTGCTGTCATTGGTGCGCTTGTGAGGATCTGAGAGTTTCTATTCAAGAGGACAAGAAAGCGACGGCAACCAGCTGAGTCGCTGCAAAGAAAGTGATTCTGTTTGACGTGCTGAAATCCAGTCTCATCCTGGGCTGTCTGTTTCAGAGCAGCAGGCAGAGATATGGGCAGAGGGGGAAGATAAGTAGAGCGTAAATGTTCCTTGAACACATCATATATTCTGGTTTGTATCTACGCAATTCATCCTCCTCTATCTCCTCAATCTCCACACACAACCACACCAGGCCCCGGTGAAGCCCTCAGACATATTGAGCAAATTAAGCGTCGTTAGAGATGAAATGTAGCAGTTAAGATGCTATCAGCATCGTGAACCCTCCTCAGAAATCACCTCAGAAACCAGGAGAAGCCTGTTCTTGCTTACACATTTAATCTAAGTGAAAGGAGCTCTGCTGAGAGCTGAGTGTTTTATGGCAGGAATCTAACCTGAAAATATGTTTGTAATAACATCATCTTACATAAATTCATCCTGAGATTTACAGATTTTCCTGCCTGGAAGCCAAAACTCCTGCAGACTTATAAACAGCTCTGAAGTGTATGATATGAATTTTTCAAAACTGTACATATATTAAACATTAAGTAGAAAATTTAGAAGTTTATATGACATAATGTGTTATAGACTATACCTTAAGGCGAAAACATACAGGATCTGTATTGAGCGTGTTCTGTATTTGCTCCTTGAACAGCATTGAGTATCACATACAGGATGCATAGCATAGCGTAGCAGCAGCGTAGTGCTGCCTTAGTCAGCTGGGCTCAGTATAGAGAAAACAACATGCTCACAACAGGTTGTTTTTCCCGTCTGTGATCTATTTCCTGCTAATTTGGATGTAATTCAGTGACTGTTGAGCCTCTACTATATGTGAAAAAACAATGTGATTTTACAGTTTTGGTTTTTGCAGGTTTGCCCGTGTTTAATAAAGTAAACTATGTTCCTTTATGCTGTACTGTTACCTTCAGACAGAGTTAGCAGTTAAAAGTCTTGTTGGGGTCCACATGGATCAGGGACTGACTATTGGATTGTTCTGTGTTACTGATAAATCCATAACCAGGAAGTATTTCTCATCTACTCGATCTGATACACAGTCAGGAGTTTGCAAATGGTGTTTTATTTTGAAATACCGGATGATATGCGCAATTTTCGTGCTTGACGTCTTGTGTAGAAACATCTTCTCTGTGTGGATTGATGCGCAGAGCAGCAAAAATAGACTTGCCACGTATCTTTAGCAGTAGTGCTCTCGATACGATGCTGCGATGGAGCTGATACGCTTCCTGTATGTTTTACTGCATTGATTAGAAAGGCAACCTATTTGCTGCGTGATACACGGTGCTGCTGTCACGCTCCAAATACAGATCCTGTATGTTTTAGCCTTAAGCAGTTGGAGGAAGTGCTCAAGAATCCGCACTTGACCTCATTGTGAAATTTTAAAGAAGGTTGTTAATTTTGCACAGCTGTGGTGAAGTTGGCCTTGCGGTCCAAGTGCAGAGAGCAGAAGCTATCCTCAAGTAGGAGCCCAACTTTGATTCAAAGCTGCAGCTTCATTTTCCTGATTTCCTGCACAAAACCTGAAAAAATATCTGTGAAAGAAGAGCTGAATCAAATAATTGAAGCAATCAGTAGTTTTTGCAGCAAATGTTTCATTCATGGTAAGTGATTATGTGATTATGTTTCTGATATTCAGTGGCTGTTAGCTCATGCTGCAACTCCAGAGTCATTTTACCAAGCTTATTTCACCTTCGTTTTGAGTTCTCTTTTAGAACAAACCAAGTCGCATATACTCGGCTTCCCAGTCCTTCTGGCCGCTGTAGAACCAGTGAGCTGAAATGCTGACTCCATGAGCAGGTAGACCAGGTCTTTGCTGAGCCACTTCTTCCATGTGTTGAACCTTCTCTGGCTCTGACGCTGGACTCCAGCGCTCTTCCTGCTCAGATCTGTATCTTATTACAGGCAGCTCATAACTTTGTGATGCAGTAGGGAGTTGGAAAGCCTTCCTGTGGTGCAGAACTAACTTCCTCACTCTGAAATGTGCCTTACATATGGACCTAAGTGGGTGTGAAAGAGAATGTTAATCAATTGAATGCGTTTGGATGCTTGTATGGGCGTAGCTGTGCGGGGACATGAATGTGTTTGTGTATGTATGTGCATGCGTCCATATGTTGCTGCACTCAGCAGGGGGGCACGTCAGGACGTCCTGCAGCAACAGCTGGAGGGGACCAACTGTGCAGCAGACTCAGGGGTGGGTCCCAGCTCCTCGTTGTACCCAGTGCAGAACTGGACTGAACCATTTTGGAATAATCCAGTGTGGTGAACCACAATGTCCTCTTTAATCACTCCAGACTATTGTCATTGTCTCAGCAGACACTTTGTGAGAGCTTACTGTAAGTTCAACTCATAGAGGAAGAAAGTTATTGCTGAGTTCCTGGGCTGCAGTGCAAGAGTTTGTGTTTCTCATTTGAGTCTGGTTTGTGGTGGAGGCTGAGTCAGATGAGAAATATCAGATACTCCCCATGCGCCTCCACACTTGTCTCATAAATCCAACGTCCCTCCTGTCATTTTACTCCTTCAGCCGTCCCATCGGTGACATTCAGTCTCCTCACTCCTTCTGGGTGTCCTGCCAGCCCATTAATTATTATTTACATCCTCTTCACTTTTGTCTTTCTTTTACTGTCGGCCTTACTCTTTTTTTCAGCACCTTTGTTTTTCCAGTTTCTCTATAACGTTGAAGGTCTTCTCCTCCGCTTCCATTGAGTTTACCTCTCCCTACTTGGAAATGAACAGGAAAAATTACCCTCAGAAAAAGCTCTCAGAAAGTGTAATGGATGTAGAGACAATCGTGGCACTTACAGATATAGAAACTATTGACGTCACACACTCAGGAGTATCACTTTCATGCAGATACATGAACACAGCAGCAGTCAAACGCTCCACTACAAATCCTTATTATTGCATTTGTATTAGGATCGCCAGTTAACTGCAGAAATACACAAATATCATGAAAATATGGACTTTTATTTTTAGTTGATTTCATTGCCTCTCTGCTGTGTGCCCAAATAGAAGTCATATCAATTTATGTTGTCTTTCATGCAAAAGGAGCCCAACCATATAAATGAACATGACTTTCCAGGAGATCCAAATTTCTGTTATAAATACTTTGTTGTTTTGAAATATTCAGATATTCCAAGATATTATTGTAAGCCTTAATCATCAAGATTCAAACTATGTGTCTGATAAATCTAGACAATATGGAAGTTTAACTTTTTAAACTAAGTCGGGTATAAGGTATGAAAAATGGTATCATCTTTCTTCAGCCCTCCCGTCTGTGTTTGTGCATTTTACAGTATATGAAACTCATTAGTTAGTGAGTGTGTGACCGTGTTTTGGTGTGTGGGAGGTTGTGTCTGGACTGTTTTTTTTTTTTGTTTCGTTTTGTTCTTTTTTTTTTTTGCTAAAACACAGAGCAGCACGTAGCTTTGTGCAGCCCTACTTTGACCATTCAGCCCAACACAACCGTGACAGGCAGTTAGAAGGTCTGCTTTCATGCATGGCCCTCACACACACACACAGACACACACACACACACACACACACACATATGCAAACACAAAGATATACGGATAAGATCCACAGATATGGTTTGTAAGGACTCAATTTTACCCTAATTCACCTGACATGCTCACAAACAGAGTCTGGATCTGCTGCTTTCTCCTGTATACACACTCCGTCAGACATAAACACACGTGAAACAGGAGACACCCCTGATTCAATCAACACAAATAAGCACACACACCAAACACACATTTTCCAGGGGCCCTCGAACGCACCCTTTACTTGTTTTGTCTGCAGTGTAGCTAAGGAGAATTTGCGCTAAAATAACTTCAAAGGGCGCTGAAGGAGGGGCCACTCCGAGGAGTATGGGTAATTAGGAGTGTGGAGCGGGAGAGGAGAGAAAGAGGGAGAAGATGAGTGAAAGAGGGGAGAGAGAGCAGGATCCTCTCAGCCTCAGCGGATGAATAGGAGGGGAGATGGTTTAGGAGAGAGGCGACAAAGGGAGCACTTTATGCACATGCACACCGACACATAAACACACACATATACACAGATCGGCAGTGTGATAGTGCGCCGCAAGACAGGAAATTTTGACTGTGGAATTTACTCCCAGCTGCAAACATGAAGCCGGATATACAGACAGAATCACATTCACACACACATACAGATCAAGCCGGAGCAGAAAAACACCAGTGTAGACCTGCAGACATTTCTGTGTGTCTTTTTCACACACACACACACACTCAAACAAAGTGCTCCTAATGGCAACAGTGCAAACAGCAAAGTGTTTTCAGCCCGCCGTCCAGCCATCACAAGAGCCCCCTCGCCACCAGCTAATGCACCACTATTTATAGCTACAAACAACACAGAGCACGTCCAGATTGTCCCTCATCCCCACCTGTACAAATAAAAACTCACCATTTTAATGATTCTTTCAACAGGAATGAAGCGCTCTGCTTTATCTAATCTTCTCTTCATCCTTATAAAACTGCAAACAAATCTTTGCAATTAGAAGTATTTCAGCATGGGAGAGTTATTTACATAAAAATACAGTCAGTGCTTTAGTAAACAATGAGATGAAATTGCAAAAAATGGAGAGCTGGAGCTTGGGAAAGATGAGGAAACAGCGTGTGTGTGTTTGTGTGTGTGTGTTTGTGTGAGTGAGGAAGAGAAAAGTGTGGTGAGACTGAGGAGTTAGAGTGCCCTCTGTTGGCCGACAGAGTTTTAGCATCTGCCTGCAGCAGTGTTTGATTACTGCTTATCTAAAAAGCTAAAATACACACACACACACACACACGTACTCGGCTTCACACATGTGTAATTCCTGCATCAAATCAGATCCATCAAATCCAGAGAATAAATAACCCAGCATAAGACGGATTGGGAAAAAGAAGCATGCATCCTCTCCTGAGTGTGTGGAAGCATGCATGTGTGTATGCATTATTGTGTGTGTATGCATGATTGTATGTGTGTTTTGTGTGTGTGTGTGTGTGTTAAATCATGCTGAACCATCGTCCAATCTGCAGCTTTCTGGATCCCCGCTGAGCAGCAGCTGCTTGAGTGACATGTGCTGGTTGAGCCCCAAAGCCCCTTCGACTAAAATCACTTATCCCCAACCACCATACACACAATCGCCACACACACACAAACACTCACACACACACACACACACACACACACACACACACACACACACACACACACACACACACACACACACACACAAACACAATTTCCATTTGCAACTGCTGTCAATTTGAAACTGTTGTGTGATGAGGTGACATTCAGCAGTTTCCTGTTGTTCAGAGGAGAGTCTGGAATCTTGATGGCTGACGTCAGCTGCTGCAGCTTCATACACTGACATCACAGTGTCTGTTTGGCTCCTCCCCCTTTTTCTCTTACTGCAGGTTTTCTTTGACTTTCCATTTTTATAACTTTATTTTGAAAATGGCACTGACGCTAAACTTGATAAGTAATGTTGACTTGTAAACAGCAGTAAAAACAGGGTCACAGTCCTGCTTGGCGTTGTAAATTCAAAGCAGTCTGTGGTTGATTTTTTAGACTATTATCAATAACTCTTGAAAAACAGATTTTTCCTTTGTCTCCCTGAATCATTTTGACAGCAACTAAATGAAAATAACAGCACTGCATCAATGTGTGCAAATAATTTTACACACCAAATCAATATGTGGAGCATCTCCACGGACATAAAGTCAACTAGGACAAGGCTAAAACAAAAAAAAAGTGCAAGTGCTGCAACAAAGGCAATGAACAGCAAAAAAATAAAAAGTGTCACACTTGCACTGTCTGCTTTTCCGCACACTTGTTCTCCCTGAGAAAAATAAAAGCATGTCCATGTGGTTGGTATCAGCCAGCGGCGTCTTAGCTTTGTCAGTGTGGAAAACCTTCCTGCACATCTTGTAAAAAACTGTCAAGCTCTGTGTCTGTTTTGATAGTGCCAGTGCAGCGTTCCTAAAAAGAAGAGCTTGTCAACCTGGTGCACAGCTGCAGCACCTCTCCGCTGCGCACAGCACCAGCCATTGCACCAGTGATGTGCAGTGAGGTTCATGGTTGACTTCATCACGATTAGATTTTCAAACATATGAACCCTGCAGAGTATCTTATTTACAATTTGATTGGCAGAAGTTAACGGGTTACTTTTAAAATCTTGTATCAGCTTTCTTCACACCTACAAACTAGCACACAAAAAGCACATTTAATATATAAAAAAAAAACGTTATTATGCTCTTACCTTTACTTATAAATGATACTTATAAGTGGTCTTCCTTTAACTATTACCTCCTGCTTCGATTGAAAGTCCAGTTTAGAAAACTGTTTGATTTTAGATACATAATCCTGTATTTAGAAACCAAGGCCAAAGGAGAAGGAAAAATAAACAGATGACTGCACTTGACTTAGTAACTGTAGATTGTAGCTTGCCATGTCACTTACTCGGCAGTCGAGAAGTTGCAAGAAGAATCACTGGATCACGAGTGCCCTCTACCATGAGGCAGGAGAACTGCGTACCTCACTTTGTGAGTTTTTGCAGCCGTGTTATGATTGTTAAGCACAAGAAACATTGTATACATCAGCTAAACTGTGGAGATTTAGTTCATATAGCAAAAGTGTTTGAACGTTTTAATAACCACATACAGAGAAGTAGCAATGCGGTCTCGCTGCATAGCATACAAGTACAGTTAGCCGAGTCATTGCGCAATCCATGATAAGCCTTATCTGGCTGCTGCCTCACCGTGCGTCTACTCTCAGTAATTCAAAAGTAGATCAGGGATTTTGAATAAAAAATAATATAAAACTGTTCAATGAAAAATACCTTTCTGGTGCAAATCATTAGATAAATATAATCATTTAATTAATTTTTTCATTTTCCGTTTTTTTCTTTCTCTGATGATTTGCCTCCCCTGACCACACATCACTGCACTGCATGTTGGTTTGCACTCATGCAACTTAAAATACCATTTTTGAAGCTCAATGATATATGAGACCACACCATGTTCATCTTTACCTGATAGTGAACTAATCAGCAGCATGCGTGTCATAGTGAGTTCTTTTTGATTACTGGAGGATGACGTGTGTAAAACTGGGTTCACATATCAGCTTAACCTAACATGACATTTTCCTGCAAAGACGATGGAGGAGGAAAGTCTGTGCAAAGTCAGGGTAAGAGGATCCAAGACATTTGTATTCACACATGAACCACTGTTGATATTTTCAGGAGTGTGGTGCATGTGTGAAAATTTTTTTTAGTCCTTTATGTCATAAGCATTTCTTGTTAAGGCCAAAATCTGCCGTAGTAAGACACTAATGGGCTTAAAGGTTCATTTTTAGCCTCTAAAACTGTCACCTTACAAAACAATCCTGAATCATCTTTCTAGTAGCGCGTCTGTCTGCTCTTTGCTAATTGATTCTCTCACTCCAAGCTGCAGAAGTGCTCTTTTATCACTCTCCCAGATACAGATACACAGACATCACCTGTACAAACAGACACACACACACACACACACACATACACATAGACACAGACAGGTGGCGTCATCTGGGTGACAAGTTGACAGTGAGACGGTGAGTCTGGCTCCGGGTTGGGGGCCGTCTGCTGTCAAATACACACACCGGTGCACCTGTTATGTAATGCCGCTGCAGCCTAAAAGCCTCCTACCCTCCAGTGTGACATTTCTCCCGTTGCTAATTGGAGTGACAGCGACTGTGATCACAGACTTTGAAGTTTGACAAGACTCGTGTAATTACAGATGCGAGCTGTGCCTCCATCGCTGCTCTGATGCACGGGGCCGCTCTGTGTTTTTGATTTCTCAAACCGGAGCGTTCTGCAGATGTGAGTTTCTGTCCGACAGCGGTGCTGATAAGCTCTCTGAGCTTGTCATGGTGACGCCCTGGGTTGGAGTTTGTCTTCTGTGAAATATCCAAATGTCACGTTTCAACCCCCCCCCTCTTCCTCAGTCATCCCTCTCTACCTTTTATTCCTGTCACTCTGTCTCCCTTGCACCGACTATCAAAGCTTCCTCTGTTTACTTTCTTCCATCTACTTTTGTCACTTTCTTTCTCTCTCCTTCTTGATTTTTATTGCCGCCTCTCTCCCTTTCTCTGAGTGTCTTTGATGTTGAAACAACACCGATACAGACCCACTCCAGACGCAGCTCCCTGTGAATGCTAATGGAGTTCCTAAACTGTGGAGGTGTGTGCCTTTGCATGCGTTTGCTGAGTGTCGGGTTTTAGTCAGAGTGGATTTTCTTATGGTGCATGCACAAATATCTCTATGTGACCTTTTCTTGCTTCTGGAGAACAATTTTAGTTTTCAGGTTTTTCAGTTCTTGCAAAAAAAAAGCAAGTCTTTGAGTGTTAACACTTCTCTTTGTTTCATTGCTTTTAAAATCTCTAAATCAAAGCGCCTCTATGAAAAGGGACACTTTGTGGTGGCTCTGAGAGTCAACTGCATGAACATTAAGTGACTGAAACAAAAAATATTTAATGAATGTGAACGCAAAAAAAACTGAAAAAAAAACACACAACAGGTCTCAGGGCAGATATAAAGAAACAGAGAGTTATAAAAATTATTCCAAGAAACAAAAAATCACAGAAAAAGCATTTCAAAAAGTTTGAACACTTAACAAAAAGCAAAACAACATTTTTGCATTTTGTGGATGTTTGTGCCTCAAACTGGCTGAGCTCATGTAGTGGGAGTTTTGGCACTGTGGGCAGGTACAGGTTCTGCTAAAAAAAGGGAAATCAGCATCTTTTTGGAGCTTGTCAAGAGATGGAAGCATAAAGAGCTCTAAAACCTCCTGATATACTTTACAGTGCATTTAATCTAGACTTTATTAAACACAGTGGACAAACAGCAGCTGATCACATGGCACCCCAAATCTACAGAACCTTCACTCTTGGATTCAGGGCCTCTCAGCACCTCCTCAAGACAAATTTCAGAGAGAAACAGATTGGCTTTGATTTTCACAATAAGAGCATTTCTAGTTTTGACTAATATATTTTCTATGGTATCAGCATCAAAATGTCAACATGATTAATATTTAATGAGGCATTTAGGAGCTAAGGGGCCACTTATCTTCTTAAAGAGCTGGTGGAGACCAAAACTGAGGCTGAAGTGAACATTTTTACATTTGTAGCCTGATGTATAGCGCTCAAAGCTAATTCCCCAGTATAGCACATGTCTGCAGTGTGAGCAAAGATTCCTGTTTCACAGGGGAATTAAAGACGTGCATACATCATCCCCAGATAAAGTGCAAAGCCCGTGTTTGTGATGATATATACATTGGGGAACTCTTTTATTAAGTTGTGTAATTTAGCACAGGCACAGGCAAAGAAATGTAGCCAGTTCACTTGGCTGCTATACACCCTGTTTTGTGTGCATACTGCAGCAAAGGAGGTTTCGCTGCAAGTTAACTGGAAATAAACACAAAACCTGCCAAAAAACAAGAAGAGTGCTTCTCGAACATATATAGTCATCGTCTTTTCATAAATGAAACTGTGATGCCTCTGCTGTGTCATTTCTGCTAAACATGCAGTTGTTGCATGATACGTTTTTAATGTGTGACATTTTCTTTCATGTCGGAAAAAATAGACTAAAGTCTTGTCACCTTGGGATTGTTATATTTTCCATGAAAATGAGTTAACTGCTGGCTCCTAATATTCAGGAAATCACACCAGAATCAGTTTAAGTGTTTATTTTCTGGCAAATCGTCCACATTTGTACACATAGAGTTTTGTTCCCAGATCTCTGGAAGGTGGAAACTTCTGGAAAGCTCAGGGCGGAGGAGCCTCATCCAACTTTCCGTCCCGGATCTCTTCTCAGGGAGTGAAGTAAAAGTTTAGTGAAAACATACTCACACCCAGCACACTCAAACACTGAGGTGAGATCCCAAAGTTTTGGCCATTCATCTCCCAAGACACACACCTCTGTTTCCAAAGAGCTGAAGTGAAACCAAAACCACGACACCCTTGTGATTGGAAGGTCTTTCACGTACTTCTGTCTGTTTTTCCAGGGGGCTCATTTGCTTTTCGTAACCTTTTAACCCTCATTCTTCTTTTCCCTGTTACCATCCCTCTCCCCACCATCACAGCTACTGAGAAGCGGTGTGCTGCAGCTCTGGGAAACTGAATCAAGTTGAGCGTTTTCGCCATTAACTGCGCGCCTGTTTCCCCTCATTTCCACACAATCAGCTTGTCAACAGGTGGCGCCGTGCCACAGCCAATGCCAGCCTTCGTAGCTCTTCCAGGTGGATGATTTATGGGTGGCACCGAGCCCCAAAAGCGCCACCAAGCCTCTGTCGTCTCCCTTCTGCCAAGCTTGGCCCTGGATGGGGTATAAATCCTCCTCAGACGCCACAGCCAACGCCAGAAAACAAACAAACTTCTCCTCTTTTGTTTTGTTTTCTTGGAAACGTCCTCTTTGTTTCCCTTCAAACTGAGCTATGGATGGTTTTCATCTTTCACTGCTTGGTTTTTATCTCCCATTTATATCCATCAGTTAGTTTTTGGCTTGACTAGTAGCACAAACGCCTGGCAGAGCAGCAGTGAAGATTAAATTTGTAAGAAAACATCAAACAGCTTTTTTGATTGAATTTTTGATGTTGGTCTGAAACTTATTTATGCACCAAAGCTGCTGATGTTTTTGGATATTTAAGACCTTTATAACAGGGTGTGCAAAATATTATTACAACTCAGATTTATATCATTATAGCTCAGAGTTTCATCTGGTCATGGTAGTCAATGCATTTAGACCATAATTTGCCGCACGTTCAAAAATGCAAATGCATGCAACAGACAAACTTGACACATATGCTATAGACAGGCATCTAAATCCAGGCTACAAGGTTTACTGGTTAATCAGGAGCTATTGGGAGCACCTGTGACCCCCTTCAGCTGGTAGCAATCAGCTGAGGCTTGGAGGTTATATAAGGAGGCTGAGCAATCCTGCTCGACTGGGATTTTGCTGATCAGGAGGTCAACACTTTCACTTGGCTTTCTTTGTTTTTCAGTTATGATACTATTGCAGAAGTGCTGTGTTTGATCTGTCTTTACACAAATCCTTATCTCCTCTGCAGTCTTTGACTCTCATCTTCTCTCATTTTGATAGAATTAATGGGTGTCTGTGGAAAAGTTCTTGCAGGTGCAGTTTTGTTAGTTTTCAAACCTGCAACCCCCAACTATGAAGGTTCCAAAATCAGCTGCAAAACACATACAAAACGTACACAAAACCATTTTCTACAGTTTCAAAATTAACTGTAGCATCAGACACAGCAGCTACGGCATACACTAAGGGATGCAACACTTCCAAATACAATTTGAACCATTCAGTGCATCCAGGGTTCAAATGTGCAAATGCAAATTTTTGCTGTTGCATCAACTAGCATCCATACATTTTTTTTTTTGTTTGTTTTGCACGCATTTATTTTTGTCTGCAAATCAGATCTGTGTGTCTGAGTCCATGCACCAGTATGAGAAAGCTCCTCCCTGTGAGTAAATGCAATGAATATACATGGCATCAGAGTCACTGAGGTCACATCTGTAGAGTAGCAGAATAAAGCACATAGTAGTGAAAGCACAAATGAAGAAGCATCATTCCGCAAATGATTGTATACTGTATAAAGTATAATCTAATCTATAATCATTAGTGTTTAAAGTGTAAAAATCATCTAAAGGCTGGCTTTCTTTAACCTTGTTTCCCTTTACCAACGCTGCCCATTCTAGTATCAGTAGATCTATGCTCTGCAGGTGTGGCTGACCTGCAGACTCTGCCACAAAGAGGAGATGATTAAAGACTAAATTTATTAGGGGTCTATTTATAGTGCTTTATATAGTGCTACTTTAAATGTACAAACTAACTGGTGAATTAACAAACTTCTTTATTCTAACAGCACATGTATGCAGCTTGTTTTGCTATTTTCTGCGAATAGGTGAGACACAATTCAGCATTTTTATTTAGTTTTATTTATTTTATTCTGTTTCTTGTTGTGATTAGTTTAAAATTACTTTATTTTATCATCACCATACACTGGAAATTAAATGTATAGGTAAAGAGAGATTTTGTCGTGCTTATAATTTTGATTTGATGCAACACATCACTAACACGACTTATGTCAATATGCACACAACATTTGTTATGTAAATGGCTTTATTTTTATTGATTTTACTCACTATATTTTGCTTTGTTTGGAAACTTTCTTTTAATATTTTAGGTGCATTTTAAAAGAAGAACAGGCAACCTCTTAACCCTGATGTGTTGCAAAACTTGTTTTAACTTATATATCTATCTATATATATATATATATATATATATATATATATATATATATATATATATATATCAAATGAATCGATAAAATTACATCTTCGTGTGCAGTATTTAACAGGTGCAGTCAAAATTAAGGAAATAATGACCAAGGATCTAAAAACAACTATCAGTTAAATTATAATAAACCGGTGCATTTATTTTAAACGATTTTCACTGAGTTTTAAGCAAAATGTGCAGAGGCACTTTCTGCTTGTTTGACATATTTGAAATGATAGTAAAACTGAGTCTTAAAAAATAACTTTTCAAGGTTTACAAAGACACCATCTTTCCTCCATTAAGGAGTTTAATAAGGCGGTCCAGGCCCTGTCATTACCAAGTCCTAAAAACTGAATCCTGCCATGATGGGGAAATAAATGTTCTCATTGAATCAGTTCATCTATAAGTCAGTAAATCAAAGTTGTGTGAAGTTAAGGGGGTAAAGTGTGCTGAATAATCACAGCAGCAGACAGGAGACACTAATAGTTTCAAAGCCCCCTGATCTTTTCCTGTTTCACCAGACAGGTCAGCTGAACACACACACTCCTAATTGCTACCACGCCAACACTGTCACACACACATTATAACCTCTTTTTATTTTTTTTCTTTCTTTGGACACATAGGAAAACATGCTGAAAGAAAAAGGTAGATCAGTCTGCAGACTTCCCTCAGTCACAAAGACACACACGCACACAGTGCTGCTCTGGAACAAAGATCAGGGGTCGAGTCTGTTTTCTTTGTTTTCACAGCCTGAGTGAGCTGTGCAAAGTGCTGCGCTGTAATTTTAATGATATTTATGACCGTGCACACACACAATCTGTCTCCTGCTGTCAAGCCACACACACGTTTGCATGAAGACATGCAAGCTTGCATACACACTGCTGTGAAAGGGCGTGTAAGCTGCAAAGACACGCACAAACCTACACTTCAGGTGCAAGTGGTGCTGCAAGAAAAGATAAGATCAGAAAAAACAGAGTAAAGAGCATAAAAATATATTTAAAAAGAGAGAGAGAGAGAGACAGTTGGACAAAAAATGGAGATGACCAAAATTAGAGAGAAAAAAAAAGAGCGGGGAGGGCTGAGGTTGGAGTCTCCACACTACAGAATAATAGATGGATAACAGTGTGTGTGTGTGTGTGTGTGTGTGTGTATGTGTGTATGTGTGTGTGCGTGCGTACGTGCATGCATGCATATTCCTCTCAGTGGGACCAGATGAAGTATTCCTCAGCGTCCGTGGCAATCGACCAGAGCAGCACAGCTCCAGTGATGGATACCACCGCACTAATCGCTCCTCCGATGCCTTCTGTTTCTCTCACACATACTTTGCTTCACTCTCACTCATTCATTTATCTCTCCTTATTCCCTCCTCCTTCACTCCCAGTCCTCTCACTCACTCCTCTCTGCGGCACGCAAACTGAAACAAATCACACATTTAATAAAATTAAGTTGGGGTGGGGGGGCTGCAGGAGGGAGGGGGTGTTTGTTTCACAGCTCCTGACAGCTGCCGCAGTCCTGCACCTCAGCCACCTGACTGAGGACTGAGTCCACGGCCCGAGATGACTCCCTAAGGGAGAGTTTGGTGAGGATTTGCCTTTTTACGCTTGGAAATCTGCATCCAGTCATGTAGTCTGGGATGTTCATCCTTTTGAAGGAGGTGGATCATGACAGAGGAGGACTAGTGGGGGGTCTTCCAGAGGGGATTTTGCCTGTATAAGGGTGTGGTCGTCTTGCTGCTTCAGGTAAGTTGACCAAACCTCTTCAAATCAGCTGACAAGCAACGCCACAACGTCGCTCTTACCATCCGGGCAAAGACATCATCAAAGTAATCTACATTTTTGAGTTGAGTTGATTTATTTTGCGTCTTTGTTTTATTTAAAACCAACTCATATCTTCGGTTCTCGTGGATTTGATTTGACCAGCTAGGGTTTCATGATGTGACTCTGGCTAAATTTTTAATGAGGACATCACGGCGCTGCTGCTGTCAGTCTCCGCCAAATCTTTGACTCCAGACCAATTTCTTTTTGTGAGGATACACTTTGGGTCTCTTGCATGTGGGCCATTTTTTTTTAAGTGTATCCATGTAGCACAAAGGCCCATAGTTCCTGAAGGACCCTGGGTGTGAACTGGATGTCCATGCTGACAGGGGAGAGATGGAGGGCAGTGGAAAGAGCGGCACAGGACAGCGGGTGGGGTGGTTTAGGGTCTCTTCTGATCTCCCATAATCCCTCACTTTGTTTTGGACCCACTCGAAAGCCCTCGCTTGAACAAATACACACTTCTCAAACAGGCTGGTTTTCTAAGACGACATCCTCCCCCTCCTTACCTCTGTGTTTTTCCCTCTCGTTTTCTCCCCTCACCCCATCCTTCTATCCAGAGACCCCATAGAGTGCCTGTCACCAGCACTGTTTTTCTCCTTTCATTTTTTAGCCTCTTCTGTTTGTGTTCCAAAATAAAAGGCTCATTGAGTGTTGTGGCAAGTGTGTGTGTGTGTGTGTGTGTGTGTGTGTGTGTGTGTGTGTGTGTGTGTGTGTGTGTGTGTGTGTGTGTGTGTGTGTGTGTGTGTGTGCAGGAGGATATAGTTGTTTTTGCTCTCGCCAGTAGAACCTTAATGACCCGAGGTCCTCCCTGCCCAGCTGTCTCCACTCTGCATCAGCATTTAATGTGCACAAAGGCTGCAGGACCACCCCAACGGGTCGCACAGTACATACACTAGCACACACACACACACACACACACACACACACATCTTGCTCACCAGGTAATTATGAACCAAGGGAGTGAACAGGAGAACAGTATTCCTTTGCTCACCCCCCTCCCTGTTTTCCTCGCCGCTCCCCTAAATCTATTCCCAAGGTTGAACACCGCGGCAATAAGTGTGTGTGCGTGTTTTAAAGCAAACTTTGTGAATTATGAGGGGTAAGGGCGGCTGCGCTGCAACTTAAAGAGCTGAGTAAGCAGATGGGAGACAATGCACCTCAGGGAGAGAAATGAAGGCCTGGAGATCAAATCAGTACAACGAGAATCTCATTCAGAGAGCCCAGGAAGTTCAACGTATAGAGAGAGACACAACAGGAAAACAAATCATGTGCATAGAGAAAAAAAACAACTCAAGTGATATTTCCTGTCCTCTGTTTGTAGTTTGGAGGTGTTTTTATAAAGTTGAGGTGTGCTCTTGGCTTAATCCTGCAGCCGGAGTGCAAGAAAATCCAGCTCAGGTGTTTGCAGGTGTGCAGCTTTTTCCTGGAAGATAAAACAATAACTGCTGGGCCCAGCTTATCTACTGCATGAATATCAATATTAGTCTTATTTAATTATTATAGTCTTCTGTTGACTTTTCCACAAGTCTCTGATCCCACTGTAATGAGTATGATGAACAATATCATCATCCAGACAATGATTTTTTATATTTCGGCAAGACAATGAGAAACCACATTCTGACAACAGGGATTAAAACAGCATGGCTCTGTAGTAGAAAAGTACTGCTGAGAAACTGGCAGGGATAGGAACCAGTTCCAAATGGTTCAATCCATCGACATCATTTACATTTTATCTTAATGATTCCTTTCTTCCAGGTCCCTTAAGATACGGTCTTGCGAGAGCCAGTCTACGCAAATGGTGGAAACACCATTGGCATAGGTGAAAATACCAGCAACGTGCTTAATCATTTGTCAACGGGGCACAGCATCAAATATAAGTAGTCACATGTATTTGATGCTCTCCGCCAGTCATCAGCCACTGCTGCTCCAACTCAGCATGGCATGGAAAGTACATATGTATATGTCCTGTGTTAACATAGGCACAATGCATTCTAGACTTAGCAACATCCTCTTTTACCTAGACTTGTCCTCTTTTTGGGGGGCTGTCCAGCCTGTCCGGTGTTTATAAAGTCCTTCAAATGTCCAGGGTTTTGTATGGAAGTTTTGAGTTTGTGTAGCATGGACTAACTGAGTTAGAAGCACATAAACCACTCGACCCGACCTGAAAACCACTCAAACTTACCGTGCGACTCCACCCCGCGTAGTAGTGTCATCTTTTTGGGGATCCATTATATGGTCACCCTAATTTGACTTAATACCGACCGAAGTACATGCTAGACAAATAGTTTGTCATTTGATTATTTTTAGACTCTCACTGAAGGTGGCATACGTCTTTTTCTGTTATCAGAGACTCAGTAAAATTTTGAGTTAACACCGAAAACTTATAGTCTACTTATTTTTGAATCAAAGAAAGGCATTTATAAGGTAAACGTTGAAGAATTTAATTGACCAGATCAAATCGAATCAAAAATGGCATCTATAATGATAAAATCTTATCAATTCCTATCCCTATAAACTGGCCTGCCTGCTGTCCTGACTTGTCACTCGCTAAATTATTTTGAGCATCATGACACCAAAAAGATGACAAAAGACCCCTAACAGTTGAGATATAAATGTTTACTGAGATGAAAATAGATCTTCATGGATGTTAATTATAAATTCTTGTTATAATCAGAGGCAGCATGCAGTTTGTATGTAATCGAGTTGTGGTTACATGATCAAATGTTTCAGTATACACACACTCACATGCATGGTGGGGTGTATGTATCAGTCTCTACAGTGTGATCAATCGGCAGTCCACTGCTGAGAATCGATTCATCTCGTGTTGAATAGAACGTGAGTGTATGAGAGAGAGAGAGTCATTATTGATATCATATAGCCGCCTGCTGCCTGGATCAATAGCTGTTTCTCTTCATAAAGTTGTTTTGACCGCATGTGCTATATGAAACCCATCCATACACCAGCCGCTCTCTGTACTCCTAACATACAGGGACAGGGCCGCCTCGGCTCATAAAGCCAAACTGTTTCTCTTTGAAGGCCAATTAAAATCCCCTCTGTGTTTCCAAACCGACTCCACAAGACAGCAGAGCATGTTTCCCATTAGAGCGCCATTGTTTTAGCTTTGTGACTCATGCAGGACTTAAACGGTTCAACATTAATCAAAAGTGTGTGGATAAATCCTTTAGTCCATTTTGAGGGTTTAACTTCACACACCCTGATCGTATAAACTCATTCTGGCTTTTTAAAAACACAACCCTGAACTCTTTTCTCACCAAGGAGGATGTTTCAATGCCAGTGTTTTCATTTTTTAGGTTTTCAGTTTTTTAACAACAGGGAGTTTTAAGGCTATAATCCACAAATATTTTTATCAATATTAATCATGGTTGTTGATGAATGCCTGTGATGGAGGAGATCAGTGCTGGGGTCCCTCCTGAGTTTGTCCTTGTTGTCAGATACAAATGTCCCATCTTCCACAGAGTACAAAGTCTCTGATCACTTAAAGAGGTCGTCACTAACCTGGGAGTTAAGTTTGACCCTGATTTTAAATTTGAGAAACAGATCAGCGGGGTGGTACAAAAAAGTTTTTATCAGCTACGTCAAATAGCCAAGGTGAAGCCCATTTTATCAAGACCTGACCTGGAAAAATTAATCCATGCTTTTATAACTACCCGTCTTGACTACTGTAACTCTCTGTATGTAGGGATTAGCCAGGCTTCCCTTGCCCGCCTGCAGCTTGTGCAGAACTCTGCTGCACGTCTCCTCACCCAGACCCGCAGGCGTGAGCACATCACCCCCATCCTGGCATCCTTACACTGGCTCCCTGTACAGTACAGAATTCATTTTAAGCTTTTAATATTTGTTTTTAAAAGCCTGAACAATCTTGCTCCACCTTACATTTCTGAAATGCTCCAGCCTTACTGCCCACCCCGACCCTTAAGATCAGCCGATCAGCTGCTACTGACGGTCCCATATACAAGGCTGAAGCTCAGAGGGGACAGAGCGTTTGCTGCTGCTGCCCCGAAGCTCTGGAACGAGTTGCCCTTGAATATTAGACAGGCCTCCTCATTTCCTGTTTTTAAATCCCTTTTAAAAACACACTTTTACTCCTTGGCTTTTGATACTTTTTAGTGTTACTTTGTTTTTTATAATTTTAGCACCTGCCGTGAGCCTGCTTATTTATTTACTTATTTATCCCCTTGCATTAATGTATTTCTGCTCACTTTATCTTGCTCTTTGTGTTATTTGTTTTATGTATCATTGTACAGCACTTTGACTACCCTTGTGGTTATTTTAAAATGTGCTATAGAAATAAAGTTGATTGATTGATTGATTGATTACACACATGATGTTGTTTTATTCTTTCAGAAAGAATCTAAAACTTGTTGCCATGGTCACACAAACACAGAGTAAAATATTGGCATACAAACGCTGACCCATGATGCACTGAGCTTTACATCACTTCCTGTAG
Source organism: Xyrichtys novacula (assembly GCA_962446985.1). Classification (NCBI taxonomy): domain Eukaryota; kingdom Metazoa; phylum Chordata; class Actinopteri; order Labriformes; family Labridae; genus Xyrichtys; species Xyrichtys novacula. Next base: position 28,142,620 of record OY660873.1, read on the forward strand.
ATTCTGTATTTGGCTCATCTTAAGGGTAAAGTCATCATCAGTCTTTTTTCATTGATACTTACTTCACAATGATTAAAAATGCTTAAGCATGATTTGACATCTGCATCACATGCATTTATGCAACTCAGAACTTCTTTAAAACTTAAAAACTCTGAAACCTTTTCGCCTAACTTTTTGATTAACTAAATCAGATAGATCTGACTGGAAAGCATGAGTCTTTTAAAGGTTATATGTACAACTACCAAAAGGGACCGTGCATCACTTCTTCACCTGATAATGATAAGCTGCTTTTTGACTTATCCCCAATGACTCTGGGTCTGGAGTGAAAGATCTGCCCCTTAAAAAGCTCCTGCTCAGGAGGTCAATCCACTCTGCGAGACAGAGCCTTACAATTTAATTTGCATTAGAAAAAAAAAACAAAACAACGGTTGATAATTTCCATACAAGTATTAGCAGCTTCATGCACAGACACACAGACAGTGGAAGGAAGAGAAAATCTGGATCATATCAAGCTTAAAGTAAGAGAGTAAGGACTAGTGACTGACTGATATCAGTTTTTCCAGCACCGATAATAAAAGAGCAGGTCTCCCATTGGCTGAAATATAACACCACTATCATAATGTGATGTTTGCTGTCAATGGTGATGGAAAAATAGGTTGATTTATTAAAAAAAGTCATATCAATCATATCACTAAAATCATAGTAATATCAACCTTGTGAAAGCCGATGTCGATTATGTCTATCAGCCAATCTATTTATCGGATTCTCTCATGTAAGAACAACCTGTGCATGTGGTACGGAGTATTTAGAGAGTGTGCTTTCTTAAAAAAAAAAAGGGGGGGGGTTTAAAGATTTGACAAAGCTTCAAATAAAAGTTAGAAAACTTTCAAACATTTTGACATCACTATGATTTAAGTTTTGGGGTGAATTTCTTGCAGAGATCGGTGTCAAGATTTGAAATATATACTGAGTTAAAGTGAATAATTCTCAGGTAGATATATGTGGTTTATATTTTCATGGAAGTATACCAAGGAAGACAACAGCCAGTAAAATGAGGGTAAAGGTGAATTTGAGGATCCTCAGGCACATCTGGCTGAGACATTAAACCCCTGCTGACCTGTCAGACGACCAAAGCTAAGAGATGGATAACCCAGAGCTGGACCGGAGTCAAACATGGGGAAAAAAACATCACTTTCAAACACGCTTAGCTCTCACTGTACCAAAAAGTTTCCACCAGCCAAGCAACACATCTGGTGGGACTGCATGTCATGTTTAGTCGCTCAAAACATGCTCGGATTCACAATCACACACATCTCTGTTGCTGCTATCAGCAGGTCTTTTCATATAGTCTTAAACCTTATTTTCCTTATAACCACTTCTCTGTATCTGTTTTCATCTGCGGCCTTCCCGCCGGTCAGCATCTCCAGCTATGCACTGTGCAAACACTGTGCTGAAAAGCCATCCATCACCTCCTGCCTCTTACCCCCCAACCTCCAACCTCTCTTTCCTGTAGTTATGATTGGAACAAGGCGGAGAATTCCTAGGGAGCGAATGGAAATAGCGAGGAATGTGGAGTTTAATTTAAGTGGATACGCTTCCTGTATTTCCTCGCTCTTAATGAGAAAAAAGTGCAGATAGAAAGGACAGAGGAAGTGAGGAGATGAGGCATCAAGAAGGGGAGATTGGTGTGAGTGTATGAGCTATAAGGTTTTTTTTTTTCTTTTCTTTTTTTTAATAGTTGCCATCTTTATTTAACTCTCAGGTCTTTCCAAAGCTTCTTCTGGGGTCATGTTTTTCATCTCCATGCGTGTCACTGCTGCCCCTCATCAATTTGTTTGCACACTTCTCACTGCTAATGATTTAACAGTTCATTTAATCTCAGCAATTTGCCTCTTCATCCATCAAATCTGTTCGACAGACAGTGATGAAGTATGAGACGTCTGTCACTGCCGCTGCCAAGTCCATACTCTGCTTGAGGTTGATGGATCTATCTGGCTGTGGGCTGGAAGAGGAGTAAAACAGGGCCTGTCAAGCAAGCACAGCCCAGGGGTGATGCAGGTAAGTATTCTCATTGGCATCCGGGCCCCAGGGCTGCAGACTCAACCTGCTCTGACCCCCACTCCTGTCAGACCACGAGAACCCAAAAACCAAGTTTAAGACCCAGCAGCTGCTGTGAGGTTTCTGATTTAAGGAGGTTTGAGTTGGAAGGATTCTACCTCTTTGTTGTAAAATCTAAGAGCATTTATTTTACAGACTGATATCATGTTGCCTTTCTTAAGTGTTGAGTCAACCCCTATTCAATATCATGGTCCCAGGAGGATGTATTGTTCTGACTCTGCTGACTTTCAGCCAAGTTCCTATCACTGCAGCGTGCACAGGGCCCATGCATATCATCCAGTACATTCCATAACCAACTCTGTATTGATGAGAAATCCTCCTTGGTTATGGATTTATTGTTGACCTCATGGCCCATCCCTGATCCTTGTGGACCACAGCATGACTTTTAAATGCTAACTGAGGGGTCCTTCACACCTATACTGTTTGGTCCAGACTATCAGACTTTTCTGTTTAGTCTGAACCAAAATGACAGATGTGACACCTCCCCAGGACCTTGGTCCGACCAAAAGAAGTGGTCTCGGTACGGACCAAACTGAACCATGGTCTGGTTCAAGCCCAGTGTGAAAGCATTTCATACAAAAGACAGGAAATGGTGCTAGGAGTAGAAGTATCCGTTATTATGGAATGGAGATTGTCCAATAAAGGGAAATTCTATAACCGTAAATAAAGTTGTACCTCACTATTCACAGCTTTTCTTTTCAAGAGTTTGACCATTTCATCATGTTTACACCATTCAAGACCCACGCTTTTTAATGTGTTGACGTCAGGTGGCTGCCAGCCTTATGACCAATCAATGTAAACTCCAGAGACACACAAAGCACGTAGTTGATGACGATATCACGTAGGTTTGTCATGTAAAGTCTGTTAGTCAGTTTGCAATAATGACAGTGTGAAACCTAAACAGACCAAACCAAAAGTATACCATGTAACAAAAACACTGACCTTGGTTCAGACCTTCATCCGGACTTTCAGGTGTGAAAACACCCTAAGTTTACTACTAGGTAAACTTACATCCTGCACTCTCATTTTATCTGTCTAGGAGCCGGAGTGGACTGCAATACTGTGGTAGATGTTTGTGTATCTGTATATAAGGCCAAAACTGCACAGACATGCAGAAAGAGCTGGAATCCTGGTGTCACAACATCATTTATCCAAATTACAGCATAATGCAAGAGTCCACCACTCCAATCTTTTATGATTTGTTTTCTTCAGCTAAGTTTTGCTCTCCTTTTTTAAGATTTGCCAGACTTGCCCTTTTTTCAGCAGCAGCGAACTGCTGGATGGCTTCCATAAAAATGTCCATCCTGAGGAGGAACTTAACCTTTAAAATGTTACAGGTCAACCATACCTTGGGAATTGAAGGTGGTATTTCATTCTCCTCAAATCAGTAAAACTTCCCTAATAGGAAAAAGTCATGAGGCTGACCTTGGAGCCTGACTGTGTTGCAGAGTGAAAGTGAAATCTATTCCCCTGCATGTCTGGGGCTATGCCACATAACCACAGAATAACTCTGGGACGCAAAAGTGGTAAAAAGCACAAAAAGCATTACAGGATGTGTGTTTCTGCAGCGGTTTGCAGGACATGGACAGGCTATCCATCCTGTGTTTGCTGAGACTTCATCAGCACACTATGACAAGGTCACTATCACTTTCCCCTCGGTAAATCCCTGTTGTGAACGACCTCGGCCAAAGAAGGGCAGCTGCCAAGGGTTCTCATCCAGTGGCTGCTCGTATGTCCTGGGTCATGCATGATGAAATCAACTGTAGCTGTAAATAACATGTAAGAGCAGAGTATGTTACTGGGCTGAAAGGCATCGCCGACTAAATCATGGTGGGTCTTTGGCCTTTTCATGCACGCCCCCCTAACATACAAAAATAGTTAATGCTTTGTACTTTTGGCTTTATTGCCTTCCAGCGCTGGGTCAGTATCTGCAAGCATGCAGAGGACATGCAGAGGACATGCAGAGTACAGACGAAGCGGACTCAGAGTGTAGATGGAGATATGTTAGTATCTGTATACACTAAAACTGAGAGCAGAAAAAGAGCCAGAGACTCTGAAGATTCATTCTTTAACTCATACAGTGCCAATGACGGATTTGGACAGATTTTTTCATTTGCCCTGAGTGCCATTGACAGATTTTGATGGATTTTTCCGTTTTTTTTTTTTGTTTGTTTTCTGCCAGAGGGTGCTCCTCCCCACGTGACTAAGTTTGGGGTCATTCTGAACAGAAAAAAGCCAACAAATACGTCATAGCAATGTTGCAATAACAAAAACAAGTACTCGCCAGTGAGAAGTGTGCCATCAAGTGTGCCAAGTAGCCTAGTTGTGGAGTGTTTTTTTTTTTTTCTGTGTAGAGAGTAGGAAAATGCCAAAGTCATTAGCCAAGAGCCAACGGTCTCGGCGCATCAGCTACCGTGGGTGCGGTGCTACCATCTCTGGATCCAGTGGAGATCCCAGTACCGGACCTTCACATCGTCAGCAGACAATCAAAGAAAACATTTTTCGGTGTGCCGTTGTGCCACCAGTGCCAGTACTGGTAAACAGGAGTGAGCCTAAATTCAGCGACAGTCCCAGCAAGGAGGACGCAAGCAGTCCATGTGGTTTATGTCGCGGCGTCAGGTTCTTGAGAGTCAATACGACTCCCAGCCGTCACAAAGTGACCTATCACAATCTGATCTCGAGAGTGATGAGGAGTGGTGTCTGAAGAGGGAGGACCTTGATACCACCAGTGAAGAAGCTCGAAGTGAAATGAAACAGAAGATCTGAGTTCTGCTTGGAAGTCTTTCCTTCGTATAAATGTGTTTTTCCCAGGTTTCTTTTCCAGTCTGGCAAAGATAATACGACCATGCTGTATTGAGCAGGCATTAACTAAACACAGGAGTGGGTAAGGAATCTTTTTTTTTTCTGGTGAAAGAAGAGAATCGCCCCTTTCTTTTGAGATATTGCATGTAATTCCATTCCAAGCACAAGAGATTCTGTGGGTCCTGAAGGATAGAGAAACTACATTTGCGATCAGTGGTGGAACTGGGTAAAAATTGCATAAATGAACCTGGCACTGAATGAGTTCATGTGCAAATACATGAAAAGTTACAGAGTTAGATGTGCACAACTCAGCAGAGATACAACTTTGCAGCTGAGAACCAGTATGAGAGCGTTAGTATTGTTTATGAAAATCCAAACTTGTTACTGTCATTATTTTGGCTGATGAAATTAACACTGAACATGACTGACCTGAAGTCTGCTAAATAAACACAGCTTCTTAAAGCACAATTTCTTTCGCCTGTTTGGTGGCTCTTCTGCTCATTATTTCAACATCCTCTGTTTTCCAGCAGCCTAATGAGGTGAGGACAAGTCAGAATGTGTAGGCTGGACCTTGGTCATGTATTTGTGTGATGGCTAGATATGCATGCAAGGTGAAGTACGGCAGCAGAGTGCTTGTTATGACAGAGTAATGAGTGATATAGACCAGAAGCAACTGGCCACAAAGAGAAAGAAACCCATGCACACTGCAGCACATGACAGATCTGAATCACATGCCTGCTGTAGCAACACACACACACACACACACACATACACACACACACACACACACACACACACACACACACACACACACACACACACATTTTCACACTTCACAGTCATAAATAAGCCTGAACGGAGGGATTTTCAGGAACAGAGTCAGAGCTTTCTCTAATGAGAAAGCCAATACTCTGGCTCAGAAGCCAATATGTGACTAAAGTATGTTATGGAGCGTCCAACGGGGATTTAAGAGACGGAAAGTTGATCTAAAAGAGTCAAACAACCAAACGTCAAGGTGAGGAAAATTAATCATAAATTGTGTTGCTAACCGCAATCATTATGATGCTTTTCAGGGCACATGCCAGCACCTAAGCTGCGTTGTAAAAGTCGCCTAATTTTGAGTGACAAGCAGTTCAACACCTACGAGTCAGCACTCAATATCAATTAGAGAATATCCTAAACAGAGGCGAATAAAGACACACACGTGAGCGGTATAGACAGAAAGTCCATGAGTCATTACAGGCTCCTGCAATGACTGCGGCTGCTCAACCATCTGAAATAGCCGCTGTGCACAGGCCAAAGTCAGGGGCCTAATGAGAAGTGAAGGGTAAATAAACCCAAAGTGTGGTGAGACAGGACAGACCAGCCAAACCGCTGCTCTGGTTCTTCTTTCAGTGCGACGGAGTCCGACACACAAATCCGATCTGTCGACGAACGTGAGGGCTCCCTGCAGCCAGGCATCAAACCACAACATGCTTGTAAAGAGCCTAATGTGCACTAATGAAGATCTGATGATGGTAACGAGGACTTGTCAGACATTACACTGAGATAGTATTTTTTACTCTCTCTTCAGACACACACACACACACACACATGCACATATACTTCAGATGTCACCGGCAGCAGAAGGGAGGACGTGAGTCAGGATGAGACAAGGCAGAGTAGCTGGCTCTCCTATCCGGGGAGCAGTGTAGGAATGTCAGGCTAAATAAACAGGGTGTCTGCTGGAGAATTGAACCAGCCCTCCCAAATCCTCCACACTCCCTACATCCAGGAGGGTGGAGGAGCAAGGAAAGGAGGACGGCAAAAGAAAGGCACTTTACATTAAACAGCACTTCATATAAACACACACATACACATCTAATAACCTGCAGGCCTATAAGGGTTTGAGAGAGATGAATCCTGAAGGCGGATAAAAACGTTTGAACAGAAGAAGTGTTTTTAGTTTGGAGAGAGGTACAAAGTCTGGCAATTCATCAAATCCTTTTTTTTTCCTTTCCAAGACATAACCGAGCGTGATCAATGACATTTGAAAAGCACGCACCACTTGTAGAATAGTTGCAAATTACCTTCTTGAATTTACGTGAGGTCATTCATCATTTATTGTTACATTGCTTGTGTTTTTCCTGCTCTTTGTTGATTCAGTCTGTCTCTGAAAGTTTCTCTAAGTGCTTTTTTGGTTTTGTGAAGGAAAGACTCATCTGTTTTCTCTTCCCAAAAACGATTGCACTTGAAAAAAGGGGAGAAGTTTGGATGTTTATAGGACAAATGTGAATGGATGTGAGTCTCTGCTGTTGTAAGAGCTTCATGAAGCCTTAGAACCATGAGCTGGAAAACACATTACAACAGTATAATTACTTATCAAATATGGACCAAATTTTGTATTAGGAGCCCTTATCAGAAATACTCTCTACAAGAGAAAATTCATAAAAGGTTAGGAACAGCTGAAGGATCAATAGCCAATGTTTGAGCTGAGTGGGCACTAACAGCTGACCTCAGATGTTTTCCCAAAGGACGAAACTTTCAGTTGTTTTATGACTACAAAGCTGTGTAAAAAGTAACATCCCCAAAATGTAGCCTGTCTATTCATGGAAAGACAACCACAAGACCGTATTTCAGTCATTGTGCTGAAATGAAGGTTTGTGTGAATTTTGGGTCACCTTGTTACTGCAAAGCTTTGTAATAAGTAACACCCATCAGCTCTGTCAAACTTTCTAATGAGGGAAAAGCAGCCAAAATGAAGCAAGCCACACAGAGGCTGTCTCACAGTTTCATCTATAAGTTAAATATGCAGTTTTTGGAGCAACGAACACGGAAAGCTACTATTTCTGTGTTACAGACTAATAGAATGAAAGCTGTAAATAAGTGTATTAGGTTTCTTTTAACACATTTGACTGCAAAAACTATGACCATGTTTCAGTTTCTTGTCTGTTAAAGCTCCTGTGTTTTTGAGAGAAAGTGGAACTGAAAAAAAATAGGCCTAAAAAAGACTAGACATCTAATAGCAGTCTATTGCTCAGTGGGGAGTCATATTATGTAGCCGGATTCTCATGTTGTGATTGTTTTATAGCTAGACATCTTCCCTAATGGTCTTAGAGTGAGCAGATTTTAGGATAAAAATCTCTAACTTGACACTTTTAGCTACAATGTGGAATAATGTTGTCATTTGATTAATCCCTCATGCAAGAAACAAGAACAGAAGCAGCTTGAAGTTTTTACTTTTTATGTTAATTTTAGGGGAAAGTGTATAAAGCTGTTAACAGAGCCTGGTATTTGGATAACGTGCAAGATTTTTTTTTTAAATTATTTTTATGTGCTCAGTCCCTGTAATATAAACGTGCGAGTGAACAAACTGATAAAATCAATGTTCTCGATAAAAAAATAGGAAACGAAAACACTTCAGCAGTGCTGAATACGGGCACAAACCAAAGTCCCATTTGTATGTATTTCCACATACAAATGTGCCAGCACCAAAATACATCATTGTGCGGTTTAGAGCACATAAAGCGGAATGGCCTCAGCCCAGTGAAAACATACAGTTGCACATATCAAACACACATCTCAAACTCGGGGTCTGTGAAACGTCCTGTGGCTGAAAATGAATAAACTTTGTGAAGACAGCTAAGGGAACATGTCGTCTCATGGCCACTTTAACATGAACCTTTAAATCAACATGAACGTATTAATTCAGCTGTGCTTTATCTATAGATATGATAGCTGTCCATGTATATATGACTTATCAGTGAGTGTTTTCTTGTTATGAGCTCTTTACTATCATTAAGTACGACTCCCACATGACTGACTCTCTCTCCCCTGCGCCTGCTTTGTGTCGCTCTGTCACAAACTGACATATTTAGGCAAAGTCATGACTAATAGTGGCCGGCTGCATTAGCTGAGAGGGTGTTACAGCTTAAGACCAACACACGAGGCGAGAGGAATGAATGAATACGGAGAAACAGCTGGGAAACCGAGTTATAATTTATATGAAGTGTTAAGACAGCGTGAGTGGTGCAGTCCTCCCTGATGTTAAGTGCTCCGTAAATACGAAGACGTCATACAGAAACTTTGCAAAGAAGAAATACTGCAAAGATAAGTCATCTTCTGTTTAATTGTGCAAGGAAAGCAAAAACAAAGAGTCTGTTACTTTTAACTATTCATCTATGTGTAATTTGACCTTTAAATCAAACTGCTATTTCACTTCACTTCATTTAAATCCATGATAGAGGGCTATTTAACCCCCGAGATCAACTACCATGAGATACAACAACCTTAAAGATGCACACAACAGCTCAACTGCCGATACACAGATTGCAGGACATGATCCAAAGTTTGAATGTCTTCTATGTTATGAAGCCTGCTGGTTCAAAGTGCTCATGGACTTTCACACTTGTGCCACAGTCTCAACAGGCAGAGGTGAAACGTGACAGGCTTTTAAACTGACTGGTCAGGTTGCCCATACTGTCATCTCTGCTATCAAGACTTGTAATCATTTTTTATGGGGTGTTGGGCAAGGCTCCTTGATCAATTTCAAGACTTTTTAAGAACTCTTATAACAGGAATAACAGGAGTTTATACAGAAGTCATGCCACAACTATCTTTAGTATCGAATATGTTCAAACATCTATTCTGAATCAAAAGCATTTTTCATAGGGCAGAGGTTAGAAAGGGAAGAGGATAGTAATTTCAGATATAAGATAAGATAAGATACTCCTTTATCGGTCCCACAAGGGGAAATTCCCCTATTATTATTCCGATAACTTTTGAAGCTGGTAAGAAGCTACTTTGAATTTGACTTTATTTTTCAACATAAGCATTGTCTGAGTTCATCACTGTAAAAAAGGTAGTCTCTAGAGTCACATGTTCTTGTCTCTATCTGACTGATCACTGGCTCATGCTGGACTTTGACTACTGCATGTTGCATCAAGCCAACAATATGCATGTGTCCCTCTTTGAGAAAAAAAAATGTGTATCATATGTCTGTTCTTTTTCAGAGCTTGCACTTTCAACCCCAGGCTTCAACTTTAAAACCCACATTTTTGCAGACGAGTAACAAAAACCCTAAAAGGAAACTTTGAACCTGAACTTCCTCAGAGCACAATGGGGATGCAAAGCACCCCAAGACTGGCACTCACACACACACACACATATATACACTGCTAAATTAAGTCTTCACCTCCAGTTTGCCTGTGACACATCTTCATGACAGTAAACCCCAGTGCAGGGGGTGAGGCGGAAACATCCTAGAAGCGCACTTTCAGCAGCCTGGAGTGAGAAGATAAGCCAAAGTAAGTCCGCTAAAAGTGAAATATAGGAAGAGTTGACATGTAACCCGAGCATGCTTCTCTGGAGAGCGCCGCTGGATCACTGCCCCAGGACTACATCCAGCAAGGTGAATGGGAGAATCCTAATGAAGCTGTGAGGACTCAATCAATACCAGCTCACGGGGAGGGTGAGGGCGGGGGGTCTGCTGGGAGAAGAGAGGAGGGGAGGAGAGGAGGGGTGTGCAAGGGAAAGAAGGAAGCAGGCAAAGGTAAGATGTAGAAATAGAGGGAATGAGTAAAACAAGAAGAGGAGACAGGAGAAAAAATGACAGAAAGGAGGAAGGAGTGATACGAAAAACTAGGAAACTACAAAAGAAAGAAAGGTACAAACCAGAAAAAAACAAGTAAAGGAGGGATGGAGGAGTGAAAAAGAGGAAGCTGAGGAACGAAAGTGAGAGTAGAAATTAAAGTGGAAAGGAAAGGATGTTCACAGAGAGGATGGAGAGAGCGCAGAAAAAAGGAGTGAAGAGATATAAATTTATATATGCATAGGGAGAGAGATGAAGAAAGAGATTGCAGTGGAGAGAGGAGTGCAAGTCTCAATCGAAGACACTTAGAGAAAGTCCATTGATTGTGGTCACGGCCGGCTGGGCCCTCCTATTTGGTTAGTCATCTATTTCTCCTGTATGCTGAGATCAAGCTTTTCTCCTCCCTCTCCCCCTCCTCCTTTCTTTTATCCCTCCATCAGAGATGACTGGACCAACTAGACCTGCAACTTTCAATGGACAAACTTATAATTACTATTCCCAACTTTCTACAAGCAATTCCCAGGGGATCAGCGGGAGTCTGTGGGAGGTTAACGAATCAGTCAATGTGAGGAGTCTGATGGGAAGACACTTAAAAAAAAACATTGAGAAACACTCTGATACATGAGGTAGTACCTGCATTTTACTGGCATTCATCCATAGACTGAGTCAAACCTGGTGCAGCCTCTTGGTTTCTGAGTGAATGCCTGTGCACCTTCAACCTGCATGTTTTCAATCGGCCTGCAGGGGGAGTACCTGAGAAAAAAAGTTGCTTGTTCTTAATCCTCATTTGAACTTTCATTATCCCGTCCTACAACTTTTATTTAAGGGCATCTCAGCCTTACATTTCTTTATTTTAAAACTTTTCTGCGTTAATCTTGCTGCATGTTTGTGTATCAGTAAGGATAATACAGTATGTACATGAACTGTGTTATTATAAACCATGCTTTCCACAGTGCATTAGCACAGCTTGTGTCATGTTAACACCCTTTACTGCAGCATAAAGTGTCGATGAGAGATGATACGGCTAATACGTGTTTATGTTGTGCCAGACAGCTTGTCCCATGAAACTGAGAGTGTGTGCGTTTGTGTGTGTGTGTGAGAGAGAGACAGAGGGAGAGAGAGAGAGAGTGAGTGAGTATGAAGGACGTGAAAGTTCTCCATCCAAACTATGTCAGCTATTTAATTCTGTTCCTCTGAGAGCCAGGGCATCTGTCAGACAGAGACTTCAGCTGTCCTCTGCCTCTTAAGCTTTCCCATGAATCCCCGTCTGTGTGTCTTTGTACGCCCCTCGATCTGCTCGCTGTTGGGCAGTATCGCCTTACTGAGTGAGGCTTTACTCTGATGTGTTTTTCCTCTTTCAGGAAGGATTTTTGTATTTGACTTTCAGTGACTGCATACAGTCACTAACCCCTGTATCACCACTTCTTTAGAAGTGACAGTCTGAGGTTTGGCTTGCCTGCTGTTTGGGTGGCAGAGTTGATATCAGTTTCATCTCTGAACATGTAGAAACAGACAATCCCTTGAGCTTTCCAAAGAGAAAAATGATCTTTAGTTTTACAGTCATGTGACCTGTATATTAGATAGGGCTGAGGGGAAATATCTATTAAGAAACTACCATCATAGTAAAATGTTCACATTTTCTTTCAAATGAAATCTTTGAATCTGTACTCAAACTACTACAATCTCTGTCACTCACCCAATATTTACTGAGGCATATTTCATTCAAGTCTGAAGTGCATACATTGAGTGTAAATCATGTCATGCTCCCATTATGAGGACAACATGTGTGCAGTGTTAACTCCTGTGTGTGTTTGGACATGTATATTCAACATCACCTCCTTACACCCTTTATCACCCACAGTGTGTGTTCCTGTGTTAATGGTGTTATGTCTAATAAGAGAGGTTTGTTATGAAGGAGCTGTAAACTGTGGCAGGATGGGAGAAACTGTGAAGTACAAGCATGGGTGAGCACATTTGTTATTTTGGGTAAATACACTTAAGAGTGTGTGTGGCTTGTGATCAGTGACAGTTGAATGACTCACAATCGGGAGAGGACAGGGTCGAGGCACGTCTATACAGGGACGATGACTTCATTACCTCTTGAAAGATAGATGGAAAGATCTCTCCATTTCTTCCTCCACTCAGGGTAGAGTGTTCACCTCTCCAAGGAGAACACAGAGGAGGAACTATTGAATCACACTAATCATAACACAGCTTTTTTTTTGTCCTGACCTATGCTGGGGGCTCCACAGGGTGTGCTTTGTTTGTCGCGGACATCGATTAGCTCTCATTGTTTCGACAACCTTCCCACCTCTTTTAGCAGGGACAGGAAAAACAAAAAATGGATTTGTAATAATAATTCAAAACAGTGCTATAGATTTGTGCAGTAAAGCCAAGCTCACCAACAGAATTGGAACTTATTGATCTTATACCCATGGTGCTTCTCATTGGCATCAACAACAGAAAAGAGCCTCAGAATTTATTCCAAGCAATGAAACAAGCCAGGCAGAGCTGTGCTTTAATTTCACCTTTTCATTTCTGTAAACTCTATACAGCTGCTTAGGTGTTATTTTTTACTCTATAGTTTATTTCCAGCAAAAACACCAAAACTTTGTAGAACTCAGCATCCCAAAAGCTAACATTCCAGCACTCAACATTCAAGAACCCTGCATTCCAAACCCTAACATACTAACACTCAACACTCTCACACTCAGCATTTTAACACTCAACTGTGTAGAACCCAGCATTCCAAACCCTAACATTCAAACACCCAATATTTGAGAACCCAGCATTCCAAACCCTAACATTCAAACAACCAATATTTTAGAACCCAGCATTCCAAACCCCAACACCCCAAACTTAAACACTCTAGAACCCAGCATTCCAAACCCTAACATTCAAACAACCAACATTCTAGAACCCAGCATTCCAAACCCTAACATTCAAACATCCAATATTCTAGAACCCAGCGTTCCAAACCCTAACATTCAAACACCCAACATTCTGGAAACCAGCATTCCAAACCCCAACATCCCAAACTTAAACATTCTAGAACCCAGCGTTCCAAACCCTAACATTCAAACACCCAATATTTTAGAACCCAGCATTCCAAACCCTAACATTCAAACACCCAACATTCTGGAAACCAGCATTCCAAACCCCAACATCCCAAACTTAAACATTCTACAACCCAGCGTTCCAAACCCTAACATTCAAACACTCAACATTCTACAACCCAGCGTTCCAAACCCTAACATTCAAACACCCAATATTTTAGAACCCAGCATTCCAAACCCTAACATTCAAACACCCAACATTCTGGAACCCAGCATTCCAAACCCCAACATCCCAAACTTAAATATTCTAGAACCCAGCATTCCAAACCCTAACATTCAAACAACCGATATTTTAGAACCCAGCATTCCAAACCCTAACATTCAAACACCCAACATTCTGGAACCCAGCATTCCAAACCCCAACATCCCAAACTTAAACATTCTAGAACCCAGCATTGCAAACCCTAACATTCAAACACTCAACATTCTACAACCCAGCGTTCCAAACCCTAACATTCAAACACCCAATATTCTAGAACCCAGCATTCTACAACCCAGCGTTCCAAACCCTAACATTCAAACACCCAATATTTTAGAACCCAGCATTCCAAACCCTAACATTCAAACACCCAACATTCTGGAACCCTGCGTTCCAAACCCTAACATTCAAACACCCAATATTTTAGAACCCAGCATTCCAAACCCTAACATTCAAACACCCAACATTCTGGAAACCAGCATTCCAAACCCCAACATCCCAAACTTAAATATTCTAGAACCCAGCATTCCAAACCCTAACATTCAAACAACCAATATTTTAGAACCCAGCATTCCAAACCCTAACATTCAAACACCCAACATTCTGGAACCCAGCATTCCAAACCCCAACATCCCAAACTTAAACATTCTAGAACCCAGCATTGCAAACCCTAACATTCAAACACTCAACATTCTACAACCCAGCGTTCCAAACCCTAACATTCAAACACCCAATATTCTAGAACCCAGCATTCTACAACCCAGCGTTCCAAACCCTAACATTCAAACACCCAATATCTTAGAACCCAGCATTCCAAACCCTAACATTCAAACAACCAACATTCAAGAACCCTGCATTCCAAACCCTAACATTCAAACACCCAACATTCTAGAACCCAGCATTCCAAACCCTAACATTCAAACAACCAACATTCTAGAACCCAGCATTCCAAACTTAAACATTCAAACACCCAATATTCTAGAACCCAGCATTCCAAACTTAAACATTCTAACACTCAACATTCTCAATCTCACATTTTAACACTCAATTGTCTAGAACCTTGCATTCTAAACCCCAACATTCTAGAACCCTGCACTCCAGAGTCCAACCTTCAGGGATCAAACTTTTTAGAACCTGGAGTATTGAAGCCCAACATTTTGAAACTCAGCATCCCAGAACCCAATTTTCAGAACCCAGTATTCTAGAACCTAATAATTGGGAGCTTAGCATTCCAGAACATATATCTACATAAGGACAGGGCACACAGGACAACACACATGCAGATTAGGCATGGGATTATTTCTGCAAACTATTCAGGGCAGTGACTGTGGAAGGGACAAAGCTCTTGCTGAAGCATGCCCGCTTCCACCTCAGAGTCCTAAACCTTCAGCCTGAGGGCAGCAGGCAGAAGTGACTGTGGAGAGGGTGGTCTGAGTCTGTGGAGTGGGTGTACAGAAGTATGAGTTGAATGATGCTGGTGTATAACAGTAGGAAAAGTTTTGGGTTGGCAGACAGGGAACAGATCTTGCGGAGGATGTGGAATCTTTGCTGGGAACGTTTATGGAAATCGGTGACATGTTGTTCGAAAGTGAGTTTATTGTCAAGTGTGAGTTCGAGATATTTGAAGTTATCAACACGTTCGACTGCTTTGTTGTGTATGGTAGTGAGTGCCAGGTCCGGGGCGTGTGATTGTGTGTGTATGAGTAGTTGTTTTGTCTACATTTTGTCCACATTCAGCTCCAGAAAGTTGTCAGAGCACCACTTGAAGTGGGTGACATACTGGTGGTAAGAAGTTATGGAGTTAAGTTCCATCTGCACACAAATCTGTTCTGATGTTTCAGGAATGTCACTCAATGTCACCCTCAACATTTGCAGATACCTGAGCTGAGTGTATATTCAATGAGCTTGAAATGACCAATCCAGCAGCACATTGAAGAAGGAGTAAAAACACAAGGATTAAACTGAGGTACTTTGTCAGAGAAGCATCGTTTGGAGTTCAAGGTGAGGATGAGACAGCTGAAATTACCAAGCATGAAACAGAGTAAAGATGCTGCTGCTTTGTGAGTGAAACTCATTAACTCTGCTCTGTCTCTGCTGTGTTCGACCTGTCTGAAATAGTTTTGGGCTCCATTAACCTGCTGGTTTGATGGGAGGATATTACCGCTGAGATTTCTCACTTTCTTCTGTCTTTAATGTGACCTTGTGCTGATTTGTTCTCAAATCTCTTTCTGACTTCCTACATCGACACCATACACCACTGTGCACAGGAAAACTCCTTTTGGCCTGAAAAACTTAAGAAGACTGAAGATGTTTGACAGTAGAAGCATCATTATGTCTGCCTCTTTTGCCCTTTATTTGCAGCTCTGCTCTGATCACCTTTGCTTCAAGGCGTAAGTCTCGTCTTGATGCTGCTGTTTTTATCCTCCTCTCTCCACCCACAGCAGTACCATTGAATGAACTTTTGTTCTTCTGTGCTGTTGTTGTTAGAGTCATCTGTAGCAAGGTTGTTCTTGACAAAGGTGGGAGTTGTTCTGATGTGTTTAGAGGGCCACATTGTTGTTTAAAGTACCACAGAGCTTGAGGTGTCAGAGAGTCTTTGTTTTATATTTAGAACGTTTCAAAGAGTTCAGATGAGTCTAGATGTTTAAAGAGGTCTCCAATTCTGTGTAAAGCCAGAAGAGTTTAACCAAAGACACATGAAGCTGAGTGGGAGGTGTGGTGTGATCAGGAAGCGAGAAACAGATAATCATACGAATCAAGATCAACTTTGTGATTCCATCCAAAGACTTTGTGGTGCTGTATTTAGTTGCAGCCCTGCTATAGAGATGAAAGTATTCTATTTTACTGAAAAATGTATCTGGATGCCAGATAAGAAGCGACCTCCTCCAAAATCACCTTTATATACCTGGTGAAGAAAGCCTGTTTGTGCCCTTGAGTTGGACTTCTGCCGTCTGGAAAGACGGGTGCAAACTGATGTGCAATAATGTATTTTCAAAACAACACAAGCCCTATTATTTGTCTACCCCCTCTCTAAACAAATGCACTCTCAGCAGATGACTGTCTAATATGAGTCTGGTTCTGCTTGAGGTTTCTACCTGTTAAAGAAAGTTTCTCCTCTCCGCTGTGACTTGTGCTGAATGCTGCAAAATGTTCCACTCAGGTAGTTGGAGATGGGATGAAAGTGGGTCTGATCTTAGAAGGTGAGGCTCAATCAGATCTTATCTTCACATTGTGTCTTTGTAAACAGAGCCTAGTCCAGATCAGCTTTTTTTAAAATTAAATCCAAGGATAATACTTGTGAAATCGCGCTATATAAATTAAGATTGATTGATTGATTGATTGACAACATACCAGCTCCAACATACTTCACTTGTATTCAGTTGCCATGGTTTCCTGTACACAAACAAATAGAGCTGAACCAGAAAAACTGGGGATGTAGCAAGCACAAACACTGCACAGTGGAACAGACACACTAGAGAAAGGGTATAAAATGCTCAAAACCCTAATATTCCAACACCCAATATTCTAGAACCCTGCATTCCAAACCCAACCTTCAGGTACCAAACATTCAACAACACTCCACAAGTTTAAACCAGGCAAATGTACGTTGATTCTGCAGGTCCCCAAAAGCTGACAGATGTAAGTCTTCTGACTATGTTTTATGGCTTTTTTAGAATGGAAAGATATGTTTGCAAATTTTTTTAGGATTCAAGGCAGGCAAATTTTTAAAGCACCTGTCACTCAAAATACAAGTAATACAGTATATTCCTGTAACAGCCTCCTGGGGACCACATTGTTCATTTTATGACTTCTCTGCCCTGATAATGGCACAGATACAAATCCCCAGCATCTTTTTTTCAATAATCTATATTAATACTTTTCTCTCGATGCATCCAAATAACAAAGACACAACCACCTATCATCAGTGAGAAATCTAGTTTTTCTTCTGCTGCTGCTGCTGCTGCAAAAAAAAACATAAACCATAACCTCTGTATGTTAGACAGTTCAACCCTAAATCATCAGAGACAGTTTGGTTGTTAAGATGATGAAGTCAGTATGATTGTTCTTTGAGCCCATTTTGCTTCCATATGAATAACAGAGAAGTCCGGAAAAGGGACCAAGAAATCGGAGTCTAATCTGTATCTCACTCTGTCTGTCCGGTTGGATTTCTCTCCCTGCTTGTCACTGTTTGTCCCTGCCAGAATGAAATCAGGATGGTTGTATTGGCTTTCTGGCTCACTCCTCAGCTCTGAATGGGAAGGTCACCCACAGCGTGGACGAGAGAGATTCAATTTAAAATCTGTACACCTCACTGAGGAACAAGTGTGCATGTGCTTGTGTGTGTGTGATAGAAAGATACTGATATGCAACCTCCCGCATGACTTACAGCCATGCACAACCTCTTCAAATCCAGATTTGCACCTTTAATGCAGTCTGAACCCACCCTCATTTATGCAGGGCTGCAGAAAAAGAAGAAATAGCTATAGAAATCTTAACAAAGAAATGATGCATACTAACAAATGTACACACACCCTTCCACAGTGTACAGAGTGGCGCCGTCTGGAGCTCTGGGGGAACAGGTAGTGTCGCCCATGTTTTGGATGTTGAACCCTCCAGAGGCCAATACAGAGATTGTCCCACTCGACCAGGAACCTGCCCAGAAAGACAGGAAGTGGAACCCTTCCACCTGATACCGCAGTGCAGTAGAGCCTCAGGGGAGAAACTTTTCAGCATGACGCTTGTGATAGATTTGCTGCTTTCCCCAAAACGTGTTTACCTAGGCACACACAGCCGCCAAGCAGCAGGCTGCTGTTCTTACAATAAAGGCAAACAAGGCTCAGTGCAGCAGAGGCTGTACAGCTAATAAGGCCATGCTTCAGGAGAAAAGTTGCAACAGAAATACCGTAAAGGCAACCGGGGAGTGGAGGTGGGAGGCTTTGGAGTCATTACTCATTGTTGTATGTTGTCAAATAAGATTAACCCTTTCATCTGTTCAAGCCAAGCGTCAATGGAGCAGTTCTCACGTCGGTGACAGCCTGGCTCCTTCTCCTTTCTTCTCTATTTTTCTTTGATGCAGTTCCAGTTCAGCAAACAAACTCACCGTGTCCTTTCATCAGGCAGCAGTGTACCATGAAAAATGACTGGTGCGGCCCACTCTGCAGCAGGCTGGTGCACATTCAACACCCTGGGTCAGAGACTAACCCAAGCCCTCTGTCACAGGTCACAACCACCAAACCCTCCTGTGAAAGATGTCAGTCAAAGAGGTAGTGAAACATGTACTAGCAGCACCGCATGCCAAAGTGTCATCCCACGAATAAACCAGGTTAATACTTGAGTGTTGCTATAGATTAATTTAAGAATGAGTTTCATGCAGGTGTGCCGAGACATTTACTCATGCAAACAGAATCAGTATCTTGTTCATGTAAGATAATATCCTGTGCACACAAGATAATATCCTCCAAATAGAAATGCCCTTGAAAAAATTCCTATTTTCCACATGATTTCTAGTGTGCATGATGTTTTATCTATACCCTGCACAATTTCTTGTTCATACATGCTTATTATTTTTGTTTCATGATAGTTTTTGTGAGCAGAAAATATTTCCTTCTAAGCAGACTTCAAAAGAATTTGCATTTTGGGGCTTAAGGGCCACCGTAAATTCCTTATGATGTTGTTAGATTAAAAACAGACCACCCAGAACTGTCGACTCTCTCTGAGTCCACTCAAATATCCTCTGTAAATAATAGTCCTGATGCCTGAGTTTAAGTGATGAATTCTTATCTGTATTCTGAATAATTTTCACAATAACTTCCAAAGAAAACCTTTGACTGTTCAGAATTGTGGAACACTGACATCTTAAAACAACAGTAGATAATCTCTGCTGTCAGCAGCGCCACATGTCATAAATCTTTGTGTGATTTGGATAAAGTGACCGCTCCATATCAGAGCCATCTACACTAAAGCTCAACACCCCATTTTCTTGCCATCTATCTACATCCTTCCATCCACCACACCACATTTACTCTCCTCTCTCCATCTTGTGCCCGTCCTCCTGTCGTCTCTCTGCAGCGTGTTGTACAATCTGGCTCTCTCTGGGGGCTTCATGCTGTGTGTATGTGCCTGAGATGGCAGACGGGCCTGACCCATTTACCAAGCGCTCCTCTCCCCCTCCTCCTTTTTCTTCCCCACTCCATCTCTTTTTACTCACCGTGGACTAGCTTCACATTTGTATGCACCTCTCACTCTCTGCTGTGTTGAGTACGTATCTCTGTCTCGTTTGTCCGTCCATCTTATTCACCCGTTCTTCCAGATATTCTTCCCTGGAATGACAAAGGGGTCCTTGGTTATTTGCATTTAAGTTGGTGCTTTACGAGATGCCACACACATTCCAGCTGGAGACACACTCAGGCATGCAGCGAGTGCAACCACTAAAGATAGAAGAAGAAGGGGAAGACAGGCGAGTGGGGCTAATAAAGACACAAACATTGCAAAACAAAGGGAAGAGACATCAGTCTGGCTGCTGGAGTGACACACACTTGATACAGCATGGCAGCCAGACCCTTAAAGAGAAGTATTCAGTGTGTGTGTCTGTGTGTGTGTGCAGGAAAAGAAAACAGTTAAAGCTACAAATTGCCCCTTTATTAAGTGTGCATAGAGGACCAATTAAACAAGCTTCTGATGGAGAAGGAGACAGTAATGACCAAACTCTATTAGCCCAGCTGTGTGTGTGTCTGTGTGGGGAGAAGCCTCCGACTCCTCACTTACCGCACATACAGATTCATAAAGTCTGGTCATGTGACAAACAAGAGCCCGATCCAATCACAAACAGGTAAGAGCACACCCAGGGAGACAAACACACTCATAATTAGAGGTGAATGAGCAGGACATGGGGAAAGCATACATCCATGGTAGCTGAGCTGTTTGTTCAAGTAAAGAGCCTAATAAGTCTCCACATCTGAGAAAACAACATGGCACAGTCTAGACACAGACAGACACACACTTCAGACTCCAATTAGCTGACCCTAAACTTAACACACACACACACACGTTTGTCCTCTCTGCGTCTCCTCATCTCTTAAAAAATGACCCCTTATGTACTGAGAGTATTTATGGCTCAGCAGGTTCAAGGCCAGCTGACCAGCTTTCAGCTCTCATGTGTTTGACATAAATGTAGTTTTTAAAGGAGTAGTTCAAAATTTTGGGAGTCCAGCTGGTTCAAGCCCTTAACATTATTTGTGTTGTGCTCAGCACTTCCTGTATCGATGCCACTTGCTTAGTCAAGTAGGCCTTGTAAACAGTGGCATGACGCATCCTGAGAGGCAGTAAGCACAAGCATCATCCAAGGAGAGGAAGTCCAATTTAAGGGAGTCATTGTGGATGTGAGTGGAGGAGCTCTCCAAACATTGTCTGTCTTTTAGAAATTTCAACAAGCCTCACAAGTGTGTTTAAAATGGCTAAAATGTGGTTTCAAGGGCTTTGTATGCAGGGTTTAAAATGTTTTTTGGGCTCGTAGAAGAGGTATGGAGATATCAAAGTGTTGCATTTGGTTGTTCGATTGAGACAGATTATAGAGGCTTCAAAAGTCACTTCATAAAGTTGTCATTTGAGCAGCAGAAGGATCCCAAAGATTGGAACATCCCAGGTTCCCTGAAGGCCTCATTTTGTTGAAATTTGAGTCTGATTATTTTACTGTCACCTTGGTGTAAGAAAAGATAACTGATGCCCATTATGTGTCCTTCCCACACATGCTCTAACTGTCTTGTTTCATGAATTATAGAGGAATGGAGGCAGGAGAGCCCACCGTGGGAAGACGGACGCATTTCATTGCGGCATCAGCCTGAACTTGAGCTGCTGCTTCTGATGGAAAGTTCTGGAAGCTGCTGCTCTGCCTCAAAAACCTCCTCAAAACATGGAATTTAATCCCTGTCTCTTTAATTCCTCAAACCTGTGGCCATATCTGCGGTTTTTACTGGAGGAGAGTCTGTGGATGATTCCATGAAGTTAACATTGAACTATAACCACAACCCTTCCCTGTCTTCCATCTTCGCTTCTGACCACAATTATCCTCTCCTGCCGTTAGAGCTGTCCATCATCTGTCCTCCCATCATCCCTTTAACTCACACACACACACACACACGCATGCACGCACACACGCAAGCACGCACGTACGCTCGTATACTGTATGGATCCTGGACAGCCTGAGTTATGGAAATCTAAAAGCAGTGGGTCAAATGGGCGCCACACACACAGGCTGACCATATGAAAACACACAACTGTACACACACACTGCATTCACCTTGATCTGTCTTTACCCTTTACGTCTCACACACACCAAGACACTGGTGTGTGAGCCAAAGCCGGAGGCAACATAACAACATCAAAGATTAAGTGAGTTGTGGCGGGAGAAAAATTGCTGCCCCACCTCGTTCGGGCCAGATGACATCAGAGGCGTAGGCGGCAGTGGGGTGTCAGGCCTGGAGGGAAAGGCGTTGGTGGGTGAGGGCAGGACAGGAGGGGGAGGAGTGGGGGTTTGCCAGTGAAGGTTAGCTCCTATCATTAACAACCCTGATGTCATAGAATAACACGGGAAATGGCCTGAGAGGTTTGGAGTATGACAGGGGAGGTTTGGGAATAAATTTGCATCCATTTGTGTGTTTTCCCTCAACTTTAAGACTGAGATGTGAGCCGAAGGTCAGGGTGAAACAGGAGGCAAAAGACTGAAATATTTGTAACCTTTAACTGCTTTCAGATGTTTATCAACTACAGCTGACGAACATTAATTTTTTAAAATCATTATATATATCACAATAGTCACATTTTATGTTATTTTTCAAGAGATTTTACACCCATATTAAAAGTTAAAAGCAATTCTTATTAGAGTTTTGATTTTGAGAATCAAATGATAAAACGAACTTTATGATCTTGACTTTTTGATTTATGATTCTTTTATTCCTAATTAATGCAACTGTCTGAATTTTTCAGGAGTTGTAGTTTGGTTGTTCTCTTGTTACATGCAGGTCCTGCATGCATCAAAAACTCTTATTCCCTGCGACAGTGAAGCCAACCTGAGGACATCCCTTAGATCCAAGTTTTCCACGATAATGAACACCTTGCAGTCAGTTGCAACACATTTTGCATACGATGTACTCAACTTCAAGTTTCACTTACAGGTCTGCGGGAAAGAGTTGGACCTGCTTTTCTCATGTAGTTGCCTGCTGATATGTCTGATTATCTGCTCATGCATGCTTAGCTCGATTACTTGAGTGATTCTTTATTCACATTTGAAACAAAGTGCACATCACTGTTAACTTGTCAACTAACTTGTCTGGGAGTTTTTAAGTGAAACGTGTTATTTAAAAGCAAAACAGTGATGTTGTTATCAATCACAGTGACAGCAGCTGCTGCAGCTGCAGCTTTGGCGTGCTGAAAACGACCAAAAAAACATGCGATTAAAAGGAATCAAGACCACAATTATTAACAAAAAGTACCTCAGATTAGTGGTCCTATTTCCTCCTTTTCTTGGGATTTAAAGGTTTCTTTCATCCAGTTTTTACCTGCTTTCACAACAGACCTTTCTGAGGTTTCTAAGAAAGCATTTTGGAGCTCAGACTCAGGGACCGCCATTATGGCAACGCCTCCAACTAATTTCACATTAGTCCAGAATCTGCCTAAGAGACGGGGTTGAGGCTGTGTATTTGAGTTCCTTTAAGTTTATTTAAGACCTGTGAGAGCTTGTCCGCTAAAGTGTGAAAGAGTCTTTGTATGCTAACAGTAGTCTACCAATCAATAATCAGCACTGCAACTTCCAGCCCAAGTCCCTAAAGTTTGAGAAAGTAGGACAATTTGGGGGGATAAAAAGTTCATGAGACTTCATCTTGAACCCTTAGGTGGAAACACACCAAAGTTCTCAGCCTCCACGGAAAGTTACTGCAGTCCAAACGAGGCTCCAGAGTGTCCTCTGGAAAACATTAAACTAAGTGAATCCATGAACATAACACTTCTGGTGGTCTATGATCTGTCCTGACTGTGTACCAAAAGACAAGCTTGATGAGGACGTTTGAAATGTATCTTAACACCAATCTGATCAGTTGTTAGTAACCTTGTTGTGCCTGGATGAATCCAAGTCTACAGACTGAAAATGTGATTCACTAAACTTAGTTGTATTATTACATTTTTCCAGTCAATACTCTCCTTATTCTGGAAACTCTGAACCGAAAAAAGCTCGGCAAGCGAGCTGCAGCACTTCTGAAAATGAGCTGCACAATTGATATCTTGTCAGCGTGGTGCTGTGTTCATAATGATGATGACACATGACTCGTCTGCCGGCGGGGGAATAGGCACTCAAGGTTTTACATTTATATAAATGTATTGACTATGTGCTTCTTCCCCTGCAGCACTGTTGACAGAGCGGATAACTGATTGCAGCAGATGGGCAAAACTCTTTATGAAGGAGGTCTGTGGAGCAAATACACCATCTAGTGGTTCAAAATGTAAGAGGTGGCAGTGGGATATATTTTTTTTACATCAGAGTTTAAACACTTTGGAAAGCCCCAACTCAAAGAAAGAGATGCTGTGTAAAATGTTAATTATATCAGGATTGAATCCTTCTCAAATCATTTTGTTAATTGAACTCTGATGATCCCCATACCATCAGGGATCCTGGATTTGGACTGTGAGCTGATAACATGCCATGTGGTCCCTCTACCCTGCTGAGCAAAGAACACAGCATCCATGATTTCCAAAATTAATGTCAAATTTTGATTCATCAGACCACAGGACAGTTTTTTACGTCCCCTCGGCCCATCTTAAATGGGATCACGTCCAGAGAAGTCTGTTTTTTCTGGATCATTATTTAATCATGTTTCCTCTTTTCATGGTTCAGTTTTAACCTTCATCTGTGGACGCAGTGATGAACTGTGTTCATGCACAATGGTTTGTGGATGTAACTGACTCTATGCAGTGGTTTTTACTCCAGAGTTCTGTCTGTTTTTAATGCAGCACTGCCTATCCAGATTCTCTGAATCTCTTAACGATGTGATGTTCTGTAGATGACAAAATCCACTCATTCTTACACATTTGACTCTCAGGAACATTATTCTGAAACTGTTGAACCGTTGGCTTGCGCAGTCTCTCACAGAGTGATGAACCTCTCTTATTTCTGAGTTTTTGTTTATATTTTTCACAACATCTAAAGTGTTCAGAATCAGGTTTGTACATAAACGTAATAACTTGTCATGTAAATTGATCATTTCTACTAGCAGTGGCCCCATGATACAATATTACCACGATACTTACCACGATACGGTATTATTGCATTTTTTTATATTTTGCATTACAGTGAGTATCGCAATACCATATATTGCAATTTATACAATATTTTTAACTGTTTAGCTAATTTAGCATTTGTCTTTCCGTTATGTTTATTTACACAGTATTTTATTTTCATGTAGCACATCTTGCAAACCATATATATATTTGTTGTATTAACTTTCTCCTGCTCTATAATGTCACCTCTGCCAACCTCACTGGACAAATAGTTGATTTTATTATTTCCATAATAATAATAATAATAATAATAATAATAATTCCACAGATTTGACTTCACATTTAATTGAAAAAAATAAAAATAAAAAATACTTGGTAAATGAGATGATGAGGTATCAGCAGACGAAATATCGCAATACAAAGCTGTATTGATTTTTTTCAGACAACCCTAATTTCTTCTCAAACCACTCACAATAGATGTAAAATTTCTGTTCAGAATCAAACTTTATTAGATTAAAGTTCCTTCAAGCCAAAACAAGTGTAGTGTTATTATTTCATCAATGACTATAAATACAGATGTACTGTAGAGTCTCACACTTGTATTTCCAAAGTACCAACTGAATGATTATTACTGAAACAAAACAGACAAAAGCTGAAGTGTCAAAATGAAGATGAACTGACACAGTGTATTGCAAAAAATCCCAACATAACCCAGATAGATCAAAGTGATAGATGCGTCATGTTGGGTTAGAGTCGCACTAAACCCAAAGTCTAACTTGCTTCAGAAAGAGCTGATATACAAAAAGGATTTCAAACAATCATCCAGCAAAGTATTTCAAACTTTAATGTCCCTTTTTCGTTTTTTTTTTTTTGCAATCACCTAAACAACTGGAATGATAAAAGTTCCATATTATTGTTGACGGTAGAAATAAAGTGGCTATGTGCCATACATCTTCCCTCTTGCTCATCTCTGACAGGTTTGCTTCAGAACACCTTCAATATTTTCAAAAGTTGAGTTAAAACGTTTGTAGAAAAGGTTAGAAAGTTAAAGATCAGACAGAGATATGTCTTACTGTGTCTCTGCTACTCTCTCTGTGCTGAATGTCAAGTACATCATTTAAAAATCTGTGGAATTTTAAGACACTATGAGCAGCATAAAAGTGCACCATCTTTAGAGTGGAAAGTAACTAGAAAAACCCAACCATCTGCCAACTCTTCATCCTCATATAGGCACCGTCCTCACCATCTGTCGCTCTGTCACACAGGGCGCCCGTAGCAGGCCTCCTGGTAGGACGTAGCGTTGACAACTCTGAACATATCTTTCCTGACAAAAGACAGGAAGTTTTTTAGAGGGCAGAGAGGCTGGCCGGCGTGTCTGTCGTGAGTGCGGCAGAAGGTGGTGTGAAATGTCACATCCTCGCCGTTGTACAGCACCCTGAGGAACAGCTCCCCATCTTTCGCCTTTGACTTCTCTCCTTTGCCAGCTTTCTTCTTCGGCTGTCCTTGTATAGCTGGGGGACTCTTCCACAGTTCAAAGACCAGCCTTGCTGCGAAGCGTGGGAAACGAGCCTCTTCCAGTCCTAGAGCACTCAACAGTGGGGCCACGGTCACATCATGGGCTGAGGAGAGGGTGAAGACCTCCTCGCCTCCTGCACGCCGCTGCCGACCAGCCTCGTTGTCCCTGGCGACACGCTCCATTTTGGTTGCAGTTCTGTTGAGGTAGGGGTACATGGCCATGATTGCGTATTTATGGTACAACTTGGCTTGTCTACGATCAACCTCGTCGTCAAGCTGCTGGCGACGGATCACAGCAAACTGTGCCATCGTCAGGCATCCACCGGCACCACTTTCTCCCACGGGGACACATGGGAAAGAAATGCCGTGGCACAGGTGGCACAGGAGCGAGTCTATAGGGTTCGCAGCTCTGAGCTGGCGGGTGAGCACACCCAGAGTCCGAGCCATGTCAACGTAAGTCTTCTCCAGCTCAGTATCGCTCACTCTGATCCGATACTGCCTCTTCTGCTCCTCCTCCAGGTATCGGTTCCTGGCAGGGCAGTCACAGGCTGATCCGCAGAAAAGCGTGCTCCACTGGTGCCGCACGGTCAGCTTCGACCAATCAAAGTCTGGGATGAACCCGTAGAGGAACGCCAGTCCGCTCTGGAGGGTGCGGCTTTTACCTGTGGTCTCAACCCAAACCTGGCGAGGTGACCACTTTGGAGGGAGGAGGTTGTGGTGTTTGTAGGCGTGATGGAGGAGCTGGCCGTTGCGTAGATGCTGAACAACACCTGAGAAAGATGGAGACAAGATTAACGCCTGTTTGCCATTTGAATTTAACTGATTCTCATGAGTTGGTACAAAAAATTAAGAGTTTTAAACTAACTATTCGCTTACAGATGATAGGTACAACAAAGCATGCAAAAGTGCTCCACTCAAGTCCAGCTTTGGTTGAAGTTAGAAAAAAAACTCCTGTGTATGGTGGTGACGGTCTGTATTGCCTACCTGTCTGTGTGAGCTCTCCCATCTCACAGGCACTGTGGTTGGGCAGACGGGGGACCGAGCTCAGTGGTGACTCCCAGTGGCCTTGCCCTCCCTGGCCCATGTGACTGATGAAGGAGTTCAACAGAGGGTGGGAGGGCTTCCTGAGGACGTGAATGACAGAGAGTTTGAGTGGCATGTAGTGGGGATAACCACACAGAACTGAAGAGTATCTGACTCTGTCATCTGCTGTCATTAACATGTTCTCATTTCAGGGGATGTTGACTATCCTTGACAGCAGCTGCACTGATGAGCTGCCTGCAGTGTCTGCAGAGTGTTCTTTTTTACACTTCTGAATATTTGCTCCTTACATCATCACTACTGTCCTGTATCACACCCTGTATTATTTTCTATTTGCTTTTCTTAGCATTTGACACCATGCTACTTTACCCCGTGACTGCGACATTAACCTGCCACTTAGTGCATAACATGACCTAGCTGCCCTGTATAACTGTATAACTCGTATTTAATCACACCTTTGTTTAACAGTTGTATGAACCAGTTTTTTCCTGATTTACTTGTTTATTACCCAATTGTGTTGAAGACTTAATTTCAATTGGTGGAAACCCCTAGACAACATGGAACAGTACCAGAAAACAAGCAGATTACCCAATTACACAATTAATGTCAAACACATTGCTGTCATATTTAGTATATTATCTTACTGGTTATTAACAGTGAGACTGGAGATATCAACATACCTGCCAGTGTCAATAATTAACCTTAAAAGCGTCTGATGTGAAGGTGTAATGTGATGTAAAGGTTCTGATGTTATGCAGACTGTAGGGCTGCACGAATTTGGCCAAACATAAAATCCTAATTTTTTCTCTGAAAACTGGATTTTAGATTTTCTATTCAATGACAACTTCACCAAACTTCACTTTAATAAGTTAGTAAGTTTTTCTATCATCTCTCAAAACGAAACCACTGAAAACCATGTCATGCATATGCCAAGCCAATAAGTGGAGCTGTGTTGTGTGCAGGTAATGCATAAAAGACAGAAGAAGAGTACAGAGCATGTGTATAAAGGTTGTTTTGGTCGGACACGTGCAGGTGCTATATAAGAGTTACGCTGTGTGTGAGACATAATAATTTTGAGTGATGCAGATAGGCATCTACACACAGAGATGAAACGGTAGTCCTTTTGGGATTTATGTACTCTCTGACTGTTTTCAAAAAGTACCATTTACAGTCACCTGAAACACTGTTTCTGTGTGGATGAAACACTAATACTACTATAAACTTTTGTGTTTGCTACTGAATTTGTTTTTCATCCTGAATTCTGTCTTCAGACAGACTTTGCAGCGGGGAGTGGTCTGCTCTTTATCTGAAACAGTGAAGCCGTACTAATTCCACGACTTACATGTTTTTGCCCCTTTTAGCCACAAAATTATCGCCTACTTTTGCAAACACCATGTTTGTTTACACTGGTGTGTGTGGGAACTAGGGAGCTCTCCTGCATGTTGGAGAGGAAAATCAATTTGGTGATTTTAATTTTTTTACCATTGTCATTATCAAGTAGTATGATAACAATTTAAAATCGATTAATTGTGCAGACCTAGCAGACAGTAGTGTGCATCCCTATGGAAGAAAGGTACCTCTTTTTGAAAAAATACCCCAGACAAATAAATATCCCACAAATATTAATTTATTTTCCTTCTACTTAAAGAAAATAAAGCTTGCATCTAAATTGTATCATATACCAACATAAAACTGCATTGATATTTCATTTCAGCATGCAGAGAACTTCTGTATACCACCTAAGAAAGGCTGTAAACACTTTCAGTGTGAATGACATGAACAAGCTGTATTTTTATCATCCACCAGGTGTCGCCCTAACCCAACACTACAGCTCTATTTAATATGTGTGGGATGAAGAATGAGAGACGGAGATATAAAAAGATGAAAGAATGTTTCTACCAAAGGATTCACACACAGACACAGTACCTGAACACATGAGAGCAGTAAAACAACATACACACAAACACACACACACAAACACGACACAAAGAGATGAGGGCAGCGGTCAGAGCAGTCGGTTATCTAATAGATTAGAGATGATTGAAGATTACAGTTTAATAAAACAAATCTGTGGAGGCTGCAGCTCAGCTCGCTCAGATTAAAGACACACTCTCACAAATACAAATACACACACACACACAAATACACACACACAAATGCTGTTTCCATAGTGATCATGCAATAGTTCTGGAACACAGCATAAAAAAGAGCTCATGTCATTAAATTGTCCTTATAACAGTAGGAAAAAAAAACAGAAACAGAGAAGTTTATCCGGGAAAGACAAATCTGCATGTTTCTCTTTAGTTTCCATAGAAAAGCTGATTTATTTCAAAGCTCTATTTCACGTACAAGACCTCAGCAATATTCAATGGATTTAAGGGAACTCTGTGCTTTAGCATCAGCAGTTGTTGTCACATGTTTCTGCCCTCCCTTTCACAGGATTATATGGCTTCAATATTCACTTTTATTTGCATCACGGGGCAGTGGAGGACATTATTCTGCTCTGTCAACAGCAAATCTGTGTGCTGAGGGGAGTTTGGGACTCACTATGCTTTACAGATTTAATTGGCTGCACTGGGAGACAGGACGTCAGCAGATGGGGGGTACTTGTGTGGACAAAGAGACAGCCAGGCTGACTATTAGATTGATTGTTGCTAACCACAGATTATGGAGCCCAATTACATTAAGCGGGGATTATCATCAGTGATAGGAGAGGGGAGAGATTAGCAGAGGGGGGAAGGAGGGATGAGAAAAAAAAAAGAGGAACAAATAAGGACTAGAGGAAATGATGAAATGGTGTGGAGTGCTCTGAATGGAGTGGATTGGTGCAGATTCACAGAGACAGAACCTTGAGAAAGATGTCAGAGCAGGGAGATGAAAAGGAAAGAGAGTGATGCTCCCTGCTGAACAGAGCTCAGTTAACCGCAGACGGAGACAGTGGGTCGGCAAGCTGGTGCCAGCACAGAAACACACACACACACACACACACACACACACACACACACACACAGATAAACACACAGCTGAGTGAGCTTTCAGTCAGGATCCAGCCCTGGGCATATGCTAGTTCAGATCCCTGTAATTACACCCTTCTGTAAATAAAAACAGAACTACCAGCATTATGACTAAGAGGGACAGAAATATCAAATACACTTCTTAAACTGAACTAAGACACAACATTTAAACCTGAAATAATCAATACCCTCTTTGACAAACATCACTTATCCTGTACAGGCGTCTCTGACCCTTTTTATTATCCATAAGACCAACTCCAACCCGGAGAGAAATGATGCTATCATACAGGAGTCTGCAGCCATACCTGCAGCTCTATGAGGCTGCACTGGAGCACAGCACTGGCGTACTCATCCCTCGTGCATTCATTCGACTGTTTTTCAGTGCATAGGAACAGTTATGAGATTGTGAGAAAGACACAAGGTCAAATATTGTCTTTGGATTGACTGTAAATCTTGAACATCTGTTTTAAAAAAGGCTGGATCATCTCTCAGAGGGCAGACAGCTCACAGCTGCTACTTGTTCTTCGTCCGTCCCCTGTTTAATGACGTATAAAGTTTGTAACCAGGGTGCATCAGATTAAAAATGTCACAGTCCAGTTTGGATTGGGGATCTCAGAGCATCAGCGGTTCATCAGATAGTAGAGGCAAAGATCTGATTAAAAACTGATTTCTGTTTTTTTTTTTTATGAAAAGCTCATGAACTTGCTGGCCTGATTTCATCTCCAGATCAAAGCTCAAAAGTATAAAGTGAATCCAGATAATAAATGAGCACAGTAGCTGACCTGCATCCTACCAATCTGAAAACAACAACACTGAGTCTACCAGTGCCAGCTCCAAAGATTAAACCGAGCCAGCTCTGTCCAGATGTGCAGAGCTGATACAGCCGCAGTGACAGCTTTGTGTTGAGTGAAGTCATTATTGGCTGGTTCTCAACTCAGGTACACAGTCTTGGACTGGCTTTTGGATATTTTGGTACCATATGCTCTAATACTGTGAGCACTCAGTGAAACATTCAGCCTGCCCTGAACTATTTTTTTCTGGTTTCAAAAATAGCACAGTTTGTTTTTACAGCTCACCAGGAGTTTGTATGAATTTAAGTTGGTGTATTCACACAGAAACTGGATGTGAAAGTGCTGATTTAAGACTTCCTCTGAAGCTGAGGTACAGCAGTGAGCTGGCTTTTAATAAACGCTATCAGGAGCTCTCATCTGAAAGAGGAGCAGAACCAATGAGAGCAGAGACAGAGATACAGATGAGGACACAGATCAAGCTCGATAAAAATGCTTGTTATTTGTGTGTTTGAGTGTGTGCATGTTTGTTTTCCACCCACATTTCTCTGGGGAGTTACTGTAGCAGCAACAATTCTGCTTTAACAGAGCTGCTTAGGGAGCATGCTCCTCCAATCATGTCAGATAAGATGGCCAACGACACAAATAACCACACACAATCACACTGACACACAATCACACACTCATTCTGGTGTCGTCATCTTTCTTCTTGTGTATTGGTTTGCACCACAGCACAGCAGAGCAGATGTAGTTAACCAAACCCACATGCAATCGTTGACACATGCAATGCTGCTGACAAACAGAGGAAATGTGAATGTGAATCTGATCTGATCTCTCATCCTGCTCACACAGAGCATGATCTGAATCTGAAAATTAGCCTGTCACCTCTTGTTTTAGGCCTCAAAAACAGTTTCTCTTTCCTGACAGCTGCTATCAACTCACAGTTTTTTTTTTTTTTTCAGGAGGATAAGTGAAGCTGCAGCAGTAATTGGTGTCTTGCTCTCTCCAGCAAGTCCTCTTGTATGGTATTAAATGGAGCTGGGGCTCTTTGCAGGGAGACAGCTTAAATCCCATTCGCTCTGTGCGCCCTTTACTCTGACCTGTACCAATTAAAATAGTTGGCCTTTATCCTCAGACTCTGAAAGCCCGTGAAAAGTAAAACAATGCTCCTTGTTAGGCTTTTCATATTTGGTCTTTGCTTGTCTTTTTTCGTTTACAGGATTAAATCAGGAAGAAGCAATGGCAGTGGACACTAGGCCTGCGAGATATGAGGCAAATCTTCAAAGGGTAATGACAATGCTACATAATGTAAGAGGATGTAACTTGGGCTAGATAAACAAGTATTCAAAAGTGCACATTTCCAGTTCAACTCATAGGCATGTTTTACACTGCCTGTTTGAGTAATAAGTTTGTCTTTCTTGGTTTCAAGTATCTGCTAATTGTAAAAAGCTGTTTATTAAAGACCCTCTTGCTGAAAATAGTGTTTTTCTTGTTTTTTTATATGTTTATATGGCATTTTTCTGATGCTACAGGACATATCATGGGAAAACTAAATGCGAAATTGCTTTTCTGAGTATTTCTTCATTTAAATCGCTGTGAATCCCAAAGGACAGGTTCAGAAATAGTGAGAGTTCATATGTAACCAATCCAAGCTCCACCCCCAGGCCACACTGCATATAGAGGAGAAATAGAGAGGACAATCGCAAACAAGCATGTGCATTATAATAATCACAGCCTCATAATCACAATTTAACAACCACTGGGAACATTAAAGTAGTACAAAAAAAAAAAAAAAGGATTGGAGTGGGACTTTAAAGCTGCACCTACTTCAAGAGAGATGCTGATTAGTCTAACTGACTGAGTAGTATGACTGCATTCCCTGATTGTTGCAAAAGTATCTGCATCTCACTGATTACATACATGTACAGTATGTCACTAGTGTTTCCATGCTGTGCGCAAATGCTAGGGCTTTCAAAATAAGAGGTATCTCAGAGTCGATGTGTTTTCTTGGTAAGTATTTATAAGCACCTCACATTACAATGAAATTAATGTAAGGGTCCAATATGATGGAAAAACACATTTCTTCTTACAAACATACATATAGAGACTTTGGTCATCCTGCAGCTTATCAAGTCTGATTGCGGAAGTAGATTTAGGTAAAACGTCTCTGTATTGTTCCTGTGGTTCATGTAATAGGAAAACTGTTTCCACTGATAAAACAGCTTCTACAAGGTGATTGGAAATAGCTCCTGTGGTGCCAAGGGAGGAGGGAGGATTAGCATAGGCATGCATGCTTGCATGCATAACCACTCCCATTCCTCCAGCAATTCAGCTTCCTCCTTCACTGTTCTGGCTTTACTCCAGAGCAAGATGTCAAAGTTTAGAGTTGGGTGTGCCAACTGCTGATAAAGCTCTATAGAATAACTTCAATGGACAAGTGTCCTTGCCCCAGTAGGATGTACAGTGGATATAAAAAGTCTACACACCCCTATTTAACTGCCAGGTTTTAGTGATGTACGAAAATGACAGCAAGATAAATATTTTTACATCTTTTTCCACCTTTAATGTGACCTATAACCTGTACAATGCAATTGAAAAACAAACTGAAACCTTTAAGGGGAAAAATAAAAAATAGAAAAGTTAAAATAACCTGGCTGCATAAATATGCACACCCTTAAACTAATACTTTATTGCACCTTTGGCTTTTATTACAGCACTCAGTCTTTTTGGGTAGGAGTCTATCAGCGTGGAGAGGTTCTTTGCAAAACCTCTCCAAATCTTACAGATTGCAAGGGCATCTCCTGTGCACAGCCCTCTTCAGATCACCCCACAAATGTTCGATGGGATTCAGGTCTGGACTCTGGCTGGGCCATTCCAAAGTCTCAATCTTATTCCGGTGAAGCCATTCTTTTGTTGATTTAGATGTGTGCTTTGGGTCATTGTCGTGCTGAAAGATGAAGTTCCTCTTCATCTTCAGCTTTCTAGCAGAGGGCCGAAGGTTTTGGGCCAACACTGACTGGTATTTGGAATTGTTCATAATTCCCTCCACCCTGACTAAGGCACCAGTTCCAGCTGAAGAAAAACAGCCCCAAAGCATGATGCTGCCACCACCATGCTTCACTGTGGGTACGGTGTTCTTTTGGTGATGAGCAGTGTTGATTTTGCGCCAAATATACCTTTTGCAATGATGCCCAAAAAGTTAAACTTTGGTTTCATCAGACCATAACACATTTTCCCACGTGTTTGGGAGATTTCAGATGTCTTTTTGCAAAATTAAGCCAGGCTTTGATGTTTTTCATTGTGAGATAAGGCTTCCGTCTTGTCACCCTACCCCATAGCCAAGACATATGAAGGCAGCAGGAGATCGTTGTCTGATGTACTACACAGCCAGGACTTGCCAGAAATTCCTGCAGCTCCCTCAGTGTTGCTGTCGGCCTCTTGGCAGCCTCCCTGACCAGTTTTCTTCTCGTCTTGTCATCAATTTTGGACAGACGTCCTGTTCTTGGTAATGTCACCATTGTGCCATATTTCCTCCACTTGATGATGACGGTCTTTACTGTGTTCCATGGTATATTTAATTGCTTGGAAATTCTTTTGTAGCCCTCACCGTACTGATATCTTTGAATAATGCGATCCCTCTGATGCTTTGGAAGCTCTCTGCAGACCATAGCTGGTGCTGGAAGATGTGGCTACAAAAATGTCAGGAAAAGCTACTAGAACAGCTGAACTTTATTTGGGGTTGATCAGAGGTACTTTAATTGGTAACAGGTGTGTGCTGAGTCCAATTTAACCTGAGTTTGAGTGTTATTGGTTAAATCTGAACACAGCCACATCCCCAGTTATTAAAGGGTGTGCACACTTAAGCATCCACATGATCTCAGTTGTTTATTTTTACTTCACCTCCCTGAAAGATTTTGGTTTGTTTTTCAATTGTGTTGTACAGGTTATAGGGCACATTAAAGGTGGAAGAAGTTGTGAAATTATTTATCTTGATTTAATTTTTTTACATGACAAAAATCTGGCAGTTGAACAGGGGTGTGTAGACTTTTTATATCCACTGTATACATTCCCCGATGCACAAACTGAATCAAACAACAAACAAGTTGGCAAGAGGCTAACTCTTTGTATTTTGAACAGTGAAAACATGTAAACCTTCATAGCTCTGTGCTGTCTGATTTATACACAGTCTCATCATTTTTACTTCCTGTCTTCTATTGTTGTTTATTGTTAAAAGCATCCAAGCTGTGGAGCTGGTGCAGGACATGGCAGCTCTGGGGTACTCACCATGTTTACTCTCATTCCTGCCCATAACCAACGTGATTCTTAGATAATTCACATTCGAACAGTAAATCTTAAATGGCGCATGTACCTGCTGCTGGATAAGGTGCAGTCTATGGCGGGTCGTTTGGTTTTGGGAATGGAGTAGATTGGGTAACGGTCACCATGGCGGATCATAATCTGGACTGACAGCAGCTTGTAGTCAGGAAGGCTGTGGCCTGAAAGAGGAGAGTGTCAAGAGCAAACAGGTATGGTGAAAAGAATTGTTGTTTTGATTTTGGGGAAACTTTTATCAGTACTTGAAGAAACCTAAATGTTCAGGTTGTAGTTCTTACTCTCTGCTGGTTAAAGAATAAAACAAATACAGACAGCCTTTAGTATGAGATGAAGACAAAGATGAGAGCACTTGCTTTCCGTTGTTTATGCATTATAACACATTAATAACTCTTCACTGGCAGTGAATCAAATGGTTGCATCAAATGAAGGTATAAAAATAACAAGAGAACTAAGAATTATCCTTTACCCTGCTGTTTTCTGAACTAAAAAAGAGATTTTTTTATCACTTTCAACATGTTATTCCTGAGTTCTTTTCTGTTTCAGTTTGCGGCTCCACATCAGTGATACTTAGAGATACAGGAAACTCCAATCTGTGTTTTTTGTTGGAAACCGAAACAGTGCTCAAAGGGACGGAGCTGGGCTGAACTTTTACTCACATCAAGACAATAGACAGATATCACAAAGCTTTACGTACCATAAAAATCCCCTGAAACATTTGACAAGGCTGAATGCTCCACATAACAATCTGACTGAATCCTCAGAAGCTTTTATCACATTCCTAACCTGTTGTTCATACTCTGGAGTACAAAGAGTGGAATTATTCAGAGCTCTAAGAAAATGAGCAAAGTTACACCACCTGCTTCTGATTAGGTTTCAATAACTTCCTAAACTCCTCTAATGGAGAAAT
Organism: Xyrichtys novacula; assembly: GCA_962446985.1. NCBI lineage: Eukaryota > Metazoa > Chordata > Actinopteri > Labriformes > Labridae > Xyrichtys > Xyrichtys novacula. Next base: position 28,179,289 of record OY660873.1, read on the forward strand.
AGATTTTTTTTCTTTTAACACAAAACTGCAATTCAGAGATAAACCGAGTTAAATTCAATTAGCTGAGGCTGCCCTTGCTTGTCTTAGGCAGAGAGGCATAATTGTGTGACTGCCTCGGGCTTTGCTGACTTTTCATTGGGGGGAAAACACAGAGGTGCTCGCTGCTAAACTGAGCCGTACAGACAGAGAGCTGCAGTATTATAGATGATGCAATGTAGTGGAAATGAGTTTCACTCAATTAGCACATGCCTCGGGTCCTGACACACTAAATCTGACGTTATTGCTGTGAGAAGCATTTGCTGTCTATCAAATGGGCCGATTCAGAAGGTTTGTTGTTGGAGCTCTGAAACGGAGATGCTATGACACTACTTGTGACTAAAGCAGAAACAAAAACAGTACAATTAACCAAACTCAGAGACATGCATTAACTCAGTGGGCATGCAGCCTGTCACTAGATAAATAGCCTTAATAGTCTTAATCGTCAGTGTGCAAATCTTACCCTCCAATGCCTGTTCACTGCGGTTGGGAGTGTTGCAGTACTCGTAAGCACCAGCCACGGGGTCGGGCTCCTGGGTGTGAGGCACTGGAAAAACTCTTTTCCTGCTTTTTCCCAGAGCTCCACCTACGCCTCCATCTGCAGTCTGGAAGGGACGCTGCTCCACTGCTGGTGTCGTGGGGATGAGGTTCACTGTGGAAAGAGAGAGAAAAAGAAGGCATCAAGGAAGGGAGAGCAGGATGAGGAGGAGAAGCCGAGTGAAATAAAATGAAAGCAGGATAAAACCCAGGATAAAAAGACACAGGTCAACCCTTGTCCACGCCACACATATATGTGTGCAACCACAATCTGACTCCCAAAATATCACAAAAAAGCTTCTTCACATAGGGCCTGCTAAACTCACTGTTAAATTGTGGGACTGGAGGCACAGCTTGTACTTCAACAGCATTTCACGTGAGCAGTATGCAGCCTACAGGCATTGATAGTACTGAAGCAGTCCAAAGTTATGCTCTGGGCTAAGATCATCACCACCTTAGAGGGCATTTAGTTTTCTGGTTTATTCCTTTTTAATGAAACTATTTTTTTTTCCACATTAAAAAAACAGAGGTAGATTGGGGAGAGCAGGAGAAGATAAAAGTATAAGGTGTAATAACAGTTCATTCAGTTTTGTTGGGATATGTCTGTGTGAAAAACTAACTGACACCGCAGGGACATGGAGGGTTTGAAACAGAGGAAGCCAGTTCAGCCACATTTCATCTCCAAGTCAACAGCTCTCTACCCTCAAACCCCTCAGTGCAACCAGTGTGTTGCTTAGACACCAGTAACCTGTGACCCCTTAGAAAAATGGACCAATAGGAATGAAGATCATGAGGAAACAGGAAAACTCATTCACAAAGATTTAACTCTGAAGGAAAAGAAGCTGAACCCAAATGAACTGTTGGCTGGATGGACATCCAAATCCTGCTTATGCGTCTCTCACACTCACACTCACACACACACACACGCAAACACACATACACACACCAGAAATCCTAGCTGCCGAGTCATCTGCAAATATTACATCCTGCTGCAGAGACAGAAGAGAGGCTCCGTCTGGTCACAGAGAAAAGGAACACATGGTTTCTTGTTGCAGTAACAGCCCTCAGATGTAATTACCTTCACAAGCCTAAATTGAGTTCTCAACATGACTGCTGTAGTAAGACAGTGCCGAACATTTTACACTGGACAAACTATGACATGATTTTTTCATCTCATCCTCTCTCTGACTCCTGTAAAATTCAGAGATCACAGTGTTGCAGAGAAGAAGAAAGTTTGCTGTGTTTCCTTACCCTGGATTTTTGAAAATAACTGCCTGTGTACTTACTGTATGCTGCAAATACAGAAGAAGTTATCCTGTTGTTTAAGCAGTTGTATTCCAAAATTATCACTTTATTGTAGAGCTGCCCGATTTTGGCCAAATAAAATCCTTTTTTTTTTCTTCTGAAAACTCAATTTTCGATTTTGATTTTTTATCCAGTGACAACTTCACCAAACTTAACTTAAAACCTTTTCTTTCATCTCTCAAAACGAAAACCACTGGAAACCATGTTGTGCATATGCCAAGACAGTAAGTAGAGCTGAAAAGACAGAAGAGTACAGAGCATGTGTATAAAGGTTGTTTTGGCCAAACACATGCAGGCGCTATATAAGCGTTATGGTGTGTGTCACATAATAATTTTGAGAGATGCAGACAAGCATCCACACACAAAGATGTAACGGTAGTCCTTTTGGGATTTATGCACTCTCTGACCTGTTTTCAAAAAGTTCTGTTTACAGTCACCTGAAACACTGTTTCTGTGTGGATGAAACGCTGATACTACAGTAAACTTTTGTATTTACTCCTGAATTGGTTTTTCGTGTGGACAGGTTGATACCGCCTTCAGACAGACTTCGCAGTGGGGAGTGGTTTGCTCATAATCAGAAACTGTGAAGCCGTACTAATACCTTACATTCTTTTGCCCCTTTTAGCCACGAAATTATTGCCTACTTTTTCAAACGCCATGTTTGTTTACACTGGTGTGTGTGGGAACTGGGGAGTGCTCCCGCAGGAAGGGGGAGCCTTCGGTGGCCTCGAGGTGTGAGACATGATAGAGAGGAAAATCAATTTAACGATTTTAATCTTTTTTTTTTCTCATCGTCATAATCAAATTATGATTTAAAATTGATGAATCGTACAGACCTACTTTATTGTAAAAACTAGAAAAGCACTCGGAGAGCGCAGTCCTCCGCCAAGCAGCTCATGTCCCCCCTTATAATGTGATTCACACCAAAACTGTTACTGTTACGTGGCTTTTATTAACTTTTATTTGTGTTTAAACTGGTATGTTCACTGTTCATTAAGTTCCTAAAACAAGAGATGCCCTGACCCAGATTCGAACCCAGGACCTTCTTGCTGTGAGGCGACAGTGCTAACCACTACACCACTGTGCCGCCCATTGGTTATCTTTCAGCATTGAAAATTCCAACAACACCCTTATTTTTGTGTGTTCTGGATCACAGTATCCAGAATTTTGTCTGGATCAGGATCAACCTTTGACACCTCATAAAACTCATTGAGATCCTTTTGTGTAATTTTTTACTAAAGACTCTGGCCATTTTTATAGAGTTAAATGCAAAAATTCCAAAATTTGCCCTATCTCACAATGATGAAGAATCCTTCAAAAATTCCTGGATCTAGAAGGCGATCCGGATCACCACCAAAATGTAATGGGATTGTCCTGGGGCTGAGACGCATCTCTGGTGAAAATTTCAGGTCAATCCGTCTGTAACTTTCTCCATAAAGTTGTTCACAAACAAACCAACAAACAAACAAACAAACAAACCAACAAACCAACACTACCGAAAACTTAACCTCCTTGGCGGAGGTAATAAACCTCAAACAAGGCAGTGGAAAGACAAAGCTGATGTTGGAGATAGTGCCTTTGCTCAGCCTCTGAATTTTGATTTCATCACTTTACATTCTAGAAAGGCTGTGTTTACTTAAACTTTTGGTTTCTTTGAATAATGACCTTTTAATGATGCTCATGCAGTACTGTGAGCACACAGGATATCCTGGATGAAATGTCATTGATGTTTACATTGTGAGTGCATGAAACAAAATAAATGTCAGCATGTCTGTGCAATTACAATCATATGATTTTAAATCTGACTGTTTGCAGTCAGAAAACTCAGCTTTAGCATGAACACAGTGTGAGAGGATTGTGCAAGCCTGTCCATCAATAAGAATTAAGCAACAAAGTGGAATGAACCTCCGCCATCAACCTACGTTAAGCATAAGAAACACAGAATATGCACAATGTTCCAGATCGTTTCAGAATTAGTTCCAGAGGAGCAAATGAAGAGAGACCCAGTGAGACTTCCTCACATTAGAAGATAAAAAGAGACAAAATGTTCCCAATGTACCGTGAAGCAACCAGCTGGACCTCCTCTATCTGAAGGAAGCAAATATTTATCGAGTCACAGCTGGAAGACTGATAGAACTTTAAACACACATATTTAAGGTACATCTGCACAAATTTTCAGAGGTCTGCACAGATTTTTACTCACTTTTCCATACAAGAGTAGTGCATAAATGCTGAACAGTGTGTTCAGCTTTGATTTAGCACACCATTTAGAGCTATTCAGAAAGTCAGCTTGATATAAAATAGAAAGAGAGTCTCTTACTTGTGATCAAAAGCTGGTTTTAAGTCTAGACAGACTGAACAAGGTTCAAACTAAGTCTATAGAAGTTCATGTATAGTTTAGCAAAGCAGACAGATATATAGAAGTCCTCTGTTTCTTCATACTGAGGAAGAACATCTTCATATGAAGAGTTTAGATTATTTTTAAGAAGATTTCTAAAATAACTCACCGCAGCTGAGGAAGAAGAAAAGGAGTGTGGCGGCAGCAGAGACCATCTTGACGACCGCTCAGTGGACTGGAGTCCAACCAAACACACTGGAGCATTCATTACCACAACCTGTCCCGCTCTACACTGTGTGCCTCTTACACTACCATTACCAACACACTCACACACTCACACAAACACACACACATGCAAGCACTCACTAACACGCCTACCGGGACCAACCAAAGTTTTGGGAGCCAGCTCAGTCACAGTCACCTACACAATAGAGCTTTTGTAGCTCTCTGTCCAACACTGCTGAGTGGAATCACAGCACTAGCACACAGAGTTCACTGTAGCCGACGCACAAACCCAAGCACACACAAATCCACAACCACACACACACTGGATGTGGCTGGGATGATTAGTTAGGAGATAAAATGTGTTCCCATTTTTACATCAAGCTCAGTCAGATGGTACAATAGGAGGCTGTCTGAGGGGCTTTGACTCAGCCCACCCCTCTCCTTCTGGAAGCTCATCCCCAGTTTGACTTGCATTATATCAGTCAAATATTTGCATTTGTCCTTTAATCAGTCTCAGCAATTCACATGCTGGCTTGTTCCCACGTTCTTAAACTGTGCAGCAAAGTTGGACTTCCTATTCCTTTCTTTGTCCATAAGAGCCTCACTGGAGGGAAGCGTTTAAGAAGGTAAGACAAAGAGTTCTTATCTGACCTCAGGTGATGATGGGGGGACCTGCACCTGAATAAACTCTGTCTCTCTGTAAACCCTTCCCCAGTGTATTATGACATATCGAGGTGACTCTGTCTTGTTTGGAATGTAAAACTTTTGGATTTTTGCAGATATTCAACATGTTGATATTTTCAATCAATACCAATATTAACACCCTCTTTTCCACAGTAAAAAGTGAAAACCTCCTCCTGTAAAGTATTGATACTCTTACTTTGACAGCCTATTTATGAGATAAGACAAACACAGCATGAGACAAGATATCTGTGAGTTTGTTTCACACCAGCTTTTCACTTTCACTCTTCTGTAAGCACTGCACACTCAAGGACTGGTCTGAACTTCAGATGTTTGGTTAAAGATCTCATCTGGTATCATTTTTAAAGATATTCAACGCCAAGTATCAAAGTATGATGCTATAGTACTGGTGTTTTGGTTCCTCCACCAAAGTTCATCTGGCTTAAATAAACATGCATCCGTCTGGAAAAGCATGTAGGATAGTTTGGGTGTGTAACTGAAATGTTACAACCCTCCACTGGTGTACACAAACATATGTGATCACACATACATCATCCTCTAAGTTAAGAACTGCATGCACCCTCACAGTGTTTAATCTTCAACCCTCACATGCTGCTGATCCCATCTCCATTCTGCAGACAAAAACACAGCTTGACTCGATCTGAGGGCATATTCAAGATGGTTGCCCTGCCACAAAAATGCACACAAACTCACTGGTGCCAGTTATCACGCCATGGTGATTATGGGGTGGAAGAATCTGCACTGGAACCGGCCTGAAATTATGGAGGTGTGTCCACAAATATTGGACTCCAAAATGTTTTGTGCTGGAGTCACCAAAACACAGGTTTGAAGGTAAAACAAATGTTGACACGGTACAATTACAGTGCGTGATGATGGCAATGAGTCTCCAGCTGTCCATCAGTCACCACATTATCCTGGGTTTACACTCTTTGTGTCTCATGCACATAAACAGAATCCCTCTGATCTGCTGGGCTGCAAACAGTATTAGAGCCAAGATTAACATCCTCCTCAGCTCATTTAATTAAGCATGATGTTAGGCAATACTGCAAAGCTAGGGATAAGAGCCCTGATCACCCCCATGCTGATTCAAATCCTTTAATGTGGAGGGTTTCCTGTTGCCGGGGACAGTGTGACATTAACTTTGAGACTATCATTTTTGAAGTGTTGTCAGTGAGCACCCCCAGCCCTCCTGCTTTTTGATCTCTAAAAGTTTCTAAAAACAGTGCACACAAGCTGAGCTGGAAACTACAGACCTCCTTCAGATTATACATTTGAATAATACGAGCCTGCTTTGAATTTGTCTGTTCCTTACAACACACTGTTTCTTTGAGGTGAAGGGTAACTGGGGTCCCTTTGGAAAAACGACTGAAAGAAAGTGTGTTCAAGTATAACACAATTTCAAGCAAACCCATCATAACATGAACACAAATCCTCACCCCACGGTCACTTGCCAACATTAAACTTGTGGAGAAAAGAGCACAAGCCCGTAAACCCAATCACTGTGCCACAAAATCACTTTCTGTTCCTGTTCACCTGTTTTGGTGCTCAAAAAAGGGGCTTTGTAAATGTGGCTCTGCCCTGAAGAGTCTCAAGTGTCAGAGCGAGAAAGGAAATAGATCAATCTATGCTGTTGTCAGTCATGAGTCACTCTTTTATCTGTCATTGTGGCTCAGCTGTGTTGAAGGAAACAAATCTCTGCCATATTTAGAAAAGTCAAAATGCATCTTTGAACCTGCAGTGTCTGTAGAGCAGCATCCATGTTCGGAATCCAGTGCACTGCCCACCCCTAACGCCATTTGTCAAAGTAATTAACATAGACTGTATATAGAATGGACACCATCTGCCTCCTCGCTGGGTGAAGCCTCTACAAGAACAGCACCCTCTGGTGACAGGCTGCAGTATAGATCATAAACCCCACCTCCTCCAGCAATCCCTATGGAGCTGTGGACAAACTTTATAAATTAATTACACAAAAATACCCCCCGTTTGCAAAGTTGACATGTAGTTACTGTCAGACTGGTTTTTGCTCAAGTCCTCTTTTTTCTGTACAGCTCTGTTTTTAAAAGTTATTAGACGGTTCATGTTTTCTATGGTTGACACTTGATACAGCCTATGGGCGTGCGAAGATTGCATAGCTCACCCGGGAGATACGCTGTTTGAGCCGAGCGTCATCACAGTGACTCTCTGCTACTCTCCTGCCGCATGCGTACAATACTACTGCGGAAGTGATGGTTCCAGGAAGTGGAAAAAATCCTGGAAATACTGAGAGCAATTCAGCTTCAAAATCGTATAATGACAGAAGGCGGAGCGAAGTTGTCTATAGTATAAACAGTCTGGTAATTAACCAGATGTGTACTCAGCTTTATTCCATCACAAAGTCCTCCACAATTCAACAAGAAAGAAGCAGCTTATATCTTTAGCAGATTCCTTTAAATGTCTCTGTCTGTAGGAAACATGTAAATACATCAAACCAAGTTTCTATCTATAAGTCCTTTAATAGGAGCTTCTGTCTCTCTTCCTCAAAATGCCACATCTTATTTGTTTCACTCCAGCTTTTGCACTGACTCACAGCCATTTCTTACGTTCCAGCCTTTCGGTGTCTCCTATTATATCCTGCAGTGACATTCCTCTCCCGTTCTGAATCTAGCAGCACTCCTGGGGCACTTAACTCCCACCAAGCTCAACTTTACCTTCCTCTTCACCACTGCCGGCATCCTAAAATAGTTCTCTTTCTCTGTGTTTCAGTCACTTTAGTTTTCCCTACGACACTCGTCCTCTTTGGAGTGCCTCTGAGCTCGGTCGTGACTTGCCTCTGGGAGTCCCTCAAATGTCAATCAACACGCCAATCTTCCCCCTTACTGTTTGCAGCCGCTCTGTTTAAATTTCAGGTAGCCCTAAGCCAGAGAGAGACATTCACTATAAACCAATGATCGTCATCCATCTCTCAGGCTCTTATGGTTCAGTCAACAAACTATAATATAAATATGAATCAGCTTTCTTTTACACAATCAGACAGATTACAGGAGGAGGATTTGGAGACAGAATACAGACTGAAAGCAGAGAGTTAAAAAATATGTTTTTTAAACAATAATCCCTGACCCTCAACCATGCATCGAGAAATCTCACTCGCTTTTTTCACATGAGCCTCTTGGATAATGGCAAAAATCTCTCTCCACAGTGTGTATGATGAATAAATGATGACAACAGCTTTTCTCCAGCCTTACAACTGATCTAAAAATAGAGAACGAGCTGTTTTGAAGGAGGAATAAGAAAAGAAACAGCAGCTCTTTTTAAAGCGGGCTGTTTTTGGGTCATAATTCTGCCTCTTCAAGCGTAAACACAGAATGTTTTTATTTCCTACCTTTAAAAGCAACCTAAATAGTCCAGAGATTACAAAAAGGTCTTATCTTTTTCCACTCTTAAAGTAACAGGAACAAAGAAAAGAGGAGGTTGTTCATCTGCACAAAGAAATGAGACTTTTTTTAAAGTAAAATTTAAGGAGGGTCATATTTGTCGTGCATTGAGGACCATCACTTCACAGACAGGGGCAGTGAGCAGAAAAGGTTTTAATCTGACAGGTAGAGATTGAGCAATATTCCCATTTTTTTAACACTTTCTAAAACCCTTGGTGCTGATTTTAGATCGGCTATTATTAGCCTTCAATATCTCTTTTTCCCTGCACTTTGTTGACACAATGGAGAGCTGATTAAGTAAAATCAAAACAGCTAAAGAGAGAGGGCTCTATTTCCGTGCCCGCCGGCGGCGCGGCGGACGATGGCGATCCCCGCACAGTGGTATTTTTGTACACTGAGGCGCACCAAAGTCTGCCGAGCTGGGCGTGGATGCGCGGTAGGGAGAGGTGTCAAGAGAATCAGCTGGCGCAGTGACATTTTTGTGCTCGCCGGTGGTGTGAAAAGTGCGCTAGAAGCTCGCCGATTCAAACCTGGTCAGCTTTCAGCGCAGGCAGAGCGCAGCTGGTCTAGTAGTATTTTGGTAGACCGGCGGCATAATGTGCTTATGTCACCGATGCCACAGAGTCAGGCACATTTCAGTGCAATAAATAATCAACAACAACTAAAAATCTGAGTCAGGACATACATACATACATACATACATATTCTGATCTATATCTTATCTGATGAGTGCATTTGGCACATGTTTGGACACTCCACCTGACCAAATTAACACAGCTGAAATCGCATTAAATTGAATATCCATTAAACAGTCACGCATGATGAAGTTAACAAGATATTTAATTTGTCTCCCCGCTTATCCTCCTTCTTCCTCGCGCAGCTCGATACGTGTTGTGCCGTAGAATGCATCCTCTGCATCCCATCCACTTATTAGCTTCTCAAAGTGGAAGAAAATGATCTCATATATAAAAAAAAACAGGAGTATTGATCATGACAACATGTCAGATGGAGCAGCAAACTTTCGTTCTGTTTTTAGGCATTTAAAAAATGCACATACAGAGGTGTACTTGGGCATGTAAACTGTACAGTAAGCTATTATGGTAGAGAACATTATATTTTCGGGGCAGCAAATATTCCGAATCAGAGGGCTTTTGTTTTCTGCTTATCTGAATAGCCTGAATGAAATTTATGAATCTATCCCACGGTACGGAAAACTTTCTGTAGGAAAAGTTTTTGCCTTGTCGTGTACTTTCAACCGCGCTCCTGTCAGGGGGTGCATTCTACGGCACAACACCTGACATGTCTCTGTGTCCTCTCTACTTTGAAAATTTGAACAACAAAAAAAAAAAAGGAAAATAAAAGATACTTTCACTCAAAATTACCTGTTTATCTGATTTTCTCACATTATTACGATTCTGTAAATATTCAATCCGGAGTTAGGCCCAAATACAAATATTCCGTTTTGTGAGCCAAGTTTATTTTATATGCCAACATCTATGAAAGAAAGAGCCAGGCTACAGATCGCGATGCGTCCTTTACGCACAGGCGGTTCCGATTTTAATGCCATTATTGGAATTTATGTTGTGATCTATGCGCACAACCCACCTTTGTCATGTGGGGTTTAAATAAATGCAACTTTATGTGACTGTGTTTATTTGTGGGAAAAGGTGTTTGTCTTACCTGTGGGTCCAACATTACACACACCAAATCCATCTGTGCTCATATGAGAGAGTGTGGAGCACGACCTCTGCAGCGCTTACAGCGACACTTGTTGAGGGGCTACTTTCTGTCACCATCGTGTGGCATTGCTGTCTTCAGCCATCTCTTGATCTCTTCGACTACCTCACGAAAATTGTAATACGCCTCGCCGGTAGCGGATTTAAAGGCGAGGAGAGGAGCTGATGTTATTGGTCAATACAGGTCTCGGCTGTGTTAAATCCATTCCACGCCTTCTCTCCTCCCTCTCTACGACTTACGCCGCTGGAAGGAGCTGAGTTAGGGAGGGGGGAAACTTACGCCGGGCTCACCAAAATACCAAATTGTGCTTGGAAGGCACGAAAATAGAGCCCAGAGAGAAAATGAAGAGAGGCTGGTGTTTAATGTAACTCCTGAAAGGTGTGTTGATGTGGCAAATGTGGATGCACCAGCAAAGATGGCTCACCGTTTTGGAGAGTGCCTAACAGACTTCAAATGGCCCAACTATGGAAACAGCACCATGCACTGTAATCAGTGTAAAGCCTGTGGGGTGATGGTTGCTGAGAATACTGCACTCACACCAGACTTGGTGCATTTTGGGCGCAGAGGAGGGAGAAAAAAAAAATAAACTGCGGCTTCTCCTAAATTTTTATTGATGCCCCTAAATCAAAAAGGTCTTCCTGTGATGCTCATCAACAAGCCTGTGACAACAGGAGGTGATGCAAGCCATGCAAGGGTTTAATTAGTTTAAGGTTTTGATTTTTTTCACTGTTAAAATTTAATGAGGTTTCATACGGATCTGGGTCTCCTGCAGAGGTCTGGTTTGGACAGTGCCTAACAGACTTCAAATGGCCCCACTATAGAAATAGCACCATGCACTGTGATCAGTGTAAAGCCTGTGGGGTGATGGTTGCTGCACTCAAACATCTTTTTAGCTTAGCCTGATTTCTTTAGCAAAGAGCCCAAACACAACTCACCCACTCTTCCAGCAGCCGCTTGTTTGTAGAAGAGCCCTGACGAGTCGAACACCAAGTGCAGCCGATCATTTCCATGAAGTAATAATCATTATAATAATCATTTTGCACTGCAGATATGGTAGTTCTTCTGCCTTAGTGCCTCAGTCTGATTGTATTTCCATGAAGTAATGATCATAACGGTTCTTCCTTGAGCTGCGAAACTCTGCTGCACTTGGTGATCGACTCGTCACAATCAAACGGCTGCTGAAGGAGAGTTGTGTTTAGTCTCTTTGCTAAAGAAACCAGGCAAAGTTAAAAAGATGTTTGGTGGCTAGCACTATGGCTGGGACTCTATATGTACTGTTGATGAAGTTAGGTGCTGTTCTGAGCATTATTTGTGGCTACAGAGTGGTGTTTTGGTTGAGGTTTGCGCATGGAGACGTAGACCACTGTGTATTGCAATCTTGCGGTTGTTACTAAAGTTGGTATAACTAGAGAAGTAAGCAGTCGGCAACATTCATCTCTCGAGGGGGTGTCTAACTCAGTGTTATGGTGTGTTTGACCGTAACGTTAATATATGCCGAAATATCCCTTTAAGCCTTCAGAGGTGCAGCAAACATAATCTTTACTGGGTACAGCTGTGGCCCCTCAGTAACTAAACATCCAAGTCAATGGAACTACCTTTAATAGACAGGTATGCAAACACTTAAACCGTGATGACAAGAGATTGCTTCTTTTGGTTTCGCTTTTTCCTCCTCTGGGTGTTTCAAAAAGGACAGGATAACAGAGCAGGAGGTGAGTGCTGGTTTGATAAGGAGGTAATTATAACACACAGCACACGGTGACCTCTCCTCACGTGGTCAAGCTTTTTTATCTAGTGAGGAAGAGGAGGGGATAAGGGAGGGAGTGATTGCTTGGAAGAGAGCACAGCACATTTCTCATCTTGTGTGGCATTTGAAAATAAACAAGGACAGAGATTAAGAGGGGAAAAAAATTAAGCTAACACATTTTAATTACATATGGGGACTGTATCTTCAGACTGATGAAAGGCAGCACACAAATCTTGACAAACATACACTGCAAATTGCATGCGGCTGTAATCCTGCGTGTGCTGGAGCATGATTTATGCCAGTTTAATCCTATGCTTGTCCAGACACAGGCTTAACATCACCACCGACGCTTCCTCTGCATTTTGGTTTCCAGGAATACAACAGAAAGTCGCTTTATCTCACACGTTTCACATAAAAATAACGATTTCTTGCATCACTGCCTATTTTTTTACAACCTCTGCTGCGAGGTTAGCAGTACTTGGTAGACCATCTCCATTCACTGAGCTTTAGTTTCCTTGCATTCACTGCCGCCGGCAAGGATAAACTGTCCAGACAATACTTCCAGGAGATGCTAAACAATGACCTGATTGAGAAAAGACACAATAATGTGTGCACCTATGCATTCCACAGCAGATGTGAGTGTGCAGCCACACTGCTCCAGAGCATCCAGGGGCCCCTCTGTTGGTGCTGGATATTTATAGGAAGTCTATAGAGGATTCTGCTTTGTTTTCTGGATGAATGGCCATGCTCACATGGGGAAGCAACAAGAGGATATGCATATTTTCACATCTGAATACTGGGACAGATCTCAAGAGAGAGGACAGGTATACAAACACAATCACTTACAGAACTGGAGGCTCAGGCTGAGGATGGCTAGCGCCGCCCCACCCACCACCACCAGGAGTAGGAAGCGGTTACGAGCCAGCATCTTTTCACGTGATTGGTCCGCGTCCCTTTCCGTCAGCCATCCAGATCACATCCTCTCCCTGCAGCCTGGAAAACAAAGGAAGATTACTATATTATTACCAATTTGAAATGAGGAAAATGTCACAATTTTCATGATGAACACGCTGAATTTTTCACTGAATTGAAAACTAATCTTTTCAATGTTTTAAATGTGATTATGCCAGAGCTGTTTCCTTTCACAGATGACTTTCATAAATGAAATTACACATAATCAATCAGCAGAAAAGAATCTGCTTATCTTTGATGATACATGTGATAGTGACAGTGCTGAGAGACTCTAAAGTCTGATCCTGCTCAGCCGGTTAACCTTAATGGCTCACAGTACTATTTTCTGTTCTTTAAAAATCACACGTCCGCCATTATTTCCATTTGAACACATAAGCCGAGTGTAAAAGACTACCTGAAAAAATAAAACATAAGAAGCGTCAAATTTCAGAGAGATTTAGGGAATCTGGAGACATCTCTGTACAAAAGGGATAAAGACCAAAAGCAAGACTGGGTGGCCCCGATCCTCAAGTCCCCAGACAACATTGCACTTACAACAGACTTGACTCTGGAGTGGAAACCACTGCATAAATTAAGAATCACTTCAAAAAGGCAATTTCTGTGGACACAGTTTGGTGCTGTGTACACAAATACAGGTTAAAACAGCATAGTGCAAAGAGGAAACCACGTTTAAACATGATTTAGAAACACTGTTCGACTTCTTTGAGCCTGTTCAAGATGGAAAAACTAGACAAAGGAGATCCTAAAATATTAAACAGCTGGAATCCTATGTCAGGAAAAAACAGGACGATATACACAACATGATCGGCCTATCCCAACTTTTGCTGTATTGAATTTTTACAAGCTTATATCTTTCATAAACCAAGAAATTTTTCAGTGTCAACATTTAAATTTTGTCTTTGTAATATAATTTTATCAGCATAGAGATATCTTAGCTAAACAGTAAAATATAGAGTGGTTCTGTAGAGTTCTTCTCCATATTTTAGACTGTAAACATCTGTGGTGATAAAAACATTCCTTACATACATGCAACAAACATGCCTTTAACTATGCAAAATCCTCCTCAGACACTTCCATCTATAAACAGACATTCACTGCATCAATGACTATGTCTGTGTCTCGGCAACTATAAAGTGGTATTTCTATGCCAGTGACCAAGCCCCTGCTTTAGATGGACCAAACTGAAAATGTGCCCATCATTTCAACAGTGATCCCTGTGCTGTTTCCTCTCCTAAGAGCACAGCCCTGTGAATGTCTGTACCAGTTTCCACTATAAAACCAGTAATTATGTAATTCCATGAAAAGTCTGCTCAAGGGCAGAGGGTTGGAAACCAAGCAGCGATACAAAGGAGGAGCAAACACACAGTAAGGCAGTAAATGTAGCCCTACCCAATAAAACCTACCATTAGGCTGTCTAAAAATACTCCGGTCTAGAGTGCTTAGGCCTACTTCTGATCTAGATGCTGTAAAATGATGTTGCAAATATGGCTTTTGCTGAACTCTTTCACTGCCTGTACCCACTGACCTTGTTTCTTTGGTATGTGTCAAACCACAGCCCAGCCAAAATGCCAGCAGTTTAACCCAGTGTTACAAATCATTAACATGCACAGTTCAGTTGAGCTGCGTTAATAGCTTGATGGGATGGTTTACCTAGACTGCTGGTCTGGTTTATAAACACTGGGTTCCTGATTTTCAACTTCCAGCTCAAAGCCTGGTATGCAAACACTGAAGCATGCAAAGAAGGCTTAGGCCAGTTTCAGAAAATCACTTCCCATTTTGTAGGTATGTTTGTCCAACTATGAGAAGTTCAAATTAGTGCGATCAGACATACAGTATGTTTTTACACGTTTCTCCAACGTCCAGTTTCAGTCTGACTGAGGGAATAAATCAGCTTTGTTTAACATGTTGACATGTTTAGATGTAAGACGAAAGTCAAATCACATACAACATCAAGTCATTCAATTACGCAGCCAGTTTGTTGTACATACATGACACTGGGGGATGCACCAGATTAGAAACTATGAGCCTACAACACCATTATAGGCAAGTAAAAGCTTAAAGAAATCAACCATTATCAGCAGGTATTAATTGGTAGTATGTTGAAGTGTAGCTAAATATGAAAATAGCGATTTGCAGTGGCTGTGAAACAAAAGTGATGCAATGAGGAGAAAAATGAAACTCTTGATTCTCACAGTGTCAGTATTCTTTTGCTTTGTTAAAGGGGACCTGCCATCAAAATTTCATACCCATTTTTATCATTTTTTCATAATCCTTGATGTCCTTTGATCATGTTTGCAACATAATTTTAGCTGAAAAGTTATTTGATGATTTGTTTTAGTATGCCTAAAAAACCTTACAGGAAAACCAACTGGTTTTGGCTCATTTACATTTATGGTAATGAGCTTTGCTCTGATTGGATCGCTGCTGTGAAGCCTGCTGTGCTCTGATTGGTTCAGCAGTGCAGGTTCGGATTTGGGTTTATCCATCGTTATTATGCTAATGCTAATAGCATATGCTAATGTGTGCTAAAGTAAGGTGCCCAGATGTCTGTAATGATATCCAGGGATATTCGGTGCGGCGGCGGCGGCGGTGCAGGGGCTGCAGGGGCTGCAGGGGCTGTGTGATCACAGACAAAATCTCGGTACTATTTAGTAGCAGCGCATGCCCCTTGTAATAGCCCCGTAAGAACCGTTGTTCAGAACTGATAACTTGTGCTTCCTATCTATTCGGCTACTGTAATAACCGTTGTTCGAGCCACAGGCAACATTTTTGCTCTCATTCATGAAACGCTTAAATCGGGGACATTTTCGGGGACAGCTTTTGCCGGGGACAGGTCATCCAATACGGGAACTGTCCCCAGAAATCGGGGACGTCTGGTCACCTTATGCTAAAGGCTAAAAACGGCAGGTATTAAACCATATATTTTAGACCCCGAGTCCGAAGAGGAGGTGGAAGTTGAGGAAGAAGCCGGAGATCTCCAGCGGTGTTTTCTCATTCATTCTGCCCGGCTTTAAGTTCATTTTCCCAGCAGTGAACCGAAGGAAACACCGGTCGTTTGGAAGAGACCCATAGCGGATACAGTGGTAGCTGGGTCTCGCTCTGGAGAGTGACGTTCACTGTGATTGGGTACGAGAACGAGAGAGTGGGCGCGGCTCACCGAGGATGCGCTCGTGAATAATAATGAGCAAGGTCAACGCAACGTCAGATTGACCTGCTTTTTCAATTGGCCTGGTTTACTCGTTCCTTTATTTTAAACCTTTACAGAATGCAAACGACGTAACGGTTTGTTTTCACATTTACAACATAAGACGAACATAATATGGACCTTATCTGACACAAAAAACCCAAAAATTACATTTTTATGGCAGGTCCCCTTTAAGAGATAGAATTACTATGCACACACACTGACAAACTATTCGTACCAACTGCAGCTGTATGACTGCATTCTGAGGTGTTGCAAAAGAGCAATTTGCAGTGGTTATGAAACACACCCAACTCCTATAACACTCCCAATTTACTTCTGTATCTTAAGAACTGTCATCCTGAACAGCACCAAGGGTCTGAAAAGTAAGAGCAAAAGAGAGGGTTTCCATCGGCTAATGAAGCACTTAGAGTTTTGCTACTTTGTTACTTCTGCCATTTAGCCTTACCTGAACTACAAAGCTTTATCTCCAGTCACGCAGAGAAGCTCCTGGCTAATGCTACTCATGTCGGCTACTTCAAAACTGCTGAACAACAAGTGTAAATTTCTGTCAGCCTCACTGCCCAGTGGGGTCATAATATTGATCAACAGAAGTTATTGTAATTTATATTTTTGTTCCCATCAGTTTTCTATGTCTGTCTCTAAAACAAATAGATCATCATGATCATATGGGATAGATTGTTCTTCTCAACTGAATTAAAAGGGGACATCAGCCAAAGTGGGTTTGAGATATGGACATCTTGGATCTATCTTTGAGTGAGCACAAATTCAATGCAACAAATGTACAATGAAAACCTTGCACTGGACTTGGTTAAATTAAAAAAAAAATTCTCCTTTGAAAAAAAAAAAAAAAAACTCCTGCCAAAGCCTCTTTAGCTGCTGTTCAACCATTAACACAGATTAAGAAGCAGTTCTCAGTAATGATACAGCCCAAAATACATTTGCACAAAAAATATAAATCATATTATAATCTGTATAATTTCAACGACCAAGTTGATATAAACAATTAAATCTCAGAGAGCCTTGGCTTTATATACACAAATATGTACTTAAATTTTTTCTCAGTTACATATATATATTTTTCTGTTTAAAATAGCAAAATACCCTGTCCTTACTTTACTAGCCAATACAACGGTGCATCCCCTCCTACTCCTTAAAAAGGTGCTTTTTGAGATAAATACTAATTTATTGTACATGCTCAACTTCAACGTTAATTTCCATCTGCTTCAATCTCTTACAATTATGTGATAGCAGTGTAAAATAACAGACAATAGCGATGCTTCCTTGTTAAACTCAGTACCTGTTACTGACAACGTTATAACTCTCTTCTACGATGATAATACGACAAAAATTATAAAAAAACGTCCGTATTTGATGGGAAAGCCGCCGTTGAGAAAAAGAGCATCTGGTTAACGTGCTGGTTGTTAACTAGTCAGCTAACAGTTAGCTAGCTACTTAGGTTCATTAATCACCCCGAGCTAACTGACGCGATCCCGGGGGAGAGCTACTCAGAGCCGCCAGAACCCAGAGCAGTCCTGTAATACACCGTGGACTCCTACAAACTTTATTCCTCACCACTTGTTGCTCCAGTCCACGGGACTCGAAACATGCCACGGTGCTGGTGTAGCTTTTGTGTTGCTATTCAACAAAAGAGCAGAGGAATCATAGAATTAAAATGCCTCTCAACACTCGTTCCCCACGGTAGAAGACGACCAAAGAAGAAAACAGACAAGTGAATGCATATTTCCGACCGCTTCTGAATTCTCCAGAAACAATGCTCATGATGTTTTTCTCACCTGCAAGGACCAAGGGTCTCAGAGCCACGGGGAACCTGATTTAACACTTGAATCCAGCGCTTCGCTCTCTTCAGTATCAACGACTGCCAACAGAGCAACGCAGACAAGCATTAAGCGTCCGTCATACAAAGATCTTTATCCGGTGTTGCCTTTCAAAATAAATCTGCGTGCAGAGGGTTTTTCGTTTGACACGAAAAGAACTGAGTGCAGTGTTTTCAACAAGGTTGGTTGATGCTCTAAAATAATCTACTCAAGTAAGAGTGCATTTTCTCAATTATTTTTAACGTTGGATTAATCCTAAATTTTTTTTTATTGCTTTATTAAAAGGATCTCTTGGATAGGAAATAAGAATAATGTGATATCCCCCATTTTGCCACTGTGAAGAAAACCTTTCCCTAAAATCTTTACACACCCTCTTAGTAACTGTTTACTGATGTTTCGTTATCTCAAAATACCGTGAAAAAACGAATAAATAACGGTGTATTATAACTGAATCAGAGTCAAGAAATTATATAAAAGCGTTTAAAAAAATTTAAATCGATTCAGTTGAATCATCATAAAATTGTTCAACCATAGACGGTAGTATATACAGTCTATGTACTCAACAGAGCACAATGACAGTAGTAGTCCTGATTGTTCTATTGGTCAGAAAAGAACAGTTTGTCCAACTGTGTGCTTTTATTTTGAAAGTCGGTTATACTATTTCCTCTTTCCGCTGTATCTTTTTCTTTCTAACTTAATGCTGTTGGAAAAAGTGTGTCTATGAGGCTGGCTAGCGGACAAGCAGCCATAAACCTGAACTCGCTGCCCCATCTGCTGGAAAAAGGACAGCAGTGCAGATGTTTCCCTGGAAGCTTCACTGAAACTGTTAGACATAAACAAAAGCTATTGCCACACTGTCACTGAGTTACTGGCACAACTGTCTAACTCTTCCTAAGTGTGTGAAAACCAACCTCCCCCTATACTGGCAAACATTTCTCTTAATATGTTGCATTTCTTTGCACTTGCAGGAAGAGAGTTATTCATCTGCTTCACCTCTCCTTGCCTTCCTGGTGCAGACTTATGCCCATTAAGAAGCAATGGCTTGTTGTTACAGTGTACACCATGAGGGATGCCATGTTGCAGACAGCAGCTAGGACACTACAGTGACTGACAGAGCACAATTCACCAAATGCCAGACTCACACCTTACAGTATAATAATGCATGCATTCAGAGAGGCCCATTTACTATTTCTTGCTGTTCACACCAATCAATCACAGCAGGCCAAGTGCACCTCCATGCCAATGGGATATCTCTTTGCTCCAGTTGTCCCAACTGTCCCTGACTGTACCCCCTATTCGTAGACCATATGTTTTTTCCAACTATGCCTGCTCCTGATTTCTTATCCAAAACTGTAACTCTCTCTAAAGTCCAGTTAAGTTTTTATGACTGTTTTCCTGTGTCTACAAAGTTATTGTCATGCAAATGGAAGATGCAGTGTCATGAAATGTGCAATTCTAAGTGTTTAAAGTTGCTGTCCAGCACACCTTCTTGGGCTCTATTTTGGTGCTTCGCCGGAGATCTGCCGCAAGCGCAGCGTCAATCAGATCCGCCGCGCTGACAAGGCGTTCCCAAGCACATTTTGGTATTTTGGTGGGCCGCGCAGCCCGGCGTAAGTATCCCCCCTCCCTAACTCAGCTCCTCCCAGCAGCATACGTCGTGGGGGGAAGGAGAGTGGGTGTGAAGTGGGTTTAACACAGCCGAGTCCAATTTGCGCCAATCAAATAACCGCCTCTCCTCACCTTTAAATCCGCCGTCGGCGAGGCGCATTGGCATTTTCGTGCAGCAGACTCACAGATGGCCGAGATGGAAACGAGTGCGAGACAGCCGAACTTCTCTCAGGAGGAAACTGATGCTCTGGTCCGGGAGGTCCAGTCTCGCAGTGGCCGGATATACGGTCACGCGAACAGACCTCCACGGGTCGATGATGCAAAAGCAGCCTGGGAAGAGGTAAGTGCTGCTGTCAATCAAGTTTGCCCGGACGTGCTGAGAACCGCTGCGCAATGCAAAAAGCGGTTCAATGATGTTAGACGACGGGCTAAACTTAAATTATCCCAACACCGTCGCCAGACTGCAACGACCGGAGGCGGCCCCTCAACGAGTGTGGTGCTGAGCCCTGCGGAGGACGTGGCGTCCTCCACACTCCCCAAAATTAGTATCGAGGGGTTTGGTGTCTCTGAGGTTGGACTCACGGGTAAGACAAACATTCTTTTCCACAAATAAAGACACTAACATGTATATTTAACCACGTGTTACTAAGGTGTGTTGTGTGCACAGGTGATCTGAAAAAATGCCATGCGTAATGGGATTGAAATCGGAACCACCTGTGCGTAAAGACGGATCAAACAAAGCCTGATTGTATTTTCTCCCCCTTTCCGCTAATGTTTGCATCTGAAATGAACTTTGCTCACACAATTTCTAACTTCTTTATTCTAAATGAAAGTATTAACATTTTTAAAAAAAGAATTTCTGTGATTTACTAAAATAAAATTTCTGGTCAGCCTCGGCAGAATTGCCGCCGTCGCGGCAGCAGCACACCACAAGGGAGGAGGAGGAGGAGGAGGAGGAGGAAAGAACAGCAGCAGCAGGTGGTCGGGGGGAGGAGAAGGAGGGAGAGGACGAAGACGACCGCGAGGAGGAGGACCAGGGGGAGCCGGAGCCGGTGCCGGAGACGCGGGAGGGGACAGGACGTGGAGACGAGCCGGCAACACGGGGTCGGAGACGAAACCGCGTTCAGCGGGAGGACCAGCCCTTCCTGGACACCCAGCGGGCTGGTTTTCTGATGTTGGAGAGGGAGCTGGGGTCGATGGGGACGCGGCTTGGGTCGCTGGAGGCCCAGGTAAAGGCTCTCCAGGAGGTCCTCCAGGCCAGCCTGCTCCCCTTAGCAGCTGGCGTTGCGACACTGCAGCGGCTGGTCCAGGTAGCCGAAAGGCTGCTGCCACCAGCAGAATCATCCGCCCCCGCCTGTCCCAGGTGGCCGCTGAGGCCGCGCACAAGAGGGGGGCGGCCCCCTGGGTTGACTGACCGACTGCAGCGTCCAGACCCAAGAGGAGGAGGAGGAGGAGGAGGAAGAAGAAGAAGAAGGGGGGTTGGGAGGGGAGAAACACAATAAAAACACTTGTTAATGCAATCATGTTTGACTATTTATTGGATGTTTTAATGTGGATAATTACAAAAAGTGTATAAATGAATGAAAGCAAATACTCACACTTAAGGGCAGAGCTGTGCTGCGAGGCGGTCCCTCCTCACCTGCGCGCTCTGCTGCTCTCCCTGCTGACATGGCACATGCAATTCGGCCTCTCTCTGTCTAAAGTCCAGTAATGTGTCCTCGGCGAGGTCGTAGTGGCATTCATGGCGTATAGCTATGTTGTGTAAAACACAACATGCCACAAAGAATGCACCGACACTCTGCGGGCTGTATGTTAATGAACCACCTGACCGGTCCAGACATCTGAAACGCATTTTGAGGATTCCAAAAGTACGTTCAATGACTGACCTAGCACTGCTGAAGACACTGTTAAAAACACGTTGCTGTCTTGTTGAAGGTGTAATGTATGGCGTCATCAACCACGTTTTCAGTGGATAGCCGTTATCACCTAGCAGCCACCCATCCAGAGGGGTGTCCCCCTGAAAGACTGTAGGGATGATAGAATTCGCCAGGATGAATGAATCATGTGCAGACCCGGGGTAATTAGCGTACACGTTTGTCACCAGGCAATTTGAGTCACAAATCACCTGGATATTAATGGAGTGGACTCCCTTACGATTCACATAAATGAGGGCTTGGGTCTCTGGTGCGCGCAACTGCACATGTGTGCAGTCAATTGCTCCAAGGACCCCAGGGAATCCATATTTCAACAAGAACCCTCGCTTCGTTTCCAGCTGGCTTGCAGGTGATGATGGGAAAATGATGTGCTCATTTGCGTGTCGGACTAGACTGGTGGACACTGCATGTATGGCCAAACTGACAGCGGCCTGACTTATCCCTACCACCGAAGCCACGGTATGCTGGAAAGACCCGGTGGCGAAGAAAGTCAGAGCCGCTGTCACCCTCACAGCAACTGGGAGAGCGCATGGGCCACCGGGGTCCGCATCTGAGGCCACAATCCGTGTGATCGCGTGGACCACCTCACGAGGCAGGTGTAATTTGGTCCTGTGTCAAGGAAAATAGTAGATTGTTAAAAGGCAGTTGTATTGAACACGGTGTTGGAGGCGTTATCCATGTGGCCCACCTGCATTCCTGCTCTGTTAAGGTTAAATATGATGCCCTGTGATGAATCACCCTCTCTCTGTAATTTCTCCTCCTCCTCCTCCACCTCCTTGCAATTATGTACTCCATCTTTGTAGATAATGTTAAGCATGGAAATTATTAAATTTGTAGCTGTGAGATCACATGCTGCATGTAAATCTTGAGAACAACGGTCATAACTTACTTTGCTTCAGTGTGCGTTGATTCTTTTCTCAGTGTTCTGAGATGACATGCCAAATATATACTCTCTCTGTGATGACGAAGCTGTTTGTGGTTGGTAGAGAGACGTGAAGTAGTTAGTTTGCATCAGAGTTTCAGCTGTGTTAGTCGGTCAGGTGGAGTGGCAATTAGGCGTGCCAAACGCGCTCCTATAGATATACATCAAAATGTACTGTAGATCTAAATGTATGTGCTGCATATATTTAAATCCCATATGACAAAGATGAGTTGTGCGCACAGATCACACCATAAATTCCAAAAATGGCATTAAAATTGGAACCATCTGTGCGTAAATGACGCATCGCGCTCCGTGGCCTGGCTCTTTCTTTCATAGATGTTGGCATATAAAATAAATTTGGCTCACAAAACTGAATATTATAATATCCGTATGTCGGCTTAAAGTAGATCACGCATCTGAGCACTGAAACAAATCATCTGTTCAGTCGCAGCAGCAGCAAGACGGACAGAGGACACGGAGACGTGTCCAGGTCGAGCTGCGCGAGAAATAAGAGGAAGAGGAAGAAAGAAAAGGAGGGAGACGAATTACGTATCTTGTTAACTTCATCATGTGTGTTTATTTACTAGATATTTAATTTAATTTGATGCGGTTTCAGCTGTGTTGATTCGGTCAGGTTGTGTGTCCAAACGCGTGCCAAACGCGCTCATCAGATCAGATATAGATCAGAATATATCTATATAGATCTAAATATATGTGCTGACTCAGATTAATAGTTGATGATGATTACTTATTGCACTGAAATGTGCCTGACACTGTGGAAACCTGCCGGTGAGGCATCAGTGACGTATGTCGATACGCCGCCGGTCTACCAAAATACTACAAGACCAGCTGCGTTCCGCCTTGCGCTGAAAGCTGACCAGGTTTGAATCGGCGAGCTTTCAGCGCACTTTACACGCCGTTGGCGAGCACGAAAATGTCACTGCGCCAGCTGATTCTGTCAACACCTCCCCCTGCCACACCACCACGCCCAGCTTGGCGGATCTCGGCTCGCCTCCGTGCGGCTCATGCCACGAAAATACCAAATTGGCCTTACGCTGGGCTCCGCCAGACGAAAATACAACTGCGCGGGGCTCGCCGCCCTCCGCCGCCTCACCGGCGCGAACGAAAATAGAGCCCCTAATCTTTGTTAAGTTCAGCAGCATCCTATGCTGGTACCTCAAGTGTCCAAGGATCTCCTGTGTTTATATCTGTTTTGCTGATACCCCCATGTTCTTTAAAAAAATCAGTTTTAGTTGGTTTGATAAAAGTAAGAAGTACAAGAATAAGAAGAACTTTATTGATCACCGAGAGGAAATTCAATTATCTGTAGTCTCATTTGTCATGTCTCAAAAAGTCATCTACTATTTATAGAAGAGTTGTAAAGTCTGACAGCTGTGGATACAAAAGATCCTCTGAATCTTTGTGCCCTGTAGCGAAGAGAGAGGAGCCGTCCACCACCATTGGCCCTTTGGTCCATTAAGATGTTGTGAAGTGGGTGATCAATGTTCTTTAGAATAATCTCCACCTTCCTCAGTGTAGATCTCTCCACCACATCCTCCACTGAATCCAGCTTGAGTCCTACCACAGAGCCAGCCTTTTTCACCAGTTTGTTCAGATGTCTTTCATCTTTGTGTTATGGGGCTACCCGGTGACAGAATCCAAAATACAGAATCTAATCAGACAAATTAAACTTTTCTTTTAAGATCTATCTGCCAGTATCTGGGCCTGCAGCCTGACATGCTGCCTGCTGCTCTGCATCAATACTTACACACCAATAAAATATGTCTGTGAGAAGCTTTTCAGGGCTGATTCAGTAAATGAGCATAACTCCATAAGTGCTGGAGTAAGTTACTTTTGTGAGAATAGCTTTGACCTCAATAGAAGGTTATGACTGATTAAATAATGTCAGAATACTATACACTTAAGTTTGGTTCATGAACCTTTTTAACTTAAACTGTTACACTGCACAGATCTACCTTAACCTGCTGATGATTTTCAGAATTAATCTTAAAAATTACTAAATTGTAGTAAACTGAAGACGGTGTTATCTGCTGGTTCCTGAAGACCACTATTAGCTGGTTCCAGTCTCTGAGTCATGTCTCGGCGCTCGTCTCACTCTGACTGAGGCTGAATGTGAGTAATCTCTATGTTAACCACATGAGCAGATAGTGGCGTGCAGCCTGCAGGCAGGATGACACTGATTAGTGACAACCTGACGGCAGCACAACGGGAATGACAGCTTGAGTCTGGAGAGGAGCAGGAGGGTTTACTTCATCTTATCTTAAAAATCATTACTTTTAAAGCAGCATGTTTGCAAGTCCAAGAACTGCATGATTGCTACATTGAGCAGAAACTTAATCCTAATTAAGTCATCCAATCTTATGTTTGATATCAATGTAAGACAAGCTCCTTCACACACATACTAGGCCCCTGAAAACTCTTAAAACTTGCCATGAAGCCTACATGTGTGATTAGAAAAGAAGGGAATCTGTTCATCCTGACTGAGCGCTTTCACTGCTGGATACTTTAGTTAAGTTGTCCCGAAAACATGGTGGTTTCTTTCCCTGACATAGACTGTTTGGATTAAGATAAACACAGCAATCACACTTTAATGTAGAACAAAATATAAAAGCTAAGGTGGTCTAAAAATAGTGGTCTCAGCTTTCTTCCAATCAAACCCTGAAGCAGCTTATTTGAAGTGAGAGACTATTCAGGGTCAGTGGGTTTAAAGTGCAAAATGACCAAAAGTAAACAGTCAACCTGCAAAAAAACACATCCTTTGTGTCAGAACCAGAAGAAAAAAGGTTGTTTAGTTGAAGAAAATATTGAACAGTATTGAAATCAAGATTGATCATTCTGTTTCTGTTGTTAGTCGTGATGTATTGCATTTCAGATTACTCGTTGAATATTACATTATTATACATTTTGTGACACTTGAAGTCCATATAATTGTACAATTCTTTAGAGTGTCTTGATTTGTGGATCAAATTAATGCAATGAAATGTTCCTTATAATCTTGACTTAATCCTTTCAATAAAGGCTGCACCTGCAGTGTGGTCAGAAACTATCATGTAAAAGAATGTAAAGGAAAAGATCATCAAATACTACTTTGACCAGAGGGGGCGCCAAAGTTGACACAAGCCCAAAGTCCCTAACAGGAGCTTGAAGGAAAACACTTGTACATCATGGAACGTGGAGGTGTTCATGTACAGAATGTTTAGTCATGTCAATTTGGTCTGTAGTTATTCCAAAAGTTATTGTGATTACTCACTGATATCTATAGGTGCCTGGTTAATACAACAGCATTTACCCTTTCAGGAGTTCTGGTTTGGTTGCTCTATGTGTTTCATAAAGGCTCCACTGCAGCTCAACTGTGCGGTGAGCAAACAGCACTCCATTAATGATAATAAGGCAAACACAAAAATCTACTGAGCTCAATTGAATTCAATGCACGTGACATTTCAGTCAATTTATCCTTGTAACTGCCAGGACTTCTTCAGTCTTGTGACATGTCTGTTCCTTTGAAGAAATTGGATTGGCATACTGTGTTGCCTCTCTGGCTCTTGAGTTTGCAGACTGAGTCCTGGAACAAAGCTGGCTCAATCTGTGATAATTGATGATTGAATCAGGGACTCACAGAGAGAGCTCCCAGGCCAATCGTGGATCGCTGCCTGCAGTTTCCTCCCTCCTCAGCTGCAGTAATATCTGAAGGTAAGGCGGTCATATGAGCCGAGCTGCTGAACGTGCAACCACTTAGCCTGACCTTTCTCCTTCCCACTCCACTCTGAACCAATAGAAGTCATGGGACAGGGATGACTGGGATGGTGCTGCTGATTGAGAAAGGCATGTCTATGTGTGAGTGTGGGTGTGTATGTATTTGTGTTGCAATGGGAATCAATAACTTGAAGGAATGCTGAGTGGAAGCGTTTAATACTGTGATGTATCTCTTTATGTGCTCTTGACATATTAAACTGTAAGTGCAGTTTAATGCTGACATTCACTGAAATTGCAGGCCAGATATCTGTGCCTGTATGTGTGTGTGAGTGTGTGTGTGTGTTAGACTATGAACGTCATGAGATACTCATTTGTCTAAACACTAATAGCCTGCAGTGAGAACATGCCAAGTAGTTGCCTTCAATCTTTTTCACATATTCGTGAGTTTCATCTCTTTGTATGTAACTGGAGCTAAACGTGAAACTAAATATTTCCTGTGATGCTGCAATCAATTTTTCCTCTTATGCAACAGCAACAAAAGGATGTCTCTGGAGATTATTTGACTTTCTGTGGCATGACCGCAACATTTAGTTGATGTACAAACAGCTTTACTTGCACCAAACTAACCCCTAAAATCTCTTTTTCTTGAGTCATACAAAATAACACCAACTGGTCCTTTAGTAAGTACCACACACTCAAAGACCTAAATGTCATTCTTGAGTCTGCGTTTCGTGTTTTTTGCTAATTAGCAAATCATGGTGTGAAATTAGAATTGCCGTGACTGCAGACTTTCATGTGGACCAGCAATGCTTCAATCAAGCAGTCAGTTGACTTGTCTTAACAAATTAAACCATGCAAATAGCTTCATATTCTGAGGGGCAACATGACAGTTAGAGAGAAGGTAGCCTAACGCTGTTTGCAGAGTTAACATTGTGCCTGACACATAAAAGGGGCCAGCATACTTACTTGAAAGTTAAATACATGAAGTCAAATGTGTCTAACACACCAAAAATGAAAGAGGTTGAATTTTTTAATTTTTTAATTTTATCTATTTTTTAAAAGCATCATCCTCCGTCAGAGCTGTATGAAGGAAATGGCTAGCTTCTTTTGGCTAATTCAGTTAGCTTTAGCAGACACAAAGCTTTGTTTGGCTAACAGTTGCAGACTTTATGCCAACATTATCTCTAAACTATGATGGTGAACATTGTGAACAATATTTAAGCAAGTCATTATAGGCCTGTTAGCGTGCTCGTGTTAGCCAAATCTGCAAGATCATGTGGCATAATTTATATTGATTTTAGGGGTACATGTCATCACTAATGAACAGCCTTCTCTGGGAGCTCCATCGTACCATAGATTCCTCTGGATTGACATTTTGTCATTGTGGACCTGCTGCTTCAATGATATGCACCAATCTCACCTCTGTCCATCTGTCTCTCTCTCTTTCTCCATCTCCCTCCCACCCTTCTCTAAACCCATCTCAGTCTCAGCAGATGACTGTCTAACATGAGTCTGGCTCTACTTTGGGTTTCTGACTGTTAAAGGAAGTTTTTCCTCCACACTGTAATTTGTTAAGTCTAACACTCATGTGAATAGAGATGGATCAGTGGGCCTCTTCATACAAAATGAGGCTCAATCTTATCCCATCTTCACGCTGGGTCTACCTGTAAATATTATGAAGAATTTGGTCTAGACCTGCTCTTTTTGTTAAACATCTTGAGGTATGTCTTGTTGTGAATTGGCACTATCTAAATAAAGATTGATGATCCATTAATATTGCCACCATTTACTTCATCAATTCACTCTTTGCTTCTTCATTATGTTACTTCTCACTGAACAGCTGGGCTCCATGTGCTTACAGGAAAAGAGAATATAGTAGCAGTGACTTTTTAATGGGCTACTTAAACTATAGTGCCCCCATCCCCCGAAAAAAAGCAGTAAACTCAACACAGGGTCACTTTTCTGTGTCATAATATAAACAAGGATGAAACAGGGATAAAAAGGAGTCCTTGGTGGGTGCAGTTCAGGTGCAAGTGTGCACGAGTGCAGAGCATGGGTATCTCCAGTGATTGCATGCAAGAACGAGTGACCTGAAAATAGTTAAACTTTAACCGACAGTTTGTTTGCCTCATGGATTCAACTTCTTTTCAGAACAGGGCAAATATTTTATTGTCTCTAAACAAAATTCATGTATGTGCTTACAGAATTCAGTATATTCACTTACAGGTGCACACAAGACCACGGCTCTTTCTAAAAACTAAGCTAAGAGGTGGTGGGGTCTTATGAAGGGAATCTGTTGACTTTATCAACACAGTTAATCACCCAGACACCCACATAGACAAACACTGGTAGATCATTAATGCTGTGCTGACCTAACACAGGTTCCTAGAAATGTGCTCATTTTTCGGTGTTGTCTTCATTTCTAATGGGGCAGATATATCAGAATTAAATCTTGCATTTCATATATGTACATGGTGTGGGTGTGATTTTTTGTTCTTTTTTTTTCCACTGAAAATTATCTGAGTTTCTGCCCTTATTTAGTTTGAAAACTCACCCTAATAATAAAGACATAACTATAGATGTAATCAAAGCAAATTGTGTACAGTATTCATATTTTATTCTGCATAAAGGGTTAATCTTGTAATCTGTTGGCAGGAGTCAGCAGGTATTACTTCACCCACAGTGAGGGATTCCCCAAATCAATGTCCTATATAAGGGAGCACCCTAATATGGTCGCTACACCACTTTACAGTCACCATTTAAACCCTAATATAGAAGCAGCAGGAAGCCCTGTGTGTGACTCAGACGGACACACACCTGAGCAGCTGTGTTTACAACATGATCATGACAAAGCACTGACGTTTTAAAGACAGGAACAGCTGGTTCGTTTCTGGCCTTTTTAAAACCCTTTAAATCTAAAGCCATCAAAACTACTGCCTCTTATTTCAGTAATTATTGAATAAAATAACAGCCTGTTTTTCCTCAGTTTGGTAGATGCCTCTTTCTCTCACCCCTAACACACATCTCTTGCTGTTTGTGCAGTTATACAGAGTAGGATGGTGGTGGATCTTGTTCCTGTTTGCCGACCACAAAAACAGAGAAGAGACAAAGACATTCGAGGCGGTCAAAGTAAAACTGATGTGCAAAGATTTATTTTTGGGTCCAAAATCAGTGAAAGAGCTTGTGCATCTTTGGTACTGATAACATAATGAACTTTTTTTTCCAACAGTTCTTTAAGTTGCTTTCTTTCAGTTCTGCAAGTTACAATGGACATGAAGTGAAGAATGCTGTGTTTTAGAATAAAAGCTGAATTTAAGTTACAGCCACAAGCACCACAAACTATTGATTTTACATTTCTGGTTGTAATGAGTACTGTATTTTTGAATAAAAGCTTATTGTAGGATACAATCAAAAATAAATTTCTAACAAAAGACAAAACAATCAAAAAGAAAGAATCAGAACTGCCAAAATAATAGCACCACAGACAATTACTGGCAGGAATGTGTTCTGTATTTCAAAATAAAAGCTTGTTTACACTAAAAACCAAAGCAATCTTAACAAAAAAACAGAAAAAAATATCAAAATAAAAGCATCAGGAAAAATGTTTAACATTACTGGCAATAATGTTGATGATTTTTTTTTTAATAAATGTGAATTTTACGAAATTACTGATTCTTTTTTTTTTTTTTTTTTACAAACAACAATAAAAAAGTTCAAAATAAAAGCACCACAGATGCTTGTATTCTGAGGTAATCCCTTCTCTAAAGAAGTTTCTGTCACAGGACTGGTGATACAAATGAAAGCATAGCCTTGAACATTGTTATAAAAGGACAATGACATGTCATATGACTGTTTGCTTTTTTCCTGTTTTCCAGAAATTTTGTGATAGTACTGTATATTTTTTGGCCAAAAATAACCCTTGGGGGGGGGGGGGGGGGATGTGGCGTCATGACAGGTCAAAATTTTTTAAATATCTTCCATGTTGTCAACAAGTGCTGTTAAAAGTTGGGTTTTGGTGTGACTGTCATCGGGAGGATGTGAATCACAAAAGGCAGATTTGCTGTAACTTCTTTTCATAGACTGATCAGGTTGCCCCAGAGTCCCCTTTGCTCCAGAATTCATTCCTGTTGTCAAGGGGTTTTTGACCAATCAGGATTTGGTATTAAACACAGCTGGGGTGATTCGAAAGAAAGCCAGGTAATAAATAGAAAGTGGCCTGCAAACTTGCTTACATAATCACTCAGCAGTCTGCCAGAATGAGTAAGGTTGCACATTCTAAACCCTTGAGTTGTACCGAACTCATGGTGTGTTTTAAACGTTTAGTGGTTTTCTATTTTACTCTGCTCAAAAAAATAACATCTACTGATAAGTACAGTATGTCCTCATCATCACAAACATGCTCTGGCTGTAACATTTTTAGCTGTCCTCATGTTTGTGCTCAGAGGCTAAGTCAAAGACGGAGTGTTTGCTCTCAAAGTTCAGACTAACATTCTTATTTGGCTATTTACAAATAGACCTGCATGGGAGACACCAACATGCTGGCCTCTGGCTAGACCGCCAAAACAAACAAGCGTGAAAATAAACTTCTTTCACAAATAGACACCCACAGCTCACTGACCAAAAGTTTATGTTGTTAAGAAGAACTCATTTATACAGCTGCAGATTTGAAACTTGCTCCTTGTGTTTGATATCATGAGGCAGACACAGGAAGTATGCATGGACAAGTTTCTGATACATTGGATCTCTCTCTGCAATCAGTTTGTTGCCAAAAGTCAGAACTTTTAGAAACAAACATAACAGCTAAAATCCTGTATCCTAATAAAAGGTCTCCCGGTGAAAGATCTTCTGTGAGAGCAGGCCGGGCAACATTAAGGTCACATAATTGCCATTTATAAATCATATATTACTACTGTGCATTAGTGTCATCAGAGCAGGGGTTGGGCAGAATCATGCAGAGGATATTGGCCAGACTGGCTCGCCAGTTTGCAAATTGTAAACCAGATCAAAGATGATTTAGCTCAGCCTGGTATAAGGCTGGCCCATTATATTGCTCTATTTGAAATGACCTTTTACATGGAGGAAACCAATTTTTGTCATCATGATTTTTGGCATGCAATACCACTGACACTTACCTAAAATTTTGAGTGTTGTTTTTTGAGGCCATATAACTTTTACAGTAGCATGATGATGCTCTTAACTTCTTACACTTAATCTTATTCATGCTTTTGTGCACTATGCATGAGTGCAATATGCATTCTTTAATGTTTCCTTGAAATTAGTGGTGACAATGTACTTGAAGGGATATACATAACACCAACATTATGCTGTCATAACATGACATGACACCTGCCATTAATATGAATAAGGCTAACAAGGATTGTCATTAAGTGTCATTAGGTAGATTGTGACACCTTTGGTGCTATGTTGAAGACAATGCCTTCCCAAACAATGTCAATATAATATACAATAAAAGTTTGGATTTATTTTATTCTAATTTATATAGCTGAACGAGGTGGCCACAAGAAATGTTCAGGCTAGAAAATGGAGGTTACTTTTTATCTTCCTTAATGCTCATCTGTGGTGGAAATAGTGTTACTGTCTTATCTCAGCTTTGAGGATATCAGGCTGTTTCAGAGCATTCAAGATAGCAGCTAAAACTCTCGTGCTTTCTCTTCCTCTCATACAGTCAGACAGTAACGTGATTAGGCTACATGAGAAACTGTGGCACATGATCTAGCCTTGTCAAATTGCATTTGTAATTATGAAATTAACTAGCGTATGGATTTTATTCTGCCGACTAAATTGGAAAACTTCATTTTCTGCCTTCATGGGAGGCTCAAGCCTCAGCGCACCTCCTATCTGTATACCCCTTGCACGCACAGACACAGATTCACACACAGTAATACAGTAAGTGAACATAAATGCACAAACAATGTGAAGGTATGTGTGAGTCAAATATGCAAAAAAAAGGTAGTGAGATAAAACATCTACCTTTCAGGAGACATTTAACATATCACAAGCATTTGGGCAATTTCCCAGCTTCCTGCAGACACTCTAATCTAAGCAAGTGCCTTTACTTTTACTTTAGAACGTCTCAGACCTGTTGACCTTAACTGTCATAAATATTGAGGGAGTTCCTGCAAATAATGCACATACGTTGACTTTTTTCTTGAACATTGTTGTTTTCATGTTACCTGACTTCACTGCAGGAATGCAGCACTGTGTCTGCAGACAGTATCAATGCTGAGGTGAAGAGAAGCCTAACACTTAGTCATAAACAACTTGGCTTCCATACTGCCCCTGGAAGAAAAAAGTTCAATGAAAATCCATCGAGTAGCCAAGAAAGTTGGTCTTTCCTGTGGTAAATGATCTATCCTAGATCACTAAAAAAAGACCTGGAATCCCATAGGAGCATCTACACTGAGGGTGTTTACCTGAGACAAAAGAGGGATTCAAAATAAGATAGCCTTTGTGGGTTTGAAGTAATAATGGAGTTGTAATTTCCGTTGATCAAATCCTTTACAGGACTTTGATAGTGGGGACCCTTCAGCTGCAGCAGGAGGGGACCAGAAGGGATTAGTGGTTAACAGAGTTAATTTTTGAATTGACTGTGTTACTTTGAACACTACCTTATCAATGAATAGTTCCGCTTATGCCTTCTTAGATAAAAAAATGACAGAAGGCTATGGGAGAGTTGCATTAACTTATCAAACAATAATATTACCCTCTGTTTTTTTTTTTCCTCGATCAGATAATTGTCCCAGAAATACAAGATGTTTTCTGTTAACCTAAATCAACAAAACAAAGTAGGGGAGAGTGGGGTAAGTTGAGCCAAAGAGTAAGTTGAGCCACCCTCTGTTGTTGAAAATTGGTAAAAGAAATTGATCATGTGACCAAATATTTAGGAGATGGGCATCAATTCGTGGAGTCTGTGAAGGTTAGAAGCACATTGGTAAAGGGGTTAGACATTTATTAAAAAAATAAATAAAGAAAAAAAAAAACTTTGTCATTCTTGAAAGTGAATTTACTCTGTCATAAGTTTTATTAGAATTGTGTTCAGACCAAAAAAAGATTATTTTAAATTTGTTTTATCCACCAATTGTGGTATCTATGAGCTACAACATGAGGTCAAAAACCAAGCATAAAAATCCACCATTTTAGCTTAGAGGACTTGTTAAGTCATTATAGTAATTCTGGGGTAAACTGACCCATCTGGCCTGGGGTAAATTGAGCCAGTTGCTCAACCGAGAAAGTTCTGAATCACTTGAGGCATTCTCGTGTTATGACAATAATCACAATTTCTTGATGCACTCGTGCAAAATCTGAGATGTCTTAGGTGCAGCAGCAGCAAACTGTATTATATGTGTGCCCTTCAGAATAAAAGCCCTATCACGTGAAAGAGTAGTGATGGGGCGGGTCTACGGGACACATCAGCCAATCAGGTCCTATGTTTTGTGGCTTCTCATTCGACGATAAACATTGCGACCTGACCCCCCTGGCTCTCAGAGACTTAAGGCACGTCAACGTGAAAGGGGGCAGAGCTGTTTCCACTGTGGATGATAATACCACCAGAGACTGGAATTACTTATCACTATCACAGACAAACACGCTCGATATGTTGAAGAGTTATCCTGCCTGTAAATGAGACGCAATCCTGCCGCTCTGACGTCGAAGTAAATCAACGAAAAGCCGTTAGCTTCTGTAGCTAACGTCAGCTAGCTGTGTTAGCCACATACCCTCGTTTTTTCCACGCAGCTGACCTCCACCACAACACAGTCTCTCTGGGTGGCGTTACAAGCTAAGCTGGGGTCGTTTCCCCCTCTCTCTTCTCACCCCCTGTATCCCCGTGTTGGTGCCCCGTGGACGGTCCTCGAATATGATCCATAATGAGTCAAAGAGATACCTTAGTTCATCTGTTTGCTGGAGGGTGAGTATTTTCTTGCAGCAACGCTAGCTAGCTTCGCTTAGGGCTAACTGCTGTCACTGGTTGGTGATGTAAAGCTTCACTAACAGGATTGTTTGCTTTAGTGTGCTCATAATATGAGTATTTGGCCCGTGGGACGATTGCTAACATCAGGATCTGTTTTAGCATCCGTGTGCCAGATGTCAGTTTACTAATTTTGGCCACAGGCGTGCACCCGTAGGAGTTGCGCTCAATGTCACACGTTACAATGACATTTCATCTGGCTATAAATCTGATCTGAATAACATGTTTGGTTTTTAAAAGAGTCAGTATGTCGTGTTTGTAAGATTTCGGATCAGTGTTTATATTTCCAGTTGCTGTTTAAGTAAAACGTGGGTCTGCGTATGGTGTCCCCCGTTTACCAGCCATATCTGAAGCGTATCAGATATAACTTGGGCACTCTGCCACTCAAAACAGAGCTTTAACACGACAGGCATATATATATATATATAAATATAAATATATATATACATATGTATATATATATATATATATATATATATATGTATATATATATATATATGTATATGTATGTCTGATGCTTCAGCCAAAGCTGTGTCCCAAAGGAGTGCAGTGCAGCCCTCATAGGTCTGCCAAAAAACTGGGTGCTAAATGGATGAGTTTGGCTCAAGTCAGATTATATTGGCACTTTGGCAGCCACTGTGGTTTAGACTGTTCACAGGCTCAGGAAAATAACTAAATATAATATTTTGGTTTGTATGGAGTAATGTCTAGATAAATCGAGAGAACAGAACGTGAATGGATGGAGGGTTTAAGGGCACAGTGTGTAAGAATAGCAGAACATTTTTGGTAGAACTGTAATTTGATATTCAGAAGTTGGTATAAATCAGTGTACAACCCCATGTCTGAAAGGGAAGGTGTAAAAAGTTGATTTTAAAAAATGATGTTGTGCAAGTCATTTAAAATCTATAAAAATTCAAAGTTGTGTAAAAGCTTAAGGAATATAAATTTAGCATTCTTATGGAAATCATGGATCCTGAGTCACGAGACCACTGGACTTGCTATCGGCATACAGTTAAAATGCGAGCATCCCAGGTGGCATGGGTAGCTTAAACATCCGGAAAAGGACTTTGAATCCTAATCAATAAATACAAGTTTTGGAAAAACACATGGTGCAAATGGAAAATGGGCTTTGAGTAATTTACAAACCACCTAACTTTCATTTCATTAACATTTTACACAGTTGGTGTTGGGGTTGTGATCATTCCACTGTTTTATCTGTTGAATCTGGACCCCTGCCCAAACTAAAACTTGACTGGAGTGCTAGAATTTGTTGGATGAAGAGTTGAAGTTAAATGAAATTAGCCATAGACAGGCTCTTTTGATTACATAATATATCTATAGTCAGCCTGTGTTGTACCTTTACATTTCATCCCTGCCAAAAACTGTGTTGACAGAGCCGTCTATTTCTGCTTTGATGCTGATTGAAAATTAACTCTAACTTCAGATAAATGTGGTCGCTCTTACTTTGTTTTCACTTCCTCAGGTCTGGCCCTGTCCTGCTAATACGGTTCAGACAGGTTCAATTTTAATACGGTCCATGTAGATGTTGTTTCTACGCTCTGTCTTATCAGTGTTGCTTTTGTTACCCATGCAGGTTACTGTCCTGAAAAGCCTGAGATAGTCATTGACTGATGTCCTGGATGTAGGGTATTGTTTGGACAAGGTGTTCATTAGTGTCTTTTTGGAGTTCTTGGCTCAAAGTTTCAAAATAAGAAAAAATCTGTGATTTGTTTTGGGATTCACAGTTATCAAATTCTGTGTTGTTTTATAACAAAATAAATAAAACATTATTTTTCATTCTTATAAAAAGATGTACATATGCCCGCAAGGCTGAAACTCCACGGGGTGCTGAACAGAAGCTTGCCGTTATTCTCCAAGAAACACAAAGCATTCCTGACTGTTTTTCTGTTCCCACACTGAGCTATTTCTTGTCTACATGCCGGGAATTGTTAGAATTCCCTCAACACATCACTGGCTAATTTATTTATGTAAGAAAATGAACAATTTGTGCACACAAATATTTCGACTTTTGCCAACACAGACGAAAAGGAGTCTTGGATTTCTGCTTCATCACGGACACCTTTTCATGTCTGTCTTTCTGCTAGATGTGGGGGCACAGTAGGAGCCATACTGACCTGTCCGCTGGAAGTGGTGAAGACACGTCTGCAGTCATCCTCTATCACCCTCTATGTGTCTGAGGTTCAACTCAGTACTGTCAATGGGGCCAGTGTGGCCCGCGTGTCCCCACCAGGCCCCCTGCATTGCCTCAAGTGAGTACTCAAAATAAACCATAACACAGGGAACATTGTCAAGATTATATATCCTCTCTGTTTAATATGCTATAACACTTCCACGCAACGCTTCTTGGATGTTTTGGTGTCACAGTTGCCCGCTCAGTGCAGCTTTACTCGACCACATCCTCCCTTTTTGTAGAATAACATTACTGTATTTCATTACTGAGGTCAAGAGTGCTCCGATTGGCCTGGTTACAATGAGAGTTCCCTCTTCTCAAGTGTAATAAGCCTGTCACACGAACTTGTGAGATCAAGTGAAGTGTTTGATTTTTGGAGTTTTGTGATGATATCATTGGTGATATCTTTACTATTTTTTATTTTTGATACAAATATGTTTTAAATGCTAATAAGGGTCTCATCCAGTTTCAGGACCATTAACAACACCTAAACAAGCATACTTGAAAACACTTGTTATATGAATATCTACACACACCCAAACTTTCATTGACTCAGTTATAACAATAAGCTATTAGCTTAATAAATGTGCCGTATGAAACATAGTGAAAGTACAACTGTAGTATGAAGGAGACCATCAGAATAACAGCTGAAAGCATCACATCTTTTCAGGTCAGGTCCTTTACATTTTGCGTGTTCATAACTGGGAGTGGGGGTCTCCTGATTCTTGACCCAGTGTAGGTCTAAGTATGAATGGTTTTCATTCTGTTCAAGTTATATAAAGTTATATAAAAAGGGAAGTTGTATAAAGTTATATAAAAAGGAATTAGCCTATCATCTTGTCTTTCCACGAAATAATAGAGAAGTGTCGATTGTGGAACTGAGAAGAACTTTTGACTGTTAGGAGACTTGAAAACCCCTAATTTCAACAAAGCACACTGGTTATTTTTGCCAAGCTTGAGATATGATGACAAATCCAAGCTTTATTACATCTTTTATACATGAAATCTTAGGAGATATTTGATTCCTCAGGATCATGAGTTTTAGGACCTGTTTTGCCAAGATCTGCCGTCTGGATTTTGGTAGATCTCCAGTTTTGATGTTGAGGGAAAAAGGATCTCCACATGGAGAACAATAGCCTGGTCTCTTCTAAAGAGGTCATGTCTGCTCTGAGCCTCTGGGAAAGTGTTTTTATGGCACCAAGCCACTTGTCAGCCTCACTGAACCAAGTCAGAATTAAACAAAGTGCCGATCACTGCGGTCAAAATTCTGTCTGTTAGACTCCCATCATAATCCTATATTTAACATGGGCAGCTCTCTGGCAATTAAAGGTGTCTTCATGTCATTACATCATCACCAGGTGTTATATATTGTAAGCAAAGGTAAGAGTTTTTTTTTTTTTCCTCAAACTTTACCACAGGTGTGGACATACCCCCCCTCAATGACACCAGTTTGCAAATCTATCCTTGTGGCCTAGAGTTTGGCAATGTTTCCATCACTGTCTTGGTTTTGTTGGAATCACACGTGACTGTAATTGATTAACAGCTTGGATGCACATTATGACATCTCTGTCCTGGTTTACCGTCTGTCCAGGTCCTGACTTTTTTATCACAGACAATTCTGCTCCAGTGCATATCCTCCTTTACCCTCTACAGTACCTTTTAGATGCGTCCATAGTTTATGTTCCTTGTATCTATCACTGGAACCCTCTGGAAGATGAAATTAAGCACCCTGAACTTAGACATATGACCCTAAAGCATGCACGTGGTGGTGTTTTTCTGGGGAAATAATTCACTGTCTGCGTTTGAATTTCACAAACAGGTTGATCTTGGAGAAAGAAGGACCTCGGTCACTCTTCAGGGGCTTGGGGCCAAACTTGGTGGGCGTGGCACCTTCCAGGTAATCTTCATCATATCCTCAGAAATCTGTGCCTCCTACAATTATAAATTTGAAGCTCATGAAAAGCAAGACGTTTATTTATCGGATGAAATTCATCACTGAGCCCTGGAATATTGTTGTTATTACTGCTGTCGTCATAATACCCAGTAATAACTCAACAGTGACCAGATTATGAGTTGTTAAAACACGATTGGTTTTCCTCCTCATCGACTCCTTCAAACAGATTTGACAGATGAAACCCTGAGATGGGTCACTCATTCACCTTCAGTATGTTAGGATCAGCTTTATGCTGTCAGTCCCCACCTTTCATTAACCATAGCAATGCTTTGCCAGCTTTAGCTGCACACAGGTCACAGCTGTGCTTCCAGCTGAATGCCAACATTATGTCCACATGCCAACAATTACAAAGTCAGCCTGCCTGTCAACTATTAAATACCAGCATGCAGACATTCGGCATGTAACACAGTTCTATGGTATGCAATTACAACAGGCTCTTTTGTGAAACCTCTTACCCAATTCCCTACACAGTAGCTGACGGCTAATGTGAATGCTACGTTTTCACATCACAGTTCAGCAGGTAAACTATGAACCGCACATTGTAATCCATAACTAGTCATTTCCTGGGTTGTTGCAGGGAGTGCTCTCTGTTAAATATTGGTCAGTTTGGGACACTCATTTCTTGATTTCTTATTTAGTTGATTTTGGAGAGTAAAATGTTAAGCAACATTGTAAGAACAATGATCAGGCTGCCTTTATTGCAGTGACTTTTAGACTCCTGGAAGTGGAGAGTCACCTGTGTCAAGGATTTCCCCTTTTCCCTTTATGTAGAAAAACAAATTCTATTTCTTTCTTAAATGAACAGATCAACCAGAAAAGTTGTAAACTAAAACCATTTATCTAAATCATAGAGAGGTAAAACAAAAGCAGCTTTGGCTTATGAAGATATAGAAACAGGCTTGAATCTGTAGATACTCCAATAAATGAGCAACAATTTTTAAAGGGATGTAGGTGCACAGAAAGTCCCTCTGCTTTCTCCTTGTTTGGGGAAGTGAAGGGTGCTTCTGTCTGTACTACATGAACTCTCCACAGGAACAGAAGCTGGGTGGCTGCTCTATCCATTTATCAGCTTTGTTGATGACTGCTGACATGATGAGCAGCAGGTCCTGGCACTATACAGACAATTCTGTAAAATTCTGCAAAATGATTCACTTAGACAAGATAAATGTTGCAGGTAGAAACTGAGAAGCAGAACCTAACTTCACATGTCTTATCGAATCCCCAAATCTCAAGGAGGAATGAGAAATGATGTTTCAGTGAAGCTTAATAAATGTCTGTAGGTATGTGGAGCTTCACCTCGTCATAAGCCCAATTTTTCACATGCTAACATATAATATTCAACAAAGGCTTGCTGGAACCTGTTAGTGTGTTAGTCTGCATAAACTCATTATGCAGTTTGATAAGAGTTTGTTCTGACTTGCTGATTAGATCACATTTAGTGTGCACACAAGTTTGCTCAGCGTCTTTTCCAGGTGAGTTATTGACACATTTTTTAAGGCAATGTGAAACCCTGCTTTTATGTAATCACCTCATGGCTCTTGAGGTTACTGGGAGATGAAGAGATGTTAAGGAAATATTGGCGGGGAGCTCCCATTCATCTTCTCGGCTGTTTCAGCAGTTCTAGAGGGAAACCAGCCTGATTAGCCTTTTTCTGACTGCTCTTAGGTAATGACGCATGACGGTCATGATCATCATTACCCCTCGGTGGTAATGATGGAAGGCTGTTGGCACCATTAGCCCTAATTAAACAGCAAGCAGTTTTCAATGCTGAGCATGTGTAGAGTGTTTTGTTAGCAGCTTACTTGAATAAACGCATGAACACACCGTCCTGATCTGTGACGCAGATTTTAGGTGAATGCACAGACAAACACTGACCCGTCATTAGGCTGATGCGCTTAAGCAACACGAACAGCCTGATGGGGCACATTTGGGTAATGGGGGTAAAAGTGAAGTAGTGCACACGGTGCTTTTAGAAGAAGTGTGTGTTTAGACACAAGAGTGCAGGAAAGAGAGACCCCTGCATTTACCCCACACTTATGTAAGCCTTATCATATTCTGTGATTGACGGAGAAAAGACGTCAGTTCTCATTGTGTTTCTATGATCATTTGCATCTGTAAAGCCAGCGCAGTGTGGGGCATATTTTTACAGACTTCATCCTGATCAACAGCTGAGAGTTGCTGTGTTATTGTTCACTCACAGGTTTCACTCATTCACATTGCACTTTAAATCTGTGCAGTTGTTGCTATTAAATGTTAACATTGTATAAATGCCGGTCTCCTGAAAATGCCCAGATTTATACTAATATCTCTGACGTTTCTGCCTTTGCTTTCCACAGAGCAATCTACTTTGCTGCTTACTCCACGGCCAAAGAGAAACTGAACGGTGTGTTGGAACCTGATTCCACACAGGTTCACATGATGTCGGCTGGAATGGCAGGTAATTATACACATAGATGTTCGTTTACAAGCTGACTTAAACCGCCTTAACTAAGAACCCAGGGAGAATCGTCAATATCTCCGTCAATGAATTGACCTTTTCTGCTTCAGTGCTTGTATGCATAAGCGAAAGGTTGTATTACATACAGGATCAGGCTTGTGTAACGTCTGTACCCAGTGGCTGCTTGTGTTATGACATCGCCCCCTTTGTTGAGAGCAAGTATTGACTCAACCAGTTTTTCTTGTGTTAGATTCTTGTTTATGTAATAGAAAAAAACAACCTGTGCCAAAAGACTTGCATCAGCTCCTTGGGGAAGTCTCTGAGTGTATAATAGTATAATAAAAAGTGAATCTAGTGTCTTTGATCTTTGTCTAAGATTTACAGTCCTGCAGAATAACAACATATTAATTAATGATACTGAAAAGCTAGATTTAAGTACCGTCACTGATATTCTCTGATGCTTTCTGTGTCAGAGGTAGGTCACCTGCTCTCTTGTCACGGCTCCACGTGGGAATGCTAATCTGTTCCAATGTGGGTCATTCAGGCAGGTGCAGCTACAACCTGCCTGTCTATGGGTATGGGTGGAACAGACAGGGCCACTTTTAGCAGACTATGACTCAGGCCTTTCAACGTCACATCCAAGGTCAACCTTTGTCGGGACATTTATCACTAGTGGCAACCCCCGTTATCTGCAGCTTGAGCCCTGGCTGAGCTAAACTGACAGCTGATGAGGTGTTGACAGTGTACCGGTTAATCTGGCCTGTGAATGATACATGACACCTGAAGTGGAGGTTAGAGAGGGTCACTGCCATGGCTAACAATAGATGCAATTACTTTCCATTACTGCAGATACCCAGGTCAAAAAATCGAGATCAGGTTGAGCCACAATTTGAATGCCATGTCAGAGCTTCAAAACATTCTATTATTTATGTTGTAATTACTGTCTGCAGCCCAGAAAGCAGTCAGAACCATGTTTTTATGTCAAGGGATTTTTTTGCATGAAGGAGACTCAACTCTTATTGGCTTAAAATGTTGGGATGCTGTATAAACTGTTGATAAAAGCAGATTTTGATGGTTTGCTGGTCACTTTGAGCTTATATGATATTTCAAGTATGCTGAATGTTGACGTTTTTATTGTAAACATTTTAAATTTGCTGTCAGTGACGTTTCAACAAATTGAGGTTAGAGACAACAAAGCACTAAATAAGTAGTGAAAATTTAATTTTCAGCAGGTTTGTAACATGACTGAGTATTAAAGGACTCTCCAGGATTTTTGAGTCTCTCGGCTGTAAAGCCAGGTTAAGGTTGGCCACTTTGTGAGAGACCATGCAAATATGTTTCTCAGAGTAGAACTGAAGAAGAAAAATTTGTGGACTCGCCATCTTCACTAAATAATACCATGAAAAGATTCAGAGAATCTGGAGAACTCTCTGTACGAAAGGGACAAGGACCAAAACCAAGACTGGACGATCATGATCTTAGGGCCCCCAGGTGGAACTGCATTAAAAAGAGACGAGACTCTGTTGTGAAAATCACTGCATGGGCTCAAAATCTCAGCCTAAAACCATTATCTGTTAAGGCAGTTTGTTGCTCCATCCACAAAAGGAGGTTTCAACTGAACCATGCAGATATGCAGAGACCTCTCTGGCCCTCTCATCAATTCTGCATGTACTACAGCAGCGTGGCTCTGTAGTACAAGAGTCCTGCTACTAACTGGCCTGCCTTCAGTCCTGCCTTGAAAACATTTGGAGCATCATGAAATGAAAACAAGAGATAGACCTCAAACTATTGAGCAGCTAAATCCTGTATCAAGCAAGAAAGAGACATTCCTCTCTCTTGCACTTCTCACACAATAATTGCAACCCATCAAAATCTGTTTAATCCAAATTCACACACCGCCTCTCAGCTTTTCCTGTACTTCCAACATGTCTCTTCTGCTGTCATCACATGACATGAGGTCGCTCTGCGGTGGGTTCAGTCCTCTGGGGTAACTGGGTCATTAGGAAGTAAAAGTGGTTTCATGCAGGTCATTTTGCTACACACAAGCCTGTGTCTGTTTTAGGCTTTAACTCTACCGTAGCTCTCCTTTCGCAAGGGCATGAGACCCCCCAACCACCAGGGGTCTCTAGCTGCATCTGTGAGGAGTTACTTGGGTCTGCGTGAGTACTCACCACAGATCTCTGCTTATTTATATATTTTTACATCTGGTTCTTTTCTGTCTGTCTCTGCCTCTCTCCTCTGTAACCATCTTGGTCATTGAATAAGAAACAGGTTATTTTATCATTTTTTTCAACAGTCAGATTTCTGTGGCACTCAGTTGCTCCCTTACTAGCACACATAGGGTAGTCTTTAGAGGGGCTAGTCTTCTCTCTCTAAGCTGCTTTTGTGATCTTTCATTCCCTTATATCAGGATATATTCACTCTGTTATTATTTTGCCAACATAACAGCAGCTTAAAGAACACAGTCATGTGACTAGATTGTTTTGTAAGTTCATGTGGACAGTTTGTTGTATCAGGGGTATCACGATATTTAGGCTGAAGTTTTTTTTTTTACTTTCTTTTTTTCAAAAATTCGGAACAGAATATGATCCTTTTTTATTTTTCCCCCACAGGTTTTACAGCCATCACAGCAACTAATCCGATATGGCTCATTAAGACCCGTCTCCAGCTGGATGCAAGGTAATTATGCAATGTGACACAGTGTGTGCTATGCAAAGTAAAAAAAAAAAGAAAAGGTTTAGAAGTCTCATTTTAAGTTTTGTGTCCTTTAAGGTGAATGAAACACACCCGTACAATCTGTCTTCATTTGTCGTTGTTGTTTCTCCTGCAGGGAAAATTCTATTAGACAAAAGATTTGATGGAGTAAATTCTGAGATTGTTTCTTTTGTCTTTCCTCAGGAATAAAGGCGAGCGTAGGATGAGTGCGTTTGAGTGTGTCAAGCGTGTGTATCGGGCAGACGGCCTGAGAGGCTTCTATAGGGGTATGTCAGCGTCCTACGCTGGTATCTCAGAGACTGTGATCCACTTTGTGATCTATGAAAACATCAAACGGCGCCTCTTGGAGGCCAAGGCACCACAGAACGTGGACGAGGAGGAAGAGGCGTCCAGGGACCCTTCAGACTTTGTGGGGATGATGCTCGCTGCTGCCACCTCCAAGACCTGCGCCACATCCATTGCTTATCCTCATGGTGAGGATTTGAAACATAATGAGTTTTTTTTGCACATTTAATAGTTTTTTTTTTTCCCCTCATTTCTTCTTTTCTTTTTGCTTTGCAGAAGTGATTCGCACCAGGCTACGTGAGGAGGGCACTAAGTATAACTCCTTCTTCCAGACTCTAAGAACAGTGCCCAAAGAGGAGGGCTACCGTGCCCTGTACCGCGGCCTCACCACCCACCTGGTACGGCAGATCCCCAACACAGCGATTATGATGTGCACGTATGAGCTGGTGGTCTACCTCCTGAACGGTTAAAGTCCCCTCACCCTACCTGCTGACTGTAAATGTTGCCCTGCCCTTGTTCAGAGACAGAAGGAAAAGAATGAGAGCACACAGCCACACCGGCACAACAACCTGCTCACGTGAAGAAGACAGAGACCGCAGGATGACCTTTGTCTCGAGCGGTTGTTGAAGATAAGTTGGCTGTTTCGTTGATAACCAAAGGGTCCTGCACAGAGAGGAGGATCGAAAAGTTCCTTACTTTGGTTTGGGGATCAGGAGTGGCACAGAAACGGCTGCCCTATTTTCAATTTAATTCCATCCTTTCCTTCCCTTGGGTTCTTCCCGTCTCAGATTAAGAGTGCTGAAGACAGAACCTAAAATACAGTATATTCTGATTCTAACAATACTAATAATGAGACAGACTTACAATAACTCAAATTCTAACTACCAATTGAATAAACAAACTTCCTCCAGCTCATGGCTTTGCTGTCAGGCTGAAGATCCGTTTTGGAAATCTTTAAATAGCACCACACGGTAATTTATTTCCTGCATCACTCTAGAGGACCAGAATGCAAATATGCTTGAGTTAGTAACGTGCTGGAGTATCTGACGAGGGCTCTGAAGTCTGTGGGAAGAAATCAGTGCTTAAGGCTGGTTCAGGGAGCATAAAAGAAGGAAAGTTTAGAGATAGAGAGGAACGTGCCTTGTGTGAAAATGAGGAGAAGCTCTGTTCACCCATCAGTAGAGTCTTGCACCTGTT
Organism: Xyrichtys novacula; assembly: GCA_962446985.1. Taxonomy (NCBI): domain Eukaryota; kingdom Metazoa; phylum Chordata; class Actinopteri; order Labriformes; family Labridae; genus Xyrichtys; species Xyrichtys novacula. The sequence continues at coordinate 28,224,282 of OY660873.1, forward strand.
CTGTGCAGGTTCAGGTCTTCTTAGAGGCTGTTTGTACCGAAAATAAACACTCAATCTGGGTTTATCAGATCATAAATCACCAGCTTTAAGTACGAGCATTAACATCTTGTGTTGACCACAGGTCTCCAGGTTCCTGCTTCAGATGCAAATTAAAATAATGCCCTATTCACTTTCATTATACGTCACAAAACATGATGACAGGCTTGTTGCTGTCACAGCCCTGTGGTTTATTTCTGAACTAAAACAAAAGCAGACGGGAGTCTCAGATTACACACAGATGCAAGTATATGCCTCCTAACTGTGCTGCTGCTCTTCCTCTGTTATTCACAGCATGTGGAGGCATTGATCATACATTATCAGGGTGTGCACCAAAACACAGGACGGATCACACCTTTTATGCACCTCAAGACAGAGAGTGATGTAAGAAAATTAAAATGATGACATATAGAGAGAGTGACCACAGCAACATTCTGTCTTCTTCTACTCTTTCCTTCTCAGTCGAGGGTCATTTCCTATGAAAGGTCTTTATCGCTGAGTGATTCCAGATGTTATATGTAATCCTGTATTTTTTAAGAACCCGCTCCAGTACATGAGCGGTGTCTTCACATGTTGGATTGGCAGAATTAATGACCAAGACCGTGAGACGTAGCTGAGAACTATGCCTTAAAGAAGTGATGTTGAAGAGGGGGGAGTTAGTGGAAATACAGAGTAGCTAATGTCATTATGACCTGTGTGGATCATCCTATTGTACTAGATTAAATAAGTCTTTGCAAGTAAATAATTGTAGACATATTTCCTGTATTTTCATGCACACCGTGCCACTGTTTAGTGTGAAAACCCCATCAGCACATGTTGGAGTGTCATGAAAATGAGAAACAGCAGAGAAAATTAGTAAACGGAGGTCTGTAACGTGTGATTGTTGCAGTAGCTACAAGGAGAGTGGGCGACCCAAAGCAGAAAAAACGCCTCCCTGACCATCTTCTAATGTGGACTGAGCCTGAGGGTTGGACTGATGCACATTGCCACATGTAGTTGAGGCTCACTGCTTGTAGTCTAAAAACCCAGATCTGGTGTTAAAGCTAGGAGAACACACTCACCTCAACATTTCCCCAAATTTAGTCATGCATCGATGCTAAAAATCTCTAAGATATATCTGCTAACTTCTCAGTGATAACAACCTGAACCTGTTTGTGTAACTGTGTGTGAAAGACAGCTATCTCTTAACTAAACCAGGAAATAACCTCCTATTTCTAACTACTAGAATGTACATAAGGAAGAGAGGACTCTGTATAACACTGACTTGTGTTGTGAATTGAAAGTAAACATGATTAACAAATTTTAACAAATAGTTATAGTATAAATAGACATATAGAGATACCTACAAAACGTGATTGTGCTGCATTTGTCTGCCCTCTAACAGCAAAATACAAATATGTAGTTCAGAGGGGGTCTGCCTTTTAGTCGTAACCCTGTCTCAAACAAAGCTGTTGTTTTTTGTAGCACTTTTCAACGTCTCTCTCTAAAATCCTCACCCTCTCAGTTTGAGATCCCGAGCTAGTTTTCAGGCGAGGACAATCCTCTCGAGTTTACCCCCAGAAGCTTGAGCAGTTCAGCCAGTGTGTGACGGGAGTTCCCAGAGAATTTGCTCTTCGTAGGCGCATGTAAGTGAAACGCACAGTAGCGATAAAAAAACAAAAACAAACTTCCCTCTTTTTGTTGTCTGAGGAAACAAAACATCTTCATTACAACCAGTTTAGAATTGAAAAAAAAACAAAAACAAAAAAATCAAGTTTCTTTTTTTTTTCTTGCACTGTTGGATGTTATTTCTTTTGGTATGGAAAGATTTGTGCTCTCTGCTTTGGGTGTTTTTCTCGTTTTTAGTCTGTTTTGTTATCAGTGTATGTCAAATGGCACAAAAGACAGAAACAGTATTTTGCTCTCACCTAAGAAACCATAGAGACAACTTCCTCTCTTAGAGTGCACATCACAAAAACCTAGCCTACCAATAAACGTGCAATTCCCCCTCAAAATACTAACCTTAAACAGCGTTGCTTAGCCCACAGATGATCATCTAACAGCAGCACGAGTGTTTGCAGAATTGCAGTCAGCTTGCTGTGGACAGTCTGGGTAGAAGATGCAGTGAAGCTTTGCTAGCATTAATCTCAAGGCAGGCGCTGTTGGACTTGACATTGTTCTCTGTGCAGTCTCGGATGCCTTTTCCCCTCTGGGGAAAGTGATTATTGAAGTGATCCTCCATGTGAACACCTTTAGTTTTAGAGCAGCTTAAAAGATGCACTAGGTTAGCACAATCCGCTCACACGCACATCCATCAACACACTATTTCTGTGATCATAACTGGACATTTCTGTTGCTATCGTTACACTTCTATGAGTTTGAAACAGGACAGTCTATGCATGTAGTGTGAGTTCATTGTAAATATCCGAGTTAAAGGTCATTTCACCCAAATCAACACCAGTACTTTCCTTGTTTTGGTCAAATCTCTTCATGTATGATCATATGCATCTCTCACTGGTATCATATGATGCATTCTCCTTTGCATCCCATGGTGACTCTGTTTGCATTGTGTGACAGTATGTGTTGCGTGTTTGCCTAAATGACAATCACTTGTCATTCTGTTGTGTCAGGAGTGAAAGAGCCTATAAGAGTATGTATGCACTCGCTGTAGGAGAACAGCTGCAGACAGTGTTGTTTTTATCTTTTCATTGAATTGTTGCCTTTTCCTGGTACCCTTCGTCATATTTGTTTTCCATGTTGTTGTTGAAAGCCCGCTGTGAGCGGGGCTTAGTCTATGCATTCTGTCATACCTGTTTTTGTAAAACAAAATGCCAATAAAGTGGAAAGAGTGCAAAGCTGTTTCAGTGTCTGAAAGTTTTCAATCCAGGGGTGTGACGATAAAATTCCACTTTGATGGGCACCGACACGTTTTACTAGTGGAGTTGAGGCATGCACTGAAGTGATCTGCTTAGTCAGCATGACAGAAGCTGCATGGGAACAACTGATTTGGTATTTATTTTAATGCTGTGGCAAGACTCAGGTTGCATCTGTTAAAAACAAAGGTGGTGGGCCTCCAGACTGATAACCAATATAGACCAAAAATAAATGCAAGTCCAGGGGGTGTGGCACGAGTCCTGCTTAAAACCTGAGTGGAGCCCAAAATTTCCAAATAATGGCAATTTTCCTTGTTAATGGTGGGAACTGTGTTAAAATGAAACTGCATCCATGTGGTGTTTCCCAACTTTGGAAATGCTCATGAACATCTGCTCAAGTTGGAACAACCATGCTGGAAATTGAGCAAGAATTTGGTGCCGGAGTTACAGATTTGACCTTCTACCGTCAACAACATGGTGAGAATAGAACCTGACTTTTTTGCCATGTTTTTTTTTATTTATTTATTCTTGTATTGCACATAAACTTTTGCTTATTATCATTGGTTGTTGTTTCATCTAAGTGAGCGAGACTCTTTCGAAACCCTTTTTATTATTTATTAACATTCCTCCTTGAATAAAAATACAGGTAATGTTAAATGTTATAGTTAAAAGCATGGGAACTCTGACTCTGAAACTCGTACCATCAGAGGAGCACATGACTGCAGTGACACATGTGGACTGTGATGCAGCAGGCTGCCTATAGTGCGTGTACGTGGAGTCCTCAGTTATGACTCTGATCCTGGCTTTGCCCATGTTGATGATGTTTACATGCACAAACACCAAAGTCAATACTTTAGAGAGTCAATCAAAGTAAGAGAGCACTCAAGTCCATATTGCCATCCTTTTATTAGTCAGTGCCCCAGTCGTACAAAGTCTGGACACACCCCTGGTTGCACATTATTATTTTGACTTAAGAGAGGAGATTGTTTGTGTTCCTAAAGTTGATATAATCCAAAATTAAACTGAGGAAGACTTGTGCATTTACTGAAAAACAGTTGGATTTACTTCCATTTTTAACCAGCAGGTGGAGGTGTTGACCTGCTCAGTTCCTGCTCTGCATAAACGATACTTAAAAAAACAACAATCTGTTACACACTCGTCCACCAGAAAAAAGAAAACTGGAAAAACAGATCCACTGTGATTGTTTGCCTGCATTTTTGGAAATACAGGCTGACAATTTTATATGAATCCTGACATCTAAAAAACATGAACTGACTGGAATATATGAATAAAAGGTGCCAGACAAATGACGGCACAAACACACCCTGCAGCCCTGCAGAAACACACACTTACCTAACCCACAGCTCCTTTTCTGGCCTCAACAACAGCACCACATCATCACATAAAGTCCAGCAGGACCAGCCTGAGTCAGACACCACATGCTTTCACTTTGTGTCAGACTGAAAAGGAGTGTGCTCCCAAAACCACGCTTCACAACCTGCCAGAAACGCCACTGTTTGTGAAATAATACGAGAGCCTGAGGCTGCAGGTTGGGCCTCACTTTTAAACTGAGCTTTGGGGACACAGAGTGAGATGACAGCACTGAACCTGATGGAGCCTGTTAGGTGTATGACTGGCATCTTGTTTACCTCTGAACTACACAGGAAGGTAAAACAAGGGCAGAGAAAAGAGACAGACAAACGCTATATTTCATTTCCACCCTCTCTGATGAGCTTCCGGCTCTGTTGTGGTTTTCTGTTGTCTGCTTTAATCCAGGAGAAAAAGACAATGTGGGCACTAATCTGTATTTGGGTTGTGTGTAAAGATTAAAGTCTTTACATCTATGTCAAGCTTTTCCTCTTCTTACTATGGTCTGTTTTCTCTCTGACCTCTTGCTTTGGCACATGCTTCCCAGTTTCAGTTTCCACTGAAGTGATTTCCCGTGTTTGAGGTCCTGTGGAGGGAGGCAGCATGCAGCGGGGGCATTTAAGAACATTTCAGCCTTGAAGCAACACAACTTTAGGGAGCTTTACAAGAGACAGGTTAGGAAATAAACTGATGTGGAGGGGGCTGAGAGATCCTCAATTTAGTCTGAAGTTACTGCAGGGTCTTTGTAACAGCCACATCCTCAGAGGACTCCTGTGAAGGTTTATCTCTCTCACTTATTAGTTTGGATGGCTGTTCACCAGGTCAGATGACCACTCTTTTACACTCCCTGGGATCAGCCCAGGCACAACACTGTCTTTGGGAGGGGCTGAGCAAAGGGTGATGAAGATTGAATCCTCATTGCAGAAGGGAAGAGTCACACTCAGGTTAGTCATACCAGTCATACAGCGTCATTCAAGAGTGGAAGCTCTCAGTCTGGTCTTCTTTTTGACAAGCATTCAGACTTTCATTCTAGTATAAAACTAGTGGAGTTCCCCTTCAGGCCCAGTCCAGGACTGTCCTTTTGTTTCCTCACAATGGGAACTTTCATTATTGTTCTACGGGCCACAGTAAAAATCAGAGAAGTATCCAAAGAACCTGGTGACTCTCAGCTTTCTGTATGAAGCTGTCCTCCCACTTAGACTCTCTATACGTCCACATTGTGTGGCGCACAGCCTCCAAATTCAGGGAGGCTGAATCATGTGTGGAGACAGTTTTCCTGTCTGGGTGAACACATGAACCTCAGACAGAAGCAGAGCAGCCTGTGCAGCACATGGCTGTCTCTCTGCTGCAGATTGAGCCCAGGGTGGAATAGTAATTGTGAATCGTGAGCAGTCGGGCTGCACGCTCGGGCAAAAAAATGAAGCTCTTCTTGCTTCAGATATCTTCCACAGCCCACATCATCAGAGTGAGAAACAACAATTCAAGCATATGGGAAGCATGCACATCACATTGTACGCATGGATGAAGAGGGAGCCTTCACTCTGCCTCTCTGGATGTGGTTGTGTCCCCTTAGCTCTCAGCTTTTATTCAGCAGGTTTGCTCAGAATATTCTCCATAAATACTCCTTTTGTGATCCAAATGTAGGACACTTGCCAGGATGGACTCCCTATAGTGTTATCCATTTGAACTCTTGTCAGCAAACTCTCTACTTTTATTAGCTGAGGTTTAAACAGATGCTTGTAGTTTGCTCATAATGAAAGACTGAACTCAGCAGATATTACCGAGTGTTTACTTTTTGTGGTAAAAGAAAATCTGACAAGTAAAGAGAATGACTAAATTTCAGATTTTACTTGACAAAAGTAAGACTCGAATTGCTTGCAAGTGTTAAAATAAATGTGAAAGAAACTAGAAAAAGATCACACCAAGAACCTTGAAAAGAGACTTAAAAAAAATCTATTAACAGGATCTTTACACAATATGGTGAATTCAGGTCTTTTTTATGGCATGCCGTATCCTAAAGGCACTGTGAGGAGTTTTTAACTGGGTGAGAAACAGACTGAAACTATTACTGATGCCTCTTTATGACCTTCAAAACCAAAAAAAGACCATCAGCCACCAGTCCGATGAGTTTACTGTAGTGATTTTTAATGCTGGAAAAGGCTGAGAGTCAGACCGGATAATAGACAGCAGGCTGAAAAACAGCTTTTTTAAACAGCAAATACTCAGAGTGAATGAGAAATGTCTTTATGTAAAGATAACAGGACGAGGTTTTTGCCTAGAAACACAACTTTCACATATACAGAATAGTAGTTAAGAGGTATCATTGTGTAAACAGGCGGTGCCAAAATCAACGTAACTGAAAGTTTCTCACAGCAGCTTTAAAATAGGACATTTTTCTGAACTTGATGGCTCAATTTAAGCCTAATGAGACACTTTTATCACCAAAAATGAGAAATTAACACTGCAGGATTTGAGGTTTTTAAGTGAAACTAAAAAAGGTGGTTTTATTTGGGCTATAAAAGCAAACAAGACCATCAGTAACAGAACAGATTATCTGAATATTGCTAAAACAGTCTTTTTTTTTTTTTTTTATGTTCTAATACAAAGAGTCCTACAGAGTGATGCAATTGACTGTTGAATGTAGTAAAAACAAAAAGGAAGTCAGTTACAGAGAGACAGGATGGAAACAGTTATCTTTCACTTAAAACAAACTATGATGACTACGAGTGAGTGTCATGGCAGAGAGCAGAGCTGATATCAGTCAATGTTTGCTAACCACAGATGTGAGTTTAAAGCTTAATTCAACTATTAACTCAGCTGGAAATAAGGCTGTTGCAATGTACAAAAAAATATATAGAGACACCTTGGTTAAAAGAAGCTTATGGTAATATCAATAGCTTATGGTTGCCAAATACCACAAAGCAAACAACAAAGAAGAAGCAGCAGTTGCCAACAAGCTAGGAGTAGCAGCCCTCTGGGCGATGATTGGGCACTTTCAGAAACTTAGATTTCATGATTTATTATGAATTCAGAAACAACATAAGAGCTTTTACCTCTCTGGATACTTTCTGACTCTCTTACTGTTTTCATTCAGGTCTGTGACTCATGACCTACCAAAATTTCTAAACTTCAAAATTAAAGCATGGCTTTGCAATGCCGGATATTGAAAGGAGGACAGAAAAGATAGGTTAACCAAAGATGAGTTTCAGTCACGGTGCAGGTGATGTAGATAAATCTGAACTGTAAATGTAAAATACTTGATCTACAGGGGAGCATTATGTGATAATCAACCTTGTGGTGTTTGCTCAGGATGTAATTTCAGTCCAGTAGTGAAGGTGTTTCAGTCTGATGCACAAAAGTGGAGGACCAACAAACAAACTTGAAATGCACACTTCAAACAACTTTAATCTATGAACTTTTCCTAATTGACCTCAAAACAAAGAAACAAATGGAAATGCAGCAACAAAGAGCCCACTCAACCTTGGTTTAGTCTGAACCTTGTTACCCGCTGTGTCGGGCTGTGAGAAGCACACTGCCGCGGGGTTGAATTCAGGGACATCTCTCTGTGGCACACACACATAAACACACACACAAATCACGGACATATGGGAGAGAAAGTGAAAGGAAGTTCAGCCAAGTCGAGACATAGTACTCCCCTCTATTTCCTAACAAGCTGGAATCCTCGTGGTGATTCAGTGACATTGTTTGACTGTCAGTGCAGTCTCCAATTATGAGCCACTTCACAAACAGTTCCAGGAGAGCCAGAGGCCCACAGGATGAAGAAATGGCACGTGAGGATTGTTTGGGACCGACAGCCAAAGGGGGAAATGGGAGTACAGACAGAGAGGGAGATGCAGCAGTGGAAGGGGAAGTAAGGCAGACAACGAGGTAATGAAAGGCAGTGGATGAAAACATCTGATGCAAAGTGTCTGTTGGAGGAGCTGCAGAGCTTTCTCTGAAGTTTGCACCAAAAAAGCGACAGAACATGCAGACACATGCATCTGAACTCGCACTCTTGCTGCCTCATTCACAAACCACAGCCTTGATACGCACAAAGCTCACTCTTACACAACATCAAATCCACTACGTGCACACTCACACTCTCACACACACCCAACATGAGAGCGCTGAGTCATGTTCAGAGGAAACCAACTCTGTTTCGCCAAGATTAACTCCCTGAATTCATAAATAACAGGTATTTCACTGTCTGTGGAAACAGCCTGTTGGAACGATAAAGACAAAGGAGGAGTCTCAGCAGCTACTTTAAAGTTTAGACAGACAAACAACTGCCTAACTCTGTCCACAGGAGAGAAAATGTAGTCATCAGAAACCCTGGAGCTTCGACTTTTATAGCTTGTATGTCTTAGAGCTCCCCCTACTGAGTGGATGACGTCTAGGTCACAAACTCCACCTCTGCTGTGTTAACAGATGGCGCATGAGCCAAACTAAGATATTAAAAAACACATCAAATACGTGTTTCTGATTTCCTAGTGAACTCTTATTATGCTGCTTTATGTCCAAGTCTTGACTTTTTATGGGAGGCTGAATTCAAAGCAGATCATTAACAGCTCTACTGATTAATGTGGGCTTTTATCTCATATATGTCATTTTATTTCGCGCAGTGAGGGCTCATTAGAGTGTTTTCTCAACACTGAAATACACTGGTGGTTACATTTATTCATCCACTTTGCAAAATGGTAGTGAAAAATAGAAAAATGCACTAGAAATAATTACTTAGACATACATGCGCTTTTCTCAATGGAAGAAGGCAAGAACTAGAAATGGTTGATAACGAACTTTGTCAGGTCAAGCAGAGCTTTGTTCCTCTGTTTCATATTGTGTCAATACTTTTCACAGTGCTAATGTAAAACTATTCACCATAAATGTGACTGCAGAGTCAAAGAAGATTTCCCTTCCTTTCTTTTATGTTTTGTTGAATTGTTTGTCTTGGATGTGTCTGATCTTTAAAAGTGTAGCTTTCCTACTGTTTGTGTTTGTAGACGTGTATCTGGTGGACCCTGTCTCTTAAAGACAGCAACACCCCTTTATTTTACATTTTAAAACACAACAGAGCTGTCTGGACTAGGAGCATATATAAATAGATTATTAAAGATCCCGAGGGGAACTTTTGGCTTGTGTTAATTTTGGTGCCCCTTTTAGCTTATCTTGTCTTTTGCACATTTACATGTGTCTTCTGACCAAAAATCTCATACTGCTGACTTTTGAAAATTTAATAGATCATTTTTGTGAATATTTCATGTGGAAAACATAAAAATACCTTTTTTTTCCAACAGTGGCTCCCCGGACCCTCCTAATGCTAATTTCAGGCATAAAAAGATCTGAGAATAAAACTGGTAAATCTAAAGGTGTCAATATGAATGTCAGTCTAATTCATGTAAGTCAAAAAACTTCTCACAGGAGCTTCAATGAACTAATGATGTAGATAAATTTCAGAAAATAACTGATATTAATTTTAGAAGCATAGTTCTGTTCATCATAACAGAATTTATATCAAATTCGGGCCACATTTATAATGATTTGATTTGCATTTCTACATTTAGACCGGGAAAAAGTTAAAAATTTAGAAAAGATAACACTGAGGAAACTAAGACTAACACTTCAAGCAGGAAACATGAGTGTTACAGCAGAGCCACAGGACTCCAAAATGACTTCTTCACCACTTTCCTCGCATTGCTGAACCACAACCACAAGCCTGGTGAGGCTGCCTGCAGTGTCTGCAGACATTACTGAACTGAATCAGCCAGTGAGACATCACAACAAGCTGCTGCCCACAAAAAGTGCCCAAAGACAGGTTACTCTTGCACTAAGTACAAGTAAAATGATAAACTGAAGCGTTAGATGCTTTAAGCACAGCACTGAATAACAAGGAAAGGTTTAGAAGACTACATTTAATGATTGCATAATAATTCTTTCACATATATCTTCAGTATGTTCAGCTAACATAGACTTTCTTAAAACATAAAAACATTGTGTTTCAGTATGTATTCAAACTTTAAGTGTGAACACATGTTGCCTACTTAAAATACATGTTAAAAAAAATAGGGAAAGCTACTGGCACCTCGTGATTTTACTCAGAATAAAACTATTTGAGACATGAGATGGTCTCCACCCAGCGTCAAGCTTGCAGAAAACCTTGAAATTCTCAGGAAACTGAATTGTGATACATACAAAATAAAAGCACGCCATTGGAAAGGTGTAGATGGATATTTCTGATTGCATCAAGAAAACAAGAAAACAAATATATTATATCGGGATAGGGTGCGTAATAAAGCCTCATATTGGAATATTAGACCCAAACTCTTCAGTATGAACCTGCCGTTTCCGTGACAAATCGAGTCGTCGTGAACGACGTGATCGGATGACATATTCCTGTTTCAGGTAACTTGACACCGGTCACCTTTCCTTGATCCCGAGCCTGCAACCAATCAGCGGCAGTCAGGGACACATGAACGGTGATAATATCCACGGAACAGGCTGCAGGCAGGAGGAACAAAGAAAGCAGCCCGTAGCGTGAGAAGCGTCTCTTCTCCGCGTCTGCGAGGATAAATATCCACTTCATATGAGCTGTTTTTGCTTTTTCTTCAAACACAGACCAAGAAGTGTTGGCTGTCACGCAGCGCCTTGAGTCGGTCTGGTCGGTTTTGCTGAGGAAAGAGGGAACTTGGCGTCGAGTCAGGTCGACCTTATTTGCGTTGGAGACGCTTGTTGTTTTGGAAGGAAACGCTCGGTAAGTTCACTCTTTCTCCTTTACGCACCACTTGAAAATGGTGTCGAGCAGAGCTGTAGCAGTCTCCTGGCCGTGTGGTGTTGTCTCTTTGCTTTGTTAGACTCAGACTAAGTCAGGTCTCAAACTTTCTTCTTGTGTTTTCTGAGGAAAACCAACCAACTCTCTGCGCAACCAGCGAGACAACAGCGATCTCCAAAGTCCATTCAGTGCGCTGTTGTTTTAGGGCTTTGTTGCTTCTTTATAACAAAGACAACCGAGAACTTTGATACGCGGGTATTTCCTGATGGTTTGAGTCTATTACATAATTTAGACTGAGTAATTCAGCTTCATTGGAACAATCCTGGATGTTTGGTCACGCACCCAACAGCCCGGACTGACTTAATTTCCATCTGTATAGTTTGTTTAATGCCTTGATTTCTATATACTTACTCAAATAGGATGCCGAGAAGGCATTTCTTAGAACAAACATAATTGATACACCGGGTCTGATTTCAGGGCACAAAATGTAATTTCAATAACAAACTCCAAGAACCTGAATGGAGGTTTTGAATTTCGGTTTTCCTCCTGGCGTCAGTCCTCTGTTCACGCCTGCTGTTGCAGGAACACCTCTATTTATGACTCATTCATGCACAACTGATCAGACACTTCCAAATGAATTTATTTTTGATGGCAGTGGAAAGAGGAGTGTTGCACAGTTTTCTCTCCAGCATTTTAACATGTTAATAATTTAAAGGTGTTTATCGAAATTTTCATGTTAACAGTTAATCTAAAAGTTACAGGTCCACCGATACAGTTGTTCTGGAGCTGAGGTCGATACTTATAATAAGAGAGTAGGTCAACGGATGGCCCATAAACAATGTTGATATAATTTTTTTATGGGCCATTGCTTGACATAAGAATAAGACTAACTGTATTTATCCCTGAAGGTCATGTTGATATCAATTTTTTATGGGCCATTGGTTGACATAAGAAAAAGACTAACTTTATTTGTCTCCGAAGGGAAATTGGCAAGGAAAATTCATGATGGCAGTTTGAGTTTCAAACTCAAATTCATACATGGTTGTATGTTATGATTTACGATGAACTATTGGAAATACCCAGCTGTTTGGTTAAGCTATAGTTTTCGTAACATGTCTGATATTACCATCATTACTAATTATTACATACAACATGAAAACATTATGGGTGGTGGGAAAGATAGTGATGAGGGCCAATGCCAACATGGTGCCGATTATATCAGAAAGCCACTCATCGGTCAGATAAGTGGGTCTATCCCTAAAACTAACTATAATCAACAGTTAAGCAGTGGTGTCCTCAGCTTTGGCAGTATCATACATGAAGCTTTAACCCTAAACAAGCGTTAGAAACTGGACGTTTGACTCCGTTCAGGGTCCGTTTGATTAGCAGTTTGCCTGCTATTTAGAGGCTAAATGTTTTGCCTGTAACCACACCATCTGCTTTGCCCTCCTGGGTATCGGCAGGCTACTGTCCAGATCAAGTGTTATGAGAGATCTGCGTGGGACGACCACAACAGATGGCGATATGGAGAGCACGGATGGCTGATGTGGTGGCGAGTCTCTCTGTTGTGGTTTTCATGGTCTGGTTGTCAGTTGTGGTTTGTGCAATAAACAAGAACCAAATCTGCACCCCCCATCATGTTGGATTGGTATGAGAAATGGTTTGATTCTTAATTGGTCCTCCTAGGCTGTTGGAGAGCAGGTCAGAGAGGAGCCATTGATCTCTGCTCTCTATTTTCCACCATCTGGGATTTGACCCCGTGAATACCGTGGATTGAGCTGACCTCGCTGTATCAGTGAGGGTGGTCGGTATAAACGTGCCCGAGCCTTCAGGATGTTGAGGTCAAACGTGGAGTTCTCTATCAGGTCTCATTTCCAGAGTGATACAAACTGACTCCTGAAGTCTTCAGGGAAAACAGGATCAGTTCTTTGAAGTGGACTTGGGCTGATTGGAGTTGATTTGAACCTAAACACTCTGCAGTGAGTGAAGAAATCAGTTTGCCTTTTGAATGTCCTGGTTCTGCTATGTAGCTTCCCTGTGGTAGAGATTGAATGCAAGTGGTTGGCAGGCCCCTTCCTCAGTTTTGAGTCATGTTGTTGTCATTTTAGCTATCACTCGCTGTACTGAAGCTTGTTGTCTCATGCACAAAAATAAATCTGCAGCACAAAGCAGGGCAATGACTTGGATTTAAATTTGGATCATGGTTTCCCATGATCATAAAATCATGCTGCACTGCCCCAGTCATGTCCTATTGGTTGAAGGAAGTGCATCCTTCAGGCAGCCACGGGTGGAGAGAGGAGAGCAGGGAGAGGAGCTGGGTGTGTCTGAAAAGCAAAAGGACAGAATGCGCAGGATGAGAAAGGCAAAAACAGGAAACTATACCGTTTTTCCACTTTTTGTTTCTGACTAAGAAGCAAGAGTTTGTAGGTTTTAAAGAGGTTTCAGGTTGTGTTAAGTTGGTGCAGTAGAAGTAAAAAATATGATCACGATTTTTGTCATAACCAAGCAGCCCTAGTGTAGCAATAACATGCACTCACACAAACGCTCCTGGTGTTACATTGTTCAAATCTTAGGAGCATTTGCAACCAAAATAGTCTTCTTTTCCTGCTCTGACCCACAAACCAGCAAGCAGCTGTCCAGCTTGTTGCTGAGACACTCTTGATTATTTGTTTTGTAAAGGAGAGGACTTGCAGATTATTCCTCTTTCTGTAAAAACCTTGAACAGTGAACAAAAGTACAGAGATTTGACTGACAAAACACAAACACAGCCAGCTTTTGTGTCCTCTCCTCTGCTGACATGAAGGGGCAGCCATAAGTTAAACACAGTAAAAATGTGTAGCCCATTGAATGAACAAAAATCTTCAGTTTCCATCTCCATTTCTATGTCCAGGATGGTGTGTTTGATCCATGTCCTAATGATGCAGTGTTATCTCCTGGCTGGAGAAACAAGAGTCTTGCATCCTGTTGTTATCGTCTAACATGCTGAGAACAGCTATCATTGCCTATAGCATTGGCTGGGATTGTTGGAACAAATGTCACTTTGTTCTCCGGCATTGTAAGAGGCCACAACAGGGTAGTGTGGCCCCTGTGACCCGTCTATACCACAGCCTCACAGACGTTGGATTTGTTCAGCAGATACCAGCATCAGTATACAAATGTTACATAATGCAAAGATTACAGTCATATACAGTTTAAGCTCAAACACATTCCTCCAGTTTCTCTTTACCCAACATAAACACGGTATGTTATGTCTGCAGGGAGCTAATATTGACCTCAGTCTGGCGCCTGTCTGTGCATAATCAAACCTTGAACCCACCGGTCGAGTCTGGATGTGGTTTATCTTCATGTGTTGGTTTGACAGGTGAAGTGCATTGAGTGCATCACTGCAAGCACAATACAGCTCAGTTAGAATTTGCCAGATTGTCTGAGATTGTCTCAGAACATGTTCTCCAAAAGTTAGCTGAGGTTACCTGCCAGGGAGACCATGCATGGCTCAACGCTTGCAGCTCTGTCAGGATATTTGTTAAATTTATGCTGACCCCAGGTAAGAAATGACTCCACACCTCTCGGTTGCTCCTCTAGTGTCAAGTAGCAAATCAGGTCTAATGACAGCTGCAGGTGACACTCAGGTAACAACAGCCTGTCCTCTTTGCTTTCCTCCTGCTGCTGTAAACAGCACCCTGACACTGATCATCGAAAATGAGCTTTCTGTGCTCTGGGATGTGTCATTCACAGCACTTGTTTGTCAAACTTACCACCACCATGTACCATCACTACTATCAACTCCTGCATGGTTGGTATCTCATCTTTTTATATCAGCATATATATTCTCTCTTTTTCTGGAAGTTTTCTTGTAGTGAAAGAAAAAACATATAAGATAAAGTCTCAGAAGCTTCATCAGACCTGTTGTTTTGTCATTGTAATGTAGATAGCATTGCAGAAATAAGCTTCAGTGCAACATTTTTTAAAATTAAAGTCAGCTGCAGTCATTCATTCCCCGACAATCAAACTTGACACCAGGGCTGTCCCAATACAACTTTTTTACTGAAATATGATGCCAATGTTGTAGCCTACAGTACTGGCCGATGCCAATATTGATCTTATGTTGCACAAACTTGTGGATGACAAGTTCTGCATTGAGCTGTAACATCTTTTTTTTAGACTTAAACAAAAATACTGCCACACGGCCGATATCACTTCGACTCCTTGCTACTTTGTTAGAACATTAGTACACACTGTCGTTGTGATTACGCGGGATCTGCATGCTGGAGCTGAGTCTGGAATGGACTGCTTGTATCGGCGTATCGGTATCTGGGATTTTAGATACTGGCCAATATAATCCAATATTCATTTTTGGCTGATATCTGACTGATATCAATATTGGATTGGGACATCCCTACTCAATACACCCCCTACAGACAGAGAAGTCTTTCCATGTCTTGTCTCCTTCATTCCTTGAGGAGTGTTTATCACCCTACAAATACTGGCAATGCACCTGGGAGATGTGCATGGTTATATGTTAAAGCATTAATGATTCTTTATGTCCATGTTGAATAGACAAACAAATGCATGACTACATGTAAAGCTTTTTATGATCAATAACCAGCATGCACTCTGCATTGATTCATGAGCAGCATCTCTAGATGTTTAGAAACTAAAGCTGTGTAGATGTACCGAAGAGGTCATTTCATTTCACCTCAACAACTGTCATCAAGAATATAAGAAATCTAAATAAAATCATGAAATGTACTTGAGGGTGTGTTTTAGCTTGGTCCCTGAATGCTGACAGAAGTAAAGCTGCACTGGGCACTTTTAGCAAAAGCCCCAGCGCTCATGTCTGAGCTGCCTCCCGTCAGGATGTATTTTATTCTCCTCATAGAAACTTTATTCTCTGTCTCTCTGAGGATCTACAGCAAGTAGTTTCTCCTTTGAGGGGTTCCACTAAAGTTGAAGGATGTGTGATAAAAGCCCAACCCTGCTACAGTTTGAGCCCAGCAACTCCCCCCAACAAACACACACACACACACACACACACACACACACACACACACAAACACACACACACACACACACACACACACACACACACACACACACACGCGCAGCTGAGCTGCCTGAGCTGTGAGGCTGTTTCAGCAGAGTGGTACTCTGCTGCCAGCATGTCTGATGCTGACTCAGCTGAATGTTAATGTTGTGAAATCCCATTAAGAGCAATCCGGTGCTGAGTGGGGCCACGCCTGGGCTTTATGGGACAGCAGGTCCTTTTTAAAAGGCCAGCAGTGCTCTTGTGTTTGCTCCGTGTGTAATAGAGTCTAATCACTTGAGTGGCTCATGCTGAATTAAATCGCACTGTTAAATCACTGCCACTCATGTTTAGTTGCTCTTGACGGCTATTTAAACGGTTTTGGGTGAGTGTTGCCGGTTGGGAATGATTTGTTGTGGAGTTTTGCAGTTGCACTTAACTAATACTGCTTACAGAGAAAGAGGAGGAAAAGAACACAAACACAACGTCTGATGTTTGCATTAGTCTGCAGTGATAAGGTTGTTACACAGCTGCAGGAAATGCATGCAAAGCACCAGCAGTTCACTTTGAGCTCAGCAGAGCCTGGAAGGAGACAGAGAGGTGATTTTTGTGTGTTGTTTGTGAGGGGATCAGAAGGAGGGATACCCTTTTAAAGAAAGAGCTTTCTGTTCACGTGTCACTGTTTTTAATACCGAGCTCTTCGTGCAGATGACTGTTGTCGTTTGCATGTAAAGAGGGTGAGACAGACGGAGGCTAAACAGGGCTTTTTCCATAAGAGTATCCCGTGTTTATCTTTCAAATCAGAGAAGGATGTGGTGTAAAGCACTCCTCCTAGAAGAAGCTTCCACCCACATGTTTCTATACTGGTACACAGAAAGCTCTGCATTGTGCGCAGCAATGAGCTCCCTACTCCTGTGAATGAAAACTACTCAATGCTTACACTCACTGATCTGCTTATTGGAGCAACAGATGAGAGTTAGTGACTTCATGAGCAGGTAGAACACATTGATTGCAGTGTCATGGATGTCCTCCATCCAAGATAGAAGGGATGTGGTCAGTTTCAGGGGGAGGAGGAGGGTCTGTTTTGCAGAAAGGCTCTACATGCCTGTAGTGAAAGCCTTAATAACGTGTCTCCTCCTGTAACTGAAGCTATTTCCTTTGCAGGTACAAATCAGATACAGAGCTACAGCTAATATAATGAAAACAGTATCAGGCAGTATTTACTGTGAAATGCAAGTTTTACCATGTCAACAGTCTAAAGCAAGCTGATATAGAGTCCAGACTGTATGCACAAGCTGGCTTTTCTGTTTCTGCACCTCTGGCTTTGCTTTAAAGGTCCCATATTATGAAAAATTCACTTTAGAATGGTTTTCTAACAATGATATTGCATCCCCAGCCTGTCTACAAACCCCCCCAAAATGAGAAAATTCTATCCTCTCCCTCTCTGGACGGCAATAACTCCTCCCCTCCATCTCCGTGACTCTGCCCTCAGAAAATTTCCACTCACACACTATTTTTCTCCCTCACAAACGCTATTTCAAAATGGGCCAGTAGGCAAGGCTAGGCTAGAAGTTGAGGCTAGTCGCAGTCCTCTGATGACAAATCATTTTCTGTAGACTGCAAGAACATTGTCACGAGAGATAACTATAATTACGATGTTGCACATTCACCAAAAGAGCTTCAAGGATGAGAAGACAGCGGGGATGTAACCATTAGCCAGAGTTAATGTGACCTAGCTACATGTAAGTCACTGTACCAACACATGAACAAAGTAAAAAAAATATTGAGACACATCATATTTGTAACTAATCATTCAGAAATGTCCTGCTGCAGCCACAGAGTTGAAATTTCTTCAGCAGCCTTTCCTTCTGGGTCAGACTCTTTAACAAACTGGTATATAGCCAAACCTAGCACTCTGTGTAAACATCAGTGCATGGTACTGTAGCGCAAGCCACAACCCCATCTCCAGAGAGACAGGGAGGGGCGTGGCTTGCGCTGAAGGAGGTATGGACAGGTGCAGCTCACAGAAACAGCGTGTTCTCTATAGAGCTCACGAGAGAATTTTCAGGCTGGCTCAAGTTCCAGGAAAAAAAAATGGGTTTATAGACAAAAAACTTCATTTTGACTGCTCTGAGACCTAAGTGAACCTGCTGAAAATAGCGATGCACCGATCCAATATTTGGATTCGATATGGGCTCCGATATTGACGGATTAACTGGATTGTATGTCGGATGAATGACACCGATCCTTCGTCCCGTTCCAACCTTTTTTTTTTTTTTTTAATTAATTTTTCTTTCAATACATGAAAGTCTTACTTCTTCTTGTAGTGCACTAATGTGCAATTTGTTATTTGTTAATAAATAATATTCAGTAAATTTATATCTGTGTTACTTGTTACCTTTTTTTTTTTAAACAAGGCTAATGTCAAGCCTGATGCCTTCCCTCACAGGGCAAGGTATACAATTCATTCATTTAACAGAAGTATTGGATCGGTGTCTGATATCAGCCGATACGCTCAGCCCAGGTATCGGTATTGGATTGGATCGGGGAAAAAATTGATCGGTGCATCTGTAGCTGAAAAGGAGTATAATATGGGAACTTTTACAGTTGACTCGGTAACATCAAGGTTAGCATCTGAATGAAGCATGTCTTCCTGTCAGGCTGAAATCCATTTGCTGAATGAGGTTGTGTCTGCAGCTGGGCAGCACTCCTCTTCCATGGCGTAGTTTGAGGGACTGGCCTTTCACAAAGTCATGAAACGTGCTCTTTCTTCTTATTCTGCTTGTGCACACACTGTTGCACTGCTGAGCAGGAAGGCGCACTGCTTGTTTTTAGTTTTTCCTCTTATTCAGTCTCCGCAGAGAACCTGAGGGTCTCTACATAAATTAACATAAAAACCAGGAGCTCATCTTTGTAAAAGATAAGCCTAAATCTTAACTGGAAGACACAAGTTTCCTCTGCAGTGTTTAGAACCAGACATCCTCCCCCCTCAGCTTCTTCCTACCAGCTGTCTCAACCATCTTTTCCCCCCTTCATCTCCATCCTATTTCCTGCCACAACAATCTGCCATGCAAAACAGTGTGCCCGAACCACAGGGTCAATGTTAGGGCAGCGCTGGCTTTAATACAGCTGATGTGAATCATGTCACCTCAGGTGACTTCTGCACAGTGTTGTGTTTGTTGTGTAATCATATGTGGCTGCCCCTGTCGATGCGGTGGGAGACAAACTGAGGCAGAAGAGCGAGGCATGTGCACATATCAGTGATAACCTGATCTGTGGTATACAGGGTCTTTCTTTTTTTTTTTTCTATTACTAAACACCCCATTTCCATTTCAACACCCAATAACACAACATGGGTTTTCCAGTCCTATCACATCATGACATTTGGATCTGCATATTAACAAGGCTTGTTTTTGTTTATAAGTGATGTGTCTAAATGATCCAAAAGTAAGAGTACATTCAGGTGGTGTGTGTTAGTTAAGCAGAGGAACAATGAGAGCATGGAGAATAACGTTTCAGTGTTCCTTCTGTTTTAACAGAAATGAATGCATTTATATTCATTTGACTGTTTGGATACTTCAAATGTTTCCTAACAGACCTTTGCTTCAGTACGCACATGCTCAAACCTTAACCTCTAGTTTCTTTAACCACCACATGAAACCTCTGCCATCATTGACAGCAACACTGCACCGTCATGAATAATTAAGTCATCCTATGTGCTCTGCTGGGATTCCGTTGCTTCACCGACGTGCCGTGGCTTTGTTGCCTGCTGGGCCTCCCTTCAAGATGTCAGGATCTTTGTTCGCAGTGGTCGGTCTCATCTGGAGAGTGCTTATATGCTTTCCTGTCTACATATTTGTGCACGGGTTGTTTAAGGTTTTGGGTTCTGTTTAGGATGTGCCTGGAAAGTTAAAGAGAGAACTGAAGCAGGAAACGGCTGGACCTGTTAAAGCTTGAATTTTACATTATTATTAGTGAAATAGCTCTGTTAGTGTGTGCAGAGGTGAACTTAAGCGACTGTTACTGTGCTGCAGGGTTCGAGTGAGGTCAGAGCAAATTAACACTTCTTTGTGGCAAAGTGTTGGAGTGGGGGTGAGAGAGGAAGAGGTTTGATCAAAGCAGCATAAAAATGGAGCAGACTGTTTCACACCGCTCTGTTTTCGCTCTTTTCTTAAGGTTGTTTGCATTTTTAATTACAACTCAATCAAGAGCTTAACCACAGCAGCTAATTAATGATCCAGTTCAATTTAAAGCTTGTTTGCATGCAGCTAATGATGACTTATTTTCTCCGGGGGCAGATGAGATCATAACCTCAAACCGAGCTGATGTAGCTGTTGAGGTGTCGTGTTATTCTGATCTCATTGCTTACATGCAGAGCCTGTCAAAGTCACTCTTGAGCTCAGCCTGTTGCACTCTCTGAGTGGAGGCAAAAACATGTCGGGGGGGGAAGAAGTAGTTTCTGTTTTGCCCTGCAGAGATGTAAAAGACAGGGCCCCAGGCGGTAAAAGTTAAACCACATTTCTGTGCCAATTTTAGACGCATGAGCAAGAACTCTGTAACCAACTTTCAAGAGAGTAGCTGTTGTTAGACTGGAGAGCTGCTGAGCGGGTAAACCTCAAGAGGGTAAAGGTTTCAGCTCTGTCCCTGGGAAAGAAACTGTGTTGCATTCAGCAATGTGTAGTTTTGCTGCACATGTGTAGCTCTGTCTTGTTTTTGCTATCCTGCCAGCTACCTACACAGTAGCTGAGCTGAGTCATTGTTCGTTGGCTACAGAAGGGCCAAAAACCTGCGTCCAGCTGCAGAGATAATTGTTTGTCTCAGATTAATGAGTCTTTTTATTCAAACCGGTCCTCCACAGAGTTCATTTACATCATGGTACATCTCTGTTTTTTTTCCTCTTTTAAAGCATCATTAGGACCTCATGATAAGGTGAAAAGCCGCAAAAATAAGTGGTGCCAGTAGACTGGTCTGGCTTGCTTTGCTTTGCAAATCGAACTAGTCGCTTTTTTCGCTCTTTTCAGCGCCACCTGCTGGGCAAAATACTATAACATAAAAAAAACTCTGCATCTTATTCTGGTGTACTGGTTGCACCTGTGCAGACGACGCAGCTTACGTTTCAGATTAGAAAAAGGTGATAAAATGGGGAATTGTTGCAGGGCTTTCTGGTTTTCATTTCTGGGCTGGAAACAGCCGTACAAAAGTGCATCTTATACACACAGTTTTACCCAATTACTTATGATATAGGGTGTTAATTCTTGTTGATTTATGACTCAACTCTCATAAAATGTCAACTTTATTGAGAAGGGTGCAGTTTGTTTTAAGAGGTCATACAGTTTTGTATTTTGTCTTTGTTTAACACATGAATACACAAAAATTGATATTCAAATTATATACATAAAATAAAGCCCCAAGAAGACAAAAAATACGTACTTCCTGGTCTAATCGCTTTTATTTTGAAAGGCTTTGAATCAACTTCAGACAAAAAAGAAAAACGTACTCCTCCTATATTTGCTTTTATTTTGAAAGGCTTCAAATCAACTTCCGGTCCTTGCAGTGGAGGTCTTCAACAAAGGGTCCTGACAATGGAGGTCTGCAGCCAGACTGTCTGGACTTTATTGAAATATGCATCTTTCGTGTTGGGCTTGGATAAAACTCTTATCAATATTTCATTTTTTTAAAATGGCTCTATCTGACAAAATTAAGTAATGTGATTTATTTTCAATGACTTTTTTTTTTTTTTAATGCAGTCAGCATAGGAAACTGGGGATGAAGCACTGTGGGGTATTTCAGATTCCCTCCATCTTCCTATCACCTGGCAAGCCTCACAGATTGATGATCTACGGCTGAATGACAGACATTATATCCAAATATAGTAAATGACAGAGATCTTATCAATGTGCATTTTAGCTGTTACTTCAAACTGTATTAAAAAGCCTTCAGTGCTCTGTGGGCCCCTTTTTATAGTTCTATTAAAGAGTCGTGCTGATAGCTGCAGCTTCACTCTGGGCCCATATTCAAAGCTGAATCAGACAATAGAAGTGATTGGTCCCCAAGGAGTGACTTTGGATTGAAAAAACACAAGATTGGAAGTAGAGACAGTAGATGAGGCAGAAACAGCTCGGGGCCGTGGTCTCCCAGGGGCCTCCTACTGATAAATGGTTCACCCCTTTTCCCTCTAACCATCATTAAAAATGTCAAATCATTAAAAGCTGCAGCTCTATATAACCCTGCCTGCTCCCTCCCCATACTCCTCTTTCCTCTGGTGAAATGTGTTAAATTGCACTCTGGTATGTGTGTGAGCTAAACTGCAGTTATCCTCCGTCAGTGTGCACTGATTTTTCTTTTAATTATTGTCGGAGGATGGAGTGACAGCAGAACAAATACTGAAAAATATGTATGAGTAAAGCAGTAATTGAGCGGTGGTGGCATTAAAAAATAAAGCCTTCAACTGGGAGAACCGGATCAGAGCTGTCAGGAGCATCCATTCGAACCTTTTGAAGATGGTGCAAGAGATTATCATGCAAATCTCTGTACAGCCTGAAAATACAGTATGTGTGCATGCCGAAAAGCAACATCTCATTGGACAGAAAACAAGGTCACAACAATGAGCATTATAAGCTGAAGTTTCTTTTAAGGTAAAGCATGTTTACATTGCTTCATAAGTTGTCCTGTCCTCTGTCCTCCATCACACCTGCGACTCTGTACACTACCTTCACAAAGCAGACTGCTCTCATTCCTATTTTGCAAACTCTTCCAGACAGACGGGGAGCAGAGAAGGACAGAGACAGAGATGTAACCTTGTAGCTGATGTTTGTCGGCTGCAGAAACTCCCTCGCTGTTTTCACGGCTCACCGGGGAGCTTCGAAGGTCCTTCAGGAGGAATTTAAGACAGAGATATTTGCACACAGGCAGAACAACTCTGCCACCAAAAAACAGCTAGTCTCAACCACTTAACCCTGTGTGGGCCACCTTAGTCACCTCTGGATACTGAGGACAACACTGTCAGTTTTACAGCTCTGTACCATTTGCTTATATAGTAGAAAAGTTCTGTCTTTCCCATCCTCTTTTCGTCTGTCAACGCTTTGTTTACTAAATGAATGCATTACTGAATTACTGAATGATCAACTCTCGAGTTTGTTCTTAAATCCGTGGCCCCTCTGTGCCACCCTCAGGTCGATTTTTCTGAATCACATCTAATCGTACTGAACGAGAGCCCGCCGGTTCTTCCTGGGCTGCGTGTGGGCAGACTGGGATGAAACAGGTGGTGAGGAGTGCGGGGCATTGGAGAGGAAGGCTACCTCGGAAGCCATGTAAGCCCCCCTGCTGTCTCTTCAGACCACACACTAATCGCAGCCTGGATCAGTTAGTTGGACGTGTTTTTCTGTGAGCCTGCATGCGCTTACTTGTTCCTCTCATGATAATGTGGCAGAAAAGCTTCCTTCTGCTATTTCACTGCTCAGTGGATCATTTAAGATCATTTTACATAGCTTAAAAGACACGTTTAAACTAGGAATGGGCATTAAAAGACAGTCCCTTGATCGATTAATCACATAAATCAATGATCAATCATTGATTTGATCATCTTTTATTATGCTAATGGCAGAAAATACACAAAAAACACCCCCACCCACACCCCCAGACTGCGTTCTACATGCTTACTCACCATGCTTCTTACAATAGCAACAATTTTTTCCTCATTTATGAAATGCTAAAATCAGGGACATTTCCGAGGACAACTTTAGCCAAGAACAGGTCATCCAAAAACGGGGACTATCCCCTGGAATCAGGGACCTCTGGTCACTCTACAGAGCCTCCTTGCTAGTACGGAGCTGATGGTAGGTTGAGACTGAGAGCACTTGGAGGATTCATTAACCTCAGTTGGATGTTCATGTGCTACATCACTGGGGCCGTTGACGTGTTTTACTTGTACACGGCATTGCAGTGTCTGCAGCAACACCAATCATTTTTCTGCTCAAAATGGTCCCATTTCTTCTATGGAAGCTCGCTGATGCTGTATCACTCCCCTTTAAAATGTCAAAATCCTTCACACTGTGATAGTCACTGCAGTGCTTCAACACACGCACACACACCAACTGGACAAGGAGGGTATCCCTCCTGATCAACAGAGGTTGATCTTTGCTGGAAAACAGCTAGAGGATTGACGCACGCTGTCAGCCCTTTTTAATAACATTAGAGCAATCAAAATTTTGCTTGATCAGTGTTATTCTTAATGATCAATTAATCAGTCATCAATTAATCATGCCCATTCCTAGTTTAAACTATATTGTTGCCATAGTTATACTCTTGTTTGTATAGGACTTGGTGACATGGCAGAAAATAATTGTATTCACTAGTTTGATTTCTGGTGACTCAATAGTTTTTCATCTAGAATATTACAGTAGTGGTTAGTGGTGGTAGAGGTAAACTGCTCTCGCTCCAGAAGTGAACGCAGGATGTCTGGTGAAGGGTCTGCTAATCCTGTAATTATATATATAAAAAAAAAAAAACTCCTGAAAACCTCCCAAAGTTTTCAGAGAGAGAGATCTGCATGTGCAGATGCAAACAGCCAAAGTTTTCACTACAAATTTACGAAGACTTTTTACAGCCAGCCCCCAGAAAAATGCTCACCAGAGGTTGAAGTGAGGTCAGACGTGAGAACATGTTATGAAATATTCACTGGTAGCAAGCGGACAAGGGTGATGATGATAATGTGTTGTGATCAGCGCAGGAGGTTAAAACCTGGATGGATTTATAGATGCATAAAAACCTCCTGATTTTACAATGAGAGACCTGCAAAGATACTTGGCATGGAGAGGTTTAAATTTCAGGAGTCTGGATGCAAAAGCGGCTTGTTTATAAATTTGTTTTTCTGTAATGTCAGCACTTTCCAGATGTTTCAGGATAACTAGTTTACCTTATCCGTGTCTATTTTGCCTCTTTGTTTTCACCCTTTATTCCTTATTTTACTGTGCTCTCACAGCTCAAACAGGGTTTTACTGTTGGCACTAACTTCCATCATGCTGGCACACGCACCATTTCCGTCATGTGAGCGGCTGTTTTCTCTCTCTGGATCCAGTTCAATCTTCAGTTTTTGTCATAATTGATTCATCGATTCGTCACTCAGCTATATCACATCAGTGCCAGACTGGACGCGACTTTACTTCCTTGTTAATCATCTCTTTATTGAGCTCGTATTAGCAGGCAGGCTGATAGGCTTTACGAGGCCCTGATGACCTAGGGGTCATCAGATTTTGGGTGGGGCTGTTGCTTTTGTCTTTGTGATCCCTTTGCTCAGTGTGAGACTCCACAAGGCCTCCCTGATAACAGATTAGTCTCACAGAGGCCAAACATGCCCTCTGTTGCTCATTTGAATGCATAATTAACACGATAACAGCCTTTGCTGAACTGTGTGTTGGTATGTTAGAGGGACTGAGGCGAGAAGAGAGGCAGTTTGTGATGTTGTGTTATGTGCTGCATACTGTGCATGAACACTGAGAAGCAGGTCACTGTGGGGGGAAGCTTTAACTCTTTTTTTTATTCATCATAAACTCTGATTAAAGGGACAGTTTTCATCATTTGGTAGAAACTGGTCGGTGTCTGAATGTCAGAACCAATTTTTGACATGTGCATGTAGATTCATTGGTTGCTCAAGCGCTCCGAAAACTTGTAACAGTGGAGTTGCTCTTGTTAATGAAGAGCAGGCAGTACTGTGTGTGTGCTGTTTTGAACAGATGGACCTTGAGAGGAGTAAAGCTGTGTTCGACCACAGGGAGAAATGTTGGCACTGATGCTGCTGCAGGGCTCCCCTCCTGTCCGTCACACACGCTGCTCTCCGGGCTGCAGTGATTCTCATCAAAACAGGATGATCCAGACTGGACGATAATTGTTGCCCCTGTTCCGCTGGTTTGAGATTAAGATGTACTTCTTAGGTCTCAGCTTCTTTTAATTAAACCTTTGTGTCTTCTCTCAACAGGAAGGAGCCACAGCTTGATAGCGTGACCTTTGCCCCGTCGACTCAGCAGTGATGCACTTCTCTGGAGACACCCGCACGCAGATGGATTAAGAGGTGAGTTTCCAGTCCCTCCATGCTTTCATTACCCTGTTTTGTTTTCTTATCTGTGTGTGATGAAACCCTAGAGCTGGTCAGAGCTTTGTGTCGTGGTGCATTGGTGCTGACGGAGGATTGACATTCTGTATATTCAGCTTTCACTGGGAACAACAAGCGTTTGATACGCCTTTTGGAAAGTATCCCACTGCTGATGGGAAGTGGTTGGTTGTTAATGATGCAAAGACAGACCGATGTAAGTGATCTATTTCACAGTCTATACACCAGCTGCTGGAACCTGATCACGCTGGTTTGAGTTTACCTGCAGGCCCGGGGAAACCTATCCGAGGCGGCTGCTGAATATTTCAACAGTGCTGTCAGCTGGCCTGTATATTTTCAGGTTTGGTGTTTCTCAATGTATACTTGATGAATATCACGCAGAGTCTTCGGGGCTAAGGTCAAACACATATCACAATCATCAAACCATTCAGTAGAAGTTTTGGCGCTGTGAGCAGGTGCGAAGTCTCATTGGGAAAGAAAATCATCATTTTAGGAAAGAAAAGCTCTGAAACCTCCTGGTTGACGACTGCGTTGACCTTAGACATTGACACCTGATATTGTGGGGGGGGGGTTTATGAGTGGTCATATATCTCTATTGGGAAATTGGGGGTTTGATCTAAGGTCCCACTGTCCACACTCTTAAGTATCCTCAGGCAAACAATTAACCCCTTATACTGCTCTTATTGGCTGCTTCCGGCAGTATGAAGATAGGATTAGCTTACACTGATGGACGCTTTATACAGCAGCTTCTGCCTCCACTGCATGAATGTGTTGTGAATGAGTGAACATAGTCAGGAGTCTAGAGAAAGAGAGATATTAACATAGTCCATCATCTATTTTACCATTTCACTGAGCTTCAAAACTGGATCGAACCTGCAGCCCTATGACTGACAGCCCACATCCTGTGATGCAGCGTCAGCGCTTCTGCACAGCCGTTAAGATAATATATCCCTGAGCCTTATTATTGCTAACTCACACACAACTCACCAAAAGGATATTAAAAGCTTTCTGGAAATCAATTTAGACCCCACTTTAAGCAAGCCAAAGGAACCCTGTAATAAATCCATGTGGCTGAGGTTGCTGTGTTGCTTTTGAAACATGTGAACCACATTCAAACAGTAAGGTGGTTTCTGTGCAACGCTGACCAAACGAAAACACAATGCGCTCTTTGTGTTCAGAGGAGATTAGATGAAAGTCTGGTTTACTTATTGACTCTGGAACCCAAACCTCAGATAATAAACACTGACCATATCGAGTTACAGTGACACTCGCAGACACTCTTGGCATAGCCAGTCTGCAAATATTACATAACATAAAATCTAGGGTACCAAAAAAAGAGCTAAAAACCTTTAAACATGAGCAGAAACTCAGTTTGGCAGAAGAAAAGATGAGGAAAGACAAAAGTCCTCTTTCTGATGGATAGGTAGGTAGGCGGGGAATTTAAATAATCTACCTTAAACAGCTGATCTAATTTTATTAAAAACACTTAATTCTGCCTGAAATTAAATGAAACACCTCCTGGGCGCTGTCCAATTGCAAACATCAGGTGTTCATCTGCAAGTCGATAAAATGACTCACTGCGATGTGCCATATCAGGAGCTCTGGCTAACACTTCCACTCTGCAGCATAAGGTCCTGTCTAAGCGTGTTTGCACTTCATATAACATAGCAGCCACAGCAGTGGGATTTTCACATCAGGAAACAGGCAGCTATAGTGAACTCAGTGACCTCTTCACCCTGTCAGCTTCCTTATTATCCTCACTCATGTACTGGAGCGCATGTAACGGATCCTTCAGTGGCCGTGACGGCCTGAAAAGGATCAGACGATGGTTGGAAGTCCAAAGAAAAACCATGTCTGGAATGTTCTCTGGCGCATTGCAGCTCGTCTAATCACATCAGCGTGTGAAGAGGCTGATTGTGTGGTCAGCATGCACATGTGTATTCAGGCTTATGAAAGAATAACAAAGAGTCAAGCAACCAGCAGACTTTTCCAAGCTGATAGACACCCAGCTTGTTTAGTTTATCAGTCCAGGTCAGTTAATCCTGACCAAAGTTATCTCAGCGCACTCCCATACTGAGGTCATATCTTGACCTTATAGTTCGACATGCTCCAAGACATCCAGTTCACTCAGTTTGCTCTCGTCTCTGAGTTAGTCTGTGCAATACCAGGGGGAGACGTGTTTATATGCAGCAGGTAATAGTCAGGAACGTGGGTGAAGTTTTCACGCTGAGCTGAGTTTTGCTGCTTTACACCCTAAAAGCACTTGCATGTCTTTACTACATGTTTAATATGACGATCAATGATAGAAAATATCAGGATCTGAACAGCCTGGGTTGTCTGAATGCTGTGAAAAAAACCTCATGTGGTGATTTGTTTTCTTTTCCTGATTGTTTTGGGGTGTGCGAGGTAGAAGAGCTGCCGGCTGATGCTTCCTCGCTCGTCACACAGCACCATGAAAAGATCTCTGTCTTCCCTCAAACACTCAGGAGACATTACCATGGCAGCAGGGTTTACTTTCTATGTGTCTGCTGTTTGGATTACAGCAGCGAAAGTGTGTATAAGAGAGGAGGAGAGGATTCTCAGAGAGGATTTTTGGCTCCTGCTTCCAACACGTGGCTGCCAGTAGATTCTCCTCCTGAGTGAACGGAGACACGGAGACGGCTAAGTGCTGCTCATCTTCAGCTCGGAGCAGGAAGTCATTTGGACAAAATGGGTCTTTTATTGACTGACCCTCTACCTTGACTGACTAGACTCTTCGATCTGAGAGTCTTTGGTCTACTGTTTATGAAGGATGAAAGGAAGAAAAATGTTTGATGTTTGTGGTCATCACTCAGCTGATACCCTTTTATACCTTTTTTACGTCTGTCTGCGTTCAAGGTCTAAAATGAAGTATGTTTCACTCTGTTATTGTGGTGTCTGTCTTTCACTCTCCAGTCTACTTTCTTGCCAGTTCTCCTAGTCTTTGTTTTTTCACCATCTCTCAGTCCTTGATTTCAGAGTCAGACAGTTTGGAACTTTTTCCTAAACATCTGCAAAGAATATCAGGTAATCTCTGCACACAATGAAACATGCAGTTTTAATCGCAGTAAGTTCCATCAAGGTGAACGTTGTCGCTGTCCGATGAAAAACACGTATCTGCACTTTTAGCGATCTGGACTTTTTTTCAATACATGCATGGTCCATAATCTTCCCTAACAACCTGTAGTTTTGGGTATCCAAATGACTGATGATAGACATTTTATAACATCATCCTTTTAACAAGTGTAACATTGGGTGTCGGAAGTGTCAACAAAGCACGTATCTCCCAGTCTGGCCCTGCGTTGTCGTGTCAGCCAACAGACTTTACACTGTGACAGGTTCATTTCAGTCCAGGGTAATTTTATGCTAATGTCGCCACAACTACTGATGCTGACCTAAAACCTTTTTCTAACTATGACGGTGTTGCTTACCTGTAGGTTGAATTTTTTTAAGCCAAAGTTTATCCCCAGAGGCAAAGCTGCTGCTGTTTTCTCTTTCACACTCGGTCGAGGACCATAGTGCATGTTAAATTGAGAGCCGCGACTCAAAAAGGTTGGCAATCAATGTGCTATGTGCAAATGTAGGATAGCCGGCTATGAATAGTTTATCAACATAGTGGGACATAAACAGGATACTTGAAACTTGTAAATAACTGGAAGTCATTAGAGCGCATTATGTAAAAAAACACGTGTCCACTATCACTCACAATGCAAAGTACGTTAGTCCGTTTAAAATATCAAACAGGTCACTGATGACTGTGTAAATATAGATTTTTATTTTGGGTCCTAATTGTGTCTAATTACAATGTTCTGGGTTGATTTTGAAAAGTAGTCTATGAACAAATTTTTTTTTAATTTCTGAAAAAAACACAATTTTTAGAAATACATGTTTTTAATTGGACAGTGACAATTTGTAACTCTACTTTCCTGTCGAGACCCGTCAAAAAGAGAGGCCTGCAGAAACCAATTAATGATTTAATTCAAAACTAGAGAGTTTAATTTTGCTCAGTGTTTAACAAACTTTAAAATCTAAAAAAGTACAGCTTAAAGTTATTTCTGTCAAAATTCTTCTTCAAATGTTTTAAAAATACTCAAACCTTTACATCCACAATTAAAGCTTGTGGCTGGCCTTCTGTTCTTGTCCCAGTTTATAAGCATCTTCCTCCAGGTGTCATGCTCCCTTTAAGCTTGTTCCTACATGGTCGTTCCGCAGATTTGACTCACAACATTTTGTAATAATCATCATGTGTTTGAGAGTGGTTAACACGATGGACAAACTCTTCCTCTTGTACGATGCAACAGTTTTATATTTTCACTCTTTTTTTCCTTACTCTGTTCATTTTAAAGCATGGTGTGGAAACTGTAGAGCATGAATAGGTGCCATTTTTAGTCCAATGGAGAATATATTGTACATGAAAGCGAAAGACCCTAAGAAGTTGGATTTTGTGCATATCTAGTTGGCTTTAAAGGTATTTTAAAAATCCAGTTTCAGTTGGATTTGAGCCTAATCTGGTAGATGTGGGTTTCAGGAGCCATCAGCTCTGAGAATGGACCATTTTATCTTGTGCAACAGTTTTCAGTCACATCTAGGACACCTCATGATCCCCTGACAGAAAGTCAGACATGTTTGAGGTTTCTTTCTTCCACCTACTGATTGTCTATCACCTCAGCGATGGTGACCAATGAGAACACAGAGCACCATGCAACCCACAAATACACAGTGTAAATGAACTTCCCGCCCACTCCTCCTGTTCTCTACAAAAGGTCATCCGGCGTCCTGCTGGACTCGTATCAACACACCAACAGGTCAGAACAAGGTCTCTAGTCCTGCAGCAGCCTCCGGTTTGGGCCGCTGCTGGCAGTTCTGTATTGGATGTGGTGAGTGTGCAGTTTTTGTACAGTGGCAGCTCCATCATAGTTTACTTTAATGTTAATGTATGCAGAACTCAGCATGAAACCCTCTTTAGATGGGAGCGGGAGGAGAGGGATGCTGTTGTGCATTAGCCTAAAGGGGAAGGGAGGGGAGGTAACAAGCTAGAGGAGGGCTTTCTTGTCTCCAGTGGGAGAAAGATGAGAGGCAGAGAGAGGGGATGTATAGATAGACAGCGGGGGATGGTGTCAGGAGAAAGACTGCTTGGGTGGGGTACCTTGTCCTCACAAAGCCTATCATGCATACATTATCACTGAGTCAGGCTGGAACGACTTATAAAGACTTGAGAGACAATACTTAGGCCCCAACTACACAAATGCGGATATATTTCAAACCGCACATATTTCCGATTTGGCCTTCCTACCACACCAAAACGGGAGTTTGGAACACTCAAACCAGATAAATCTGAATCCGAAAAAACAAGTGGAGAAATAAAAAAATATCCGTATAAGTGGATTCGTGTGGTTGGACTTTTACGGATCGATGACGTCAAACTGCAGCTCGCGCATTCGAATTAAAAAGAAATACAACAACAACGATGGCGGACATACAGGGTATTCTTTACGTTTGTTTTGCCCTTTTTAGGGCTAATTTCAGCCTTGAAAATGAACCTTGTTTTATACAATTACATCCACCAGTCAGCCAGCTCACAGAGGCGTCTGCTTTGTTATAGCCGCCACACTGTCACATGGACCCGACGCACTAGCATAGCTCCCGCAAACAATGCATGACGCATCACGCTGTTACGATTCATCGGCCAATCAGGTAGCTTTGTTCCTGAATTTTTTTTAAGCGGCACCAGATAGGATTGAGTTTGAAGGCTACGTGTGGACGCAGATATTTTTGAGAACTAACACGTGTGGACAGATACATTTATTTAGACGGGAGTACAAAAATATCCTGATAAATAAATATCTATATACGTGTAGTCCGGGCCTTAGTTGGATGATGCAGCGTATTCAAGTCTGCAGTGGATCCTTGAATTCTTGTTAATTTTTGTTTTGTGTCTCAGTCACAGGGGGAACTCTCTTGACCTTAAGTTTCCTCTGCTATTTTAATCCATGTTGCATCAATAGTACAAGTAATGTGACTGAACTGTGCTCCACTGTTTGTTGTCACTCTTTGAACATCCTCTGTGGGGATTTTATTAATAACTTTCCCTCATTGGCTCTATTCTCGGGAGACTGGAGGTGGCGAGGTAAATGCTGCCGTTATCAGCTCCGCACCGCCTGCAGTCTGTGCACCATAAATAACAACAAAATAAAAGAGTCTGAGTTAAAATCACAAGATTGAATGACATGTATATACATTTCAGACATGATTCATTTGATGTTGTTCAGGGGGGATGACGCTGCTCTCATGCACAGCGATTTCAGCGGGTAGACTGTGTTCGAGTTTGGAGCTGGGGGATGAAGTGGTAATGACAATTATCATAATGGAACTTTTATTAAAGTTATAAAAAATGCAATCAGGATAACATTATATCCTAATTCAGAATATGATCAAACTAGGCTAAAAACCAGGATAATGCTATGTCCATGTAAACACTCTCACTGTTTAATTAAAAGTTTAAGTCAATGGTTTGTTTGCAATTTTTAATTGATTTGTTATTTGTTTAATGGAAAAACGACTTTTTAAAGTCTGTTTCTGCAACAGCTACCTTGCAGGATTTTTCTTCCCTGACATTAAAAAGTTCATTTGACAGAATGCCCCTTTTAATATTTGGCTTTGTTGGAATTTGCTGTCATAATCCAGGTTTTGAACCCAGATTAACACATTACATTTGAATGCAACAAACTCCAAACTGCTTCTAACTGGAATGATCCACAACTCGGTGCACGGTGAAAAAGGAGCTGCAAATGTGGGAGGACTCTGTGTGTGTGTGTGTGTGTGTGTGTGTGTGTTTGCATTTATTTCCACCGTCTGTGAGAGTGGGTGGTTGTGTGCTGCTTGGGAAAGACTTTGAGCACCAAGCCCTCCCCTTCTCGCTCGTTCGCTCGCCCTCTCTTTCTCTTTCCCTCTCTTTCCTCCTCCCTCTAGCAGCTGTTTTCCTGCCTTCTCTGGGAACTGGAGCCAGGCTGTTTCCCCTCCGATCTTTGCGTCACAAGCAGGAACTCACCGACTTACCGACACAAACACACACACTCACACACACACACACACACACACACACACACACACACTTCTCTCTCTTTCTGTCTCTGCCCTGTCCCACTCTCGTCTGGCTGTTGACTGCGTGTTGACCTCATTTTGGACTACAGACTGAGGAGCAAGTATTCCCACTCCTCTACTTGGCTGCTGTGATAGCGTGTTCACGTTGCTGTGTGAGAGCCGCCGGGCTGTTGGGAGAAATGCTTTCATGGTAAGATGTTTCTTCCCACCTCAGAGACCACTCCTGTGTCTTGACCTCTTGTTTGTGCTGCTTCCAGTCGGGGACTTTTACGAAGGTTTCCCGTCTCTCAGTTGGCAAGATTGTTGCTGAGCCTCTGCCGGATTGTCGGCTCTCTAAAGTCTTTACAACTTCGCTAAAGTATCCTGCTGTCTCGGAGCAGTACCCTTATGAGTGCTACAAAATGTTAAATCCGCAGGGTCTCCAAAGTGAAACTGTGCTGGGGTTGAAAAGTTCTGGTTTTGGTCAGGGCTGTTATTGTTTCTGTGTGGCTTCACTTCATATTCTCCTCATGCCCAATCGTCACATCTCTACTTGTTTGGCTCTGCATGCAAAGTGGAGAAACTGAGTCAGGTGACAGGTCCAGTAGGTCTGTAGCTGCTAGTCTGAGCCCTTCAGTGTAGCGTTTCACACACGTGAGTAACCGGGAGGCGGGACAGTCACACACTTACCCATGATGGACGACTTTGTGGATTGTGTTTCAGCGCTGACACACCAGGCCTGTTAATCCCAACTTGTAATTACAGTAGGCAGAGCCAGCCGTCATCTGATTGAGCTGCTGTGTAAACACGGGTCGCAGCAGAACAAACAATACCTCATTTGTCGAGCAAGTTTTAAGCCGTCTTTGAAGTGTTGCAAGGATAGAAATCAGAATATGTGATTCCAGCGACCTGTTTGAGGGAATATACTGTGGCTTTGTTTTTCGCAGGAGGCTGCAACACAAACTACAGGATAATTTTAAGATGTTTGAAAGGATGAGAGAGGATCATTAAACTCCTATTTTAATAAGTATTCCATGTTTATTGAACTTTTTGTGTTGTTGGAATTTGACTCTCTATTCCCGACACTGTCAGAAGTTTAAGGCCTGTGGTTTTTGACCTGCACGTCAGGTAATACGTCATAAAGTTTTGGATTGACAGGAAAAGATCTCAGTGCTGTCTGGATCAGCCCGACAACTCTCTGAGTAGACCTCACGGTGCTCAGAATACTGCAGACAGACTGACTGATGAGTGAAACATCCCCTGTTTAAAGCAACGTTTCACCTCCAGGCGACAGGCGGTAAATATAAACCTGAATGTTATTTATGAATGTGGACCAAATAAGAGCCCAATATTACTGGAAATTAATGTTTTAAAAACTGTCTGTAACTCTGGAAATCCTGTAATCTTCATCATTAACAGTAAATCTGCTTAAATGCTGCAACAGTAGTTTTTGTCTCATTTTGCTTTGCTTCATTTTTTTCATTTTGCTGGGATTTAGAAAGCATGCATTTATGCAGCATGATGAAAATCAACCTGTATTAGTGTTTCGTGCTTTTTATTTTACCGCAGGCTTCTGAAACTGTCCTTGCTCCCACCTCCGCTTTCGCGCAGCAGCCCCTAACCCCTCAGCCTCCCTCTGTTGGTTCCTGTACTTGTCGCTTCAGCGAATTGGCATCTTAAAGACTGTAGCATGAATCTAAACGTACAGATAACCCCCTTTATAAAGCAGGTCTCAGTAATTATAATATCTTGGTTGGTTTTCTAAGAGTGTCTCTTTACTCCCCGCTCCAAATAAAAACTGTCCTTTTTGTCAGCTCATGGTTCAGTGAAGCACAGATGACAGACGTAGATGCTCCTGCATGTGTCGTCAGTCCTCCCATCTGATGTTGCAAAGCTAATGTGCAGATAATAGGGTCTGTGTGTGTGTGTTGGTGATACTTCAAAGCTGCTGCATTACCAGTCTGTCTTTGTTTGCGCTAAAGTGGAGTGAGTGTGTGTGTACATGTGACTTAGCTTCTTACTGAATGAGGGTTGCTTGCGTGAAGACCGTCTGTGCGTGTTTGATATGCTAACAATGGTTGTTCCTTTTGGACTGTTTATATTAAACTCCAATATCATGTGCTGAGGCCCTGAAATTAAAGCTCCAGTGAGGAACTTTTGTTGTCACTTTTGTCACCCCTGTGGACAGGTCTTACCTTTTTTTGCCTTCTGCATGTTTAAGTAGAATCTTCTTACAAAAAAGGGTTATTCCGCAGACTTTTAAAAGAATAACCTAAAACTGCCCTCCTTGCACCATAGTCAGGCTTTAAAAATAGCAACATTTAAATTGCCAATCTTATCGCTGATGGTCGTGTTCACTTTTGTAAGTCACAAATGTGAATCATTATGCATTTGGGTCTCTCTCATGAGCACAGAAAACCTCCTCAGAAGAGCTTTAAGTTCTGTTTTTATTATTGCATTTGAAAGGTTATATTTAATGTCTCGAAAGGCCCCTTTTAAAACGTTAATAAAAGAGTTATTTTAGTTTTAATTTTCCATTGTTAGATGGAGGTCGTAAGAAAAGGTAATGTCAGTGGCCATAGCTGAAATACTATGGCTTAAATATAGCTTAAATACTATCGTAGCTCAAACATATCCTAAATACTATCCTAGTACTTCTTAAGTGTAGCAGCATTTTACCCTCAACTTTACAAAGCCCTTTGAAGCAGATCTTTCTCACTTTGCTAGACTGCTGCTGCTGATGCATTAGGTGAGATATCCTATACATAAAAAGAAGTGTACACCCCCCTCTTTCTTAACTGCAGAGCGTGAGGCGGTACATCCTCAACAAAATGTGCAATAGTGGTACATGCTTTCCACAGGTGGAGAGGAGAGTAGGGAGAGGAGCAGGAGCACTAATGAGCTTATGAATGCTAAAAAGTGAGAGACATGTTCCTGAACCATAATAAAATCCAAGCCCCAGCCTGGATGTTATAAAAGATGCCCCATAAAAGCTTAGGGAGACCAGCTGATTTATTAGATCAGCAGCCTGTGATAAAATGTGAGCGATAAAGAGCTCAGATCCTCCAGTACTTTACAACACAGTGAAATCTGACATTTAATTTAACAAGTATTTTCACCAAAATGAAGCCAGAGCTCTCAAAGTAAAGTGATGCATTGGTCTGTACATATGACTATTAAAAAAATGTAAATAAAGCATAAAGGAGCGTAAGTTAACTGATCAAAACAAATCTGGTTGGGAGAGATGTAATAGGTTTGCTTTGTGCACTTCTAAAAGGGCACTTATAAAAAAAGGACAATACTGACTGTCCAAACTTTTGACAGTGGAAATCCAAATATTTTCCTCTCCCCACTCTGCCGCCTCCAGACCAAAACTTCACAATCAGTTTTTAAACGGAGATGCTGACAGATTTTCTTTTTACTTCTTGACTTCGAAAAACAAACACTGTAATCCCCAGTAACTGATGCAGAAAGTCAGCAAAACCTGATCTGTTTTTCTTTGTCATCTGTGAATCAAATTGTGATTAAAGGCATTTTTTTTTCCTTTATTGAAACCAGTTACTTAAGTAGAAGTTTCTGTTGTGATATTTTAACCTCGTAGGACACTATAAAACCAGGTCTTTGACAGCCCTAATGCCCAGAATGAAAAACTAAATCTTGATCAGTTTAATAACACAATAATTGACTTGAACTCCAGCAATAGAAGAGAAGCTTTAAGAGCTTTAATAGCAGCAGATTGACTCCTAATTTAGTAACAAGTGCACGGTCTCTGCTTGGCTGGATTGCAGACATCTTTATATGACATCGTATATACTGGAAATTAATCGGTTGATGTAACTCTGGAGGGCAGATCTGAAACCGAAGTGATTTCTCTCATCACATTTCCCCTCCCGTCTCCGCCCGATCACCATGAATCATTCCTCTCTGTCCTGCTTTCTAATTGTTTGACCTGCAGGTTCCATTCCCTGATGGGTTAGCAGTGCGCTTGAACAGCCACCAGCTAAATGATGGCGGCGAGGCGTCGTATTTGTCATGTATGTTGCATGTACACGTTCCGAAATGTGAGCCGGGCGGTCGATAGCAGCTGAGATTAGTCTGTGCCTGTGACTGTGTTGTGCTGTGTGATAAATATTCCTGTCATTTGTCCGAAAATGGTCTCATGCCTCATGTCAGCTGCTGTAAATTAATTATTATGGAAATGCAGAGCCCGTCACCCTTCATGGCTCGTGGTCAGGAGATAGTGTTCTGCAAATAACTTCCTCTGCTGGGAGGCGTGTATGTTGTATTTTCAGGCTGGTGCGTGGTGTTGTCAAAGCTGTTACCCATTTATCACGTTGTCGTTCATTATATTTCTATCTTGACCTCAAGTCCCCTCTCACCTCAGCAATTCAAAAGCGGAAACTAAGGCTTCGCCCAGTCAAAGTCGAACTTTGACAGTTGTACAGTCATGTTGTTGCTGTGTGACCTGAATGAAGGGTCACAAACAACCTTATGTTGGTGGTTTTCAACTAATCTAATAGTGTACTATGAAATCAAGTTTTTGCTTGATTAATTAAACTCAGTTATGTTATGTTAAATACATCAGCCACAGGTCCTTCTTTTTGAATCAAAGGACTGGGCCATAATCCGAGAGGAGAAGTTTGACCTAAGACAAGCTGCAGCCAGAACTGGAATTGAATTAGGGGTGGGAGAAAAAAATTGATACAACATAATATTGCGATATTTTGCCTTGTGATATATCTTATCATCTCAATGACGAAGTATCGTTTTTTTTGTTTTTTTTTCAAATTAACTGTTTACGTGAAGTCAAATCTCTGATAATGGAAAATAATATCAACTGTTTGTCCAGTGAGGTTGGCAGAGGTGACATCATAGAGCAGGAGAAAGCTAGTGCACAAAATATAGCAGCACCTGGGGAAAGACATTAGGAATGCAAGCAGAGCACAAATGAGAGTGTTTGAAAAACACAATAATATCGTATCGTGGCCTAGGTATCATGATAAAAACGTATCATGGGGCCACTGGTGATTCCCACCCCTAGATGTAATATGCAAATCTGATTTAGGAGGAAAAAATATATATACATAATTTTGTTTTATCATTATTTCTGCACATTTTCTGAACTTGCAGATGGTACCTTAAACATTGCAGTACCTTCATATTTCAGCACGACAATGACAAACCACTTTCTGCAGGGATTACAACAGCATGGCTCTGTAGTAAAAGAGTCCTGGCGCTGAACTGACCCTCTTATGTGTCCCCCATTGAAAACAGATTAAACTGTACTTTGGTTCCAAAAAATAGGACAGAGGAGACCCTAAACTGTTGAGCAGCTAAATCCTTCATCAGGCGAGAATGTGAGAACTCCTCTTATACATGCATTACATTTACGTCTTTGTCCATTTGTTCCAGTCCATTCTGTAAACACACGCACGCACTTCCCCTGGTGGGCCAGTCCCAGGTTCTCTTCTGTACTTTCCCTGGAAGAACCATGAGGAGTCCTTTCCTGAGAAACTGTAGGGGAGGCTGAAAAACATTGAAGGGACTGCATATAAAACAGAGCAGTGGAGGATTTGTACTGTACTGTACTGTACTATACATCTGGAACAGCTTCTCATGTCTTCTGGGAAACTCTGCGTGTGTTTGGAAGTGGCGTGGGGCTCAGCTCACTGTGTACGTACACTCCACATGTTCTTATAGGGAAAATATCAATTGCATCACATTAGTTGGCTTGGAAAAAGAAAGTGTAACTTGTATGGTTGTATTCAGCCAAAATCAGCAAGTTTCTGCAAAGTCCAGCCCTGTCTACTTTAATGTTTAATCACTGGAGTGTCGTATTAAAAAAAGGCACTCTCCTCTGAATAGTGGTGTTAAATATGCATGCTTTGCTGTAAATGGTAGAATCCGCATTAGTTGGCATTGGTTTGAAATTCAAACAAAGCCTGATGGGGTGGTCTCTGATGGGGACAAATCTAAGTAATGAGTGCAGTTAATTCCTGCAGCTGTCAGCGCCGTTGTTGTGTAATGAGCTAGCTCACATGTGAAGCCAGCTGTTATTACAGTTACAGTACAGTTTGACACTTGAACACCAAAACAAAAAGATGCTTCACACACGAGGAAATTCATAAATGTGTGTTTGTGTGTGTGTGCACGCTCTGGACTGACAGCTGAAGAGAAAAAACTAGTCCTGCAGTAAAGCCGATTTGGTCCATTATTTCTCCTCCTCTGTCATTTTCCTTTCTCTCTGCAGCTTTGAAGGGAATCCAGCTCTCTGTTGGCCAAAACTCTGCCTGTGTTCATGCTGCTGTCTGTGTTTTATAAGTTTTAAAGATTTCCTCTTGTATAAAAATGCGTATGGTCTTCATCAGTGTTGGATAAACGCTCACCTGACTTTGATAATGTAAGCTGGAGCACTTTCTAACGTACGTATCAGTGACAGAGCAGCTGTTTGTGTTGTTGTGTCAGTAATAAGCCAGAGTTAAACTTCATCAGGCTTTTGTTTTGTGTGTTTTCAGGACTGTGGTTCCCCCTGGCTGAAGCCAGCCTGCATCCCAACATATTGCACCACCCAGGGCCTGCTGTGTCACCACTGCGCCCATGAGGTAACCTCAGGACTCACGGCCCCCTCATTACCACCCTCGGTCTGTCCATCACCCTCCCCCTCTGTTCCTTCCTCCCTCTGACCCTCCCAGCCATGGGCCAGAAGATCTCTGGCAGTATCAAATCTGTGGATGTTCGCGGAGAGCCGTCGTACCGCCCGGTGCGCCGTGAACTGAGGGGCCCTGATTTCTGTCGGCCCCCTAGACTGGATTTACTACTGGACATGCCACCAGCCAGTACTGAGACTCAGCTTCACCACGCCTGGAACCCGGATGACCGGTCTCTCAACGTCTTTGTCAAAGAGGACGACAAGCTGACATTTCATCGGCACCCGGTGGCACAGAGCACAGACTGTATCCGAGGGAAGGTGGGCTACACCAGGGGCCTCCACGTTTGGAGGATCCACTGGCCGGCCAGACAGCGAGGCACACATGCCGTTGTGGGCGTGGGCACTGCTGAGGCGCCGTTACACTCTGTAGGCTACACTGCATTGGTCGGCTCGGACTCTGAGTCCTGGGGCTGGGACCTGGGTCGAAACAGACTTTACCATGATGGAAAGAATCGTTCGGTTTCCTCGTCGGTACCCACATACCCTTGTTTCCTGGAGCCAGATGAGTCGTTTGTGCTCCCGGACTCTCTCACGGTGATTCTGGACATGGACGAAGGAACTCTGAGCTTCATGGTGGACGGACAGTATCTGGGAGTGGCTTTTAGAGGGCTGAAAGGAAAGAGACTTTATCCCATCGTCAGTGCTGTTTGGGGGCACTGCGAGGTATCAATTCGCTACGTCAACGGACTTGATCGTAAGTGGCTCACACGAACACACACATAAACTCACAAAAAGACACACTTTAAAGTTATTATTGTTTTATTTGGCTTCAAAATTTTATCAGGGATTCTGTAGGTTAATGTAAAGTCTTTGTATATGTGCTGAAATAATAGATCCGAATGCGAAACTAAAGTAGATCTAATATTTGAATCTCTGTGAAGGCAGGATCATCTCAAAAAGGAAGCTCAAAATATGCAGATTTGTGCCTGGTTTGGCACGATTCTTGCATCACTGCATTAAACTGTGTAGCAGCAGATGAGGTTGGTCATTTTTTCCTTGTTGCATAAATAATCATGAACAGGTTTTACATCTTGACCTGCCCCCTAAAGCCCTAACTGCCCTGCATGAGGCAAGCTCTGTATCCTCCAGGCTTGTTCCTTTTTTCCAAGAGTCTCCGACTACTCCATTTATCTGAGGAAAGCCCTGACTGGTTCCTCTTCTGTGTAATAAGCGTGAAATATGTGGAGTTTTAGGGTTTCGAAAGCTCTATCCTCCGGCAGTGCTGGTGTGGCTGCTTTCCAAAAACTTCCACTCAAGTCTTTTGCCGTCCAGAAATGTCAAGGATTTGATGTTTAGGGCAAGACTCTGGAAACTTTACCAGCAGATGTGTCTGTTTTTTTTTTTTGTCCGAGAGCACAGAGAATAGATATACAGCGCACAGCTCTGTCTGCACTGATCTATAAAAAGCCCACAATGAGAGGGACTGGGGCTTTGTTTACCAATAGGAAGCAGCTTACACATGCCCGCGGTGCACTATTTCTAGTCTGCTTTTCTCTATCGCTTTTTAACACACACTTTCAAGTCCTCAAGTCTGTCTGCACCCTCAGAGGGCAAACCAGACCACTGTATTCAATTCTCTGGTATAATTAGAATATCTGTTCCCCCACCAGTGTCCTTATGTCCCCTTTTTCATGCGTCTCTCTGCTCCGCTGCTCTTTTCCATTAAATGTCATCCTTCCAACTAGTTGTTCTCTCCATCCAGTCTGCCCCTTGGATTGCGTAATAGCCCTCAGTCCTCCCTCCAGCTCCAGTCTGCATGATGCATAAAGACCCAAGGCGGGCTGGAGGCGGTGCCGACAGTGTGGCATGGACACCATGTCCGTGGCTGCGAGCCATGTGTGTTTGTGTGTGTACTTGCGTGTTTGTATTTATGGGTAGGAGGACAGCAGCCAGCAGAGGAGGAATCCTGGAACATGTCCCAGTGTGCCTCGAAGCTCAGCGTCTGGCCTTGCTCGGTGGGAAGCGTCAGGTTAGGTGTGTCTATATGTGTGAAGCAGCTTACATGCACATTATTTAGTGTCCCACATTCATGCTTCATCATTACAGAGAGAAAAACTAGCGATTGGGTATTAATCTCTATCCCTTGAGCTTTTCTGAATGTGCTTCCCGGTCAAAATACGTTTTTAACGCTTCAATATGAAGACAGCCGTTATAACTATTCAGCTTACAAGTGAGTTTACACGATTACTGCTATCTGCTCTTACAATTTGAATCCGTCTGATCTCTTCGAATTCTGTGTCATCTGTTTTCCAGCTTTGAAATCTATGCACATTAAAAGTCACGACTTAACTGAACAGTTGTCTGGGTCCCTCTGGTTCAACTTGAAATAATCTCACAGACAGACAGAAGCTGTTCCCACATTAATGCGTAATTTTCCTATAAAAAATATGAATTTTGCACAAGAGGCTCCTGTCTTTTACGGCCCCCAGTCCTGATTTCTTTTTAACACAAATTTTTAAGAGCCTTTCACCTGCTCTTTATTTGCTCCACTAAACAATGTTGCCAGAAAAGGACCCTTGTTTCACTGCCATACCAGTTTCATGCACCATCGAAAAACACATGAGAGACATGAGCATGTGTGAAGCATCTGCTGACAGAGTGCAGTCAGAATCAATGGAGACGTGGCGGTTTGATTGGGGGGAAAAAGGTGTACACTCCCTTTTAGAGTTCCAATCACATCTGCATCTGTATCCTTTAAACTTCATCCTCTATATTTTTAGTTGATTTGTGCATAGAATGAGATCAGACAGACAGAAATACAAATCTACATCCAAGTTGCTCAAGTGGGGTAAAAGAAACCTTGAGGAGCTCATGAAGACAAACCACGAAACTCTGAAATTAAATCGCATTGACCTGACCCGTCCAAATATTCATCTTATTTTGAGAAATGTCAAGCCAAAATTGTCATTACGAGTTCCTCGAAATGCGAATTAAGTCTTATCCCACTCATTACAGCCAATAAAGTCCTTGTTATAACAGTCCTCTCTGCAATGTTAGCCATGGCTAATGTGTGCAGGGACTATAAAAGAAGTACATACAGACAAATATGCTGCAAAAATATTCAACCATTACTGCCTCCACACACCAAACGCGAGTGAAATCATTTGCACAAATTAATTACATGTTAAGTCAATGCAAAGACGCGATTAGACGCTCCTACTACTCTGGCGGCGCAAATGACTGGGCGGGAGTTAAAAATGTCTCAACTTTAGCGGATATTCACGTTGCAATAACTACTCCGCACGAAAGTTGCCGGGTGACGTATGAAAACGGACGGTTGTTCACTGGTATGTAAAATGGAGGCCAAACTGGTCGTGTCGGTGTACGGGTGCCCCGAATTATATGATACTTTTTTTTTCAATTACCGAAATCAGAATAAATAGGAGCTGCGTGGAGGCAAGTGAGTGAGGAGGTCAGATTACCTGGTAAATTGTTAAAAACCTTCGTCTATCACTTGTTCCCACCGGTTGAACTGGCATGATTACTGTTGAAATTAACATAAACAGCTATAAACGAGTGAATAAAGCGAGTAGATACTGTTGGTCTTTTACATCTGACAGTTTGGGAAAATGTGCTTTTGCATCATTTTTAAGGATATGTCTGCTCAGTACACTTAAAGTGCACATCAAACAAAGCAGGTTCAGTGGATTAACACCAGTAGTTTCACGTATTCTGAGAGTCACGTGTCATTATGGAAGATTTAGTACTTTTTTTTGTTTGTTTCCTTTTTCACTTTATTGTTGATATCTTATTCTGAATATCGTTATAACTGCAAACAATGTTGCAGTACTACTGTGTTTTCAGCTGGAAATGTTTAAAGAGCTCCTCCTGACAGAATGCACATGAGAAATCAGTGATTTCAGGCATACGGCACTTTTCCATCTTATTACAGCAAAGGCGGCTGCATCAGTATGTATGCTTTGAGATGACAGGACGCCCCTATTCCCAGATCTTCCTCCTCCTGTGCATCTTCTTAATGTAGATTTTCCCTTTTTTTCACTGCTGGTGTCCTGATCTTTTACTTGTCTCTGAGTCTATTCATATTCTTCTGTCGCTCTCCTCCCTCCTGCTCACACTCGTTCATTCTTGATCTCTTATTCTCAGAAGAGAGAGGAGATAAGTCTTGGTTTCCTCCCCCGTTCTGTCCTTCAATGCTCTGCTTTTAAGTCGTTTTCTCATCTCCTCTTAAATCCTTTGGCTCCCAGTTCTGGAGACACTTGGAAGTGAACCCCACTGAGATGTGATTTGATCAGATTTTGACTCTTTGTGCTACTTGTATCTCTGTCTACAAAACAGAGGAGGTCCTGGAGCAAGCTGTCCTCTCTTCATCTTTTTGTCTTCGTCAAAACAAGCCGTGTGACGCAGAAATTACCCGGCGAGCCTAATGACAGCATGCTGATCCAAGCCCATTTAAACCTGAACAAGTTAGACCAGTGGAGGGAAGCGTCTCACACACACACGCAAACACACACACTCACACACACACACACACACACACACACACACACACACACACACACACACACACACACACACACACACACACACACACACACACACACAGCCGTTGACATGCCTCCCCTCCCTTTTTGCAAATGAACCCTATTTGACTCCTACTCTCTTTGTGTTTCATCTCCTCCCTCCTGCTCTCCCTTTCTTCTCTTTCTTTCTCTCTTCTCATGCTTTTCAGCTATAATCCTTCCTCTCTGTGTTTACACGCCCCGTTGTTGGTGACAGGTTGCCGTGGAGATGGTTAAACTGACTTCTCTGTGGATGGTTAATCGTTGACCAGGCAGCTTGCTCGCTAGCTTCCTGGGCAAGGATGTAAACGGGATGTCTTCGTTCAGCATGCCTGAAGTTCAGAGTTGTAGGAATCTTCAAAGCACAGATGTTCACTGTAACTTCTGTTAAAGCGTCACATATATTAAGATTGAACTCCTACGCTGCTGCAGAAAGCAATCATTGAGTTAAAAATTAAC
Source organism: Xyrichtys novacula (assembly GCA_962446985.1). Lineage (NCBI taxonomy): Eukaryota > Metazoa > Chordata > Actinopteri > Labriformes > Labridae > Xyrichtys > Xyrichtys novacula. The sequence goes on from OY660873.1 coordinate 28,269,218, forward strand.
CAGTCAGAGCTGTTTTTCTTGTTCAAACAGGAAGCAGCTGAACATTTATTTATCTGCAGCGACTAAAAAGCAAAGTTCTGGTTGGACTTCAGGACCTGTTTAATATTCAACCCTGAGAGATTTTTTTTTTTTTTTTGCCAGATTTTGACCCATGTCTGATTTTTTTTTTTTTTCATGTAAAGTATCAGGAGCTGTTGTCATGGCAACAAGTCATTTCTCTCAAACATGCAGAAGTGCTTCATGACTAGAGTTGAGAAAACTGTGATTATTGAGGTAGGGGAATCTTTTTTATTGTGTCACCATGGTGGGCGATTTGAAGAAGTTTAGGCTGAGATTTAGAAAGAGCAGAGTTGTCAGTAGAAGTGCTTAAATCACATAAAAAAACATTAGTTTTCTGCAGTTATAATGTAGTATTTTTAAACCTTATTGAAGCCGTATTTACAATGATATATTTTCATTAATCATAGCATTCACATAATACTTTTTTAATCACAAAAACTACTGGTAATGCATACTCCTACATAGGTGGTGGCGTTTGATCCTTATTTGAAAGAATGTAGCTGCGGCAAGCTAAGGAGATGGTAACAATCAAGTTACCTGAAACCCTTATTTCTTGCTGATTTAGATGCAACCTTGTGAATGAGATATTAATTGATTGTCTTTTAACAGTGAAAGTAGACTCCTCACGAATATTTACAGTAGGGAAAGTCACTGAGGCTACCTACCTCCTCACAGCAGATTCAGACTTTAAAATATCACAATATAGAAAGTTTCTGTCTCATTTGCTTCAGTACATTAGAGAAATATATCACTGCTAATTTCCGTCTGTTTTATTTCCAATCAAAAACTCCTCACTGGAGCTTCAAGATCATAACAATGCTGCAGATCTCACTAGAAGTGAGCTAAATATGAGTCTGAACACACCCTGCATTATTTTCTGTAAAATCTTTGCATGTTGGTGAACTTTGAAAACTTTTAAAGACCTTTTCAGACCTTAAGTAACGTCTGGAAATATCATCAGTCAGGATCTACACATTGCAGAGATGTTTGAAGGTGAAAAACATACACAAAATTATTCTCCCAGCTTTGTAACTGAGAGTCTCTTGCACACATGTGTGCAGCCCTGCCACGCTGTCATGTCATACTGAAGCTGTTAACGTTAACATAAGTGACCATAGTGTGAAAGTCATGAAGCCACTGGGATGAATCAGGAAGCGAACGGTCAGCCTGGTAAAGTAAGTCCGGATTTTTTCTCGCACGAACCGGCCATCTGTCGTCTGAACAGGACTGATACTGTGTTTGTGTCAGAATTTAATCTTTTCTCATGTTTTCAATCTCACCCTGATCAACCTTTTCCAGACGGAGAGTTCAGTTTGGAGCAGCGGTTATTAAAATTCAAAGCCAGGGAACCTGAAATACTGAATGATTGAATAAAGTCTGGTCTGTATTATAAAAAAAGATTTTTATTGTTAGGCGTTATGCTTTTTCACACTGCTTGAATATATATTTTCCAGCCTGTTCCTGTGTGAATAAAGCGTTCCTGCCACATTGACTCCTCCAGTCCCAAAACGACTCCGTACACAGAATTGAAGATCTACAACTTTTATTTCCTTAAAGCCCTCAGGGAGATGATCAGACACTGAAAGCTGATGTTAAGGATTTATAGTGAATCCAAAAGCAACATTAGAACTTCAAAATAAAAGCACCCTATCAAAAATAAAAGCATGCCAAAAAAGAAGCTCCAGTCCTGATAAAGAAGTTCATTGACTTGTTTTACACTGTCCATGATCCACATGGTTGCTGATGAATTTGTGAGTTATAGTGAATACACACACATACACACAGATGGTATTAAAGCCTCTATAATCATGTATGAATAGCCTCTATTTACTGACAGAGTGAGAGAGCGGCAGCAGCAGGGACAAATTGGCTGCAGTCTGTGTTCACTAGCTGGCTGCGAGGTAAGAGGAGAGCAGATACTGTCAGTGGAAGGAACGACTTCATCAACGAGCAATTGGTTTCCGCAAGTGGAGATCTTAATTTACACACCTGCACTTTTAGTCAGATCCAGAGTGAGAGTTCACTTCCTCTCCTGCTGCTCACCTCACTGTTCTGCTCCAATTTGCCTCACCAGCTCAGACATCATCGATCTAATTCTGCCCACATCTAAATATATCCCTCCTTTCACCAGCAGGTCAAAGGGTAGAAAAGGAGGTGTGTCTGCACCTAAAGGGCTGGATATGCGAGACTGATTCACATTCCATCACAGAACTGGGTCAGTTTATGCAAATTCACCAGAAAGGCTCCACCTTTGCTCGCCTCCCAGGGTACACTGCAGGAGAAATAAGGTGGAGCTTAATGAGAAGGGAATTGAAGCAAGTGTGCCACAAAAGATGGACCTGTTCATCTTTTATTTTGAAGTAGGACATTTCTTACGTAAAGCTGATGTTGATGCGTTGTAATTCATCAAGCATCATGTAAGAGAGTGGAGGAAATCACGAGGAAGTATCACTCACTGAGAGATGGCTATCCTCACCTCAGTGTGGGTAGACCAACCGACGCGCCGCCATCCCAAAACTTTACCCCCCCCCCCCACCTCCCTCCACTTATTCTCACTTCAGTGTGATGTAGGTGTGTGTGTGCGCCCGCCATGCCTGCCAAGCCTCTGCAATCCAATGGCGCATCAGGCGTTCAGCCGTCCTCAACCACGCTTTCCCACACTCCATCTCCTCGTTAGTGTGCGATAAATCTGTCAGGAAAAAAGAAGTGTCTCCGGGCATTAAAAAAGAAAAGTGCTTGAAAGGAAAAAGGAGAGGATTCACATGACAGACTGCAGGGAGGAGGATGGATGGAGATTGGGCAAAGAGCCCCACTGCTCAGCTCTGCTTTACCGAGATGCTTCCAGCTTATTAGCATAGCTGATTATTTAACCGGCCTGTTCATTTTGGTGACACAGCGGCTGCTCTACATAGACAACAGGAGAATTAGTTTATCAGGAGATGGGTTTAGAAGAAGAACCTAGCTTGCAAAATTCTTGAAATGCAAGTCATGAAATCCTCCAAGCTCCATGATTTCCATGTATGAGAGTATAACCTCTATGGTTTGACCTCAAAATAAAGTATTCAGAGCCCGTAGAAACTATATTGACACAGATAAATGATTTTCAATCTCTGATGGTTTGATTGTCCTCAGCAGCTTTGTAAACACCATAAAAACACGCCCTAAACTTAACTGTTTTTTTCTTTTTATTACTATAACCATCCAATATTACAACACCATCTGCAAGCAGTAAATACGTGGACAGCCGGCCCTTCGTTTTTACTCCTGTACCTGTGAGAAAAGAGAGAGCACACACTCACAAATAAAGAGAGGTGAATGAGTATGTCCAAACCAGATCAGGTTTTTGTGTGACCCTAGTCCTGCCTTTGTTTTAATAGAAACTTCATGCAACAAACTAGTCCTAACGTTAGAGCACCTGAACCTGCTGGGTAAGAGGCAGGAGGGTGGCGGTCCCCCGTCTCTCTAATGTTTTTAACTGCTGCAGGCAGCTCTTGAGGTTTTTAAACACTCTGGGCTAATTGATGCTGATTGTTAATTAGTGACTTCAGCTGTGCAGAGCTCGAGAAAATGAAGGGATAAAAAAAGGACGGGAAACAGGCAGCCGTGACAACTGCAGGTAAACGCTGTCATGTTTGCACGTCACTCCTGTCAAGGTGTGATTCGCGAAGGTGTTTAACCTTAATACAGCTTACATAAGAGGTTTTAATAGATACTAGTGTTAGTGCACAATGAACGTTATTTCCTGTGAACAGCCTGAGCTTCGACTGTGACATGTCCCCCTATTCAGAATCGCATCTTATCAGCATAAAAGGAACAGTACACCCCACACACACCTGGAGGTGATGCAGGTGCATCTAACTGGGAGGAAGCCCAGAGCTTGCTGGAGGGATGATAAACCCCATCCAGCCAAGGAACGCCCCAGGACACCACCAAAGGAGCTGGAACATGTTGCTGAGGGGGGAAGGATGTCTGAGTCGACCTGGTTAGACTGCTGCCGCCATGACCTGATCCAAACAATTGGAAGGAAAGGAAGCAGCGAAACAGGCCTCTGACGGCATATCATAGCCGATGTCATCCCCCTCCTCTAAAGTATTAATTACTGATAATAAAGTAGTTGAAGTTGGTGATATAAAGTACAACTTTATATCAATTTTCCACATCAAAGTACACAAGAAATATTGGATTATGGCATTATGCTTCATCCAGTGTGCCTTCTAGTGGCCAATGGCTGCGTTACAGCTTGGACGCAACATTTATATGCATTCAATTTTTGCATTTCACCTTTGCAAAATCCCAAATTAGATTTCATGCTTGGTGACGTCCATGACGTATGTTAAGTAATATGTGGTTTTGATGCCTGTGTAGCTCTCTCTAGTATCATCTGTTAGCCCATCCTGTCGGCTACCCATGGTAGTTAAAGATGGGGTAGGCAGGAATCCGTTAAAGGAGCATCTTTTTTGTGGTGTATATATAAAAAAGCTTTTAATATCAGTCAGTAGCTGTTAGTCATTGATGACATTTGATAATGTAACGATATCGCTGTTTTGTTATGTCTGTGTAGTCAACATTTTAAAATTTCAGAGCGTTCCGCTCTTTCTGACTGTAAACAAAACCCTTCCCCGCCTCCCTCTTATTGGTTGTGAGGTGGATGCTGCTTCTTAGTGCTGATTGGTTGTGAGGCAGATGCTTCTCCCCCGTGTCGTTCACGAGCCCAAACAAAGTTAGCAAGCTACAATATCAGAGAGTAGAAACCAACCAGAAAGTACGGAAAATTTTCTGAATCCTCCTTTGGGCACGACTGCCAACACAAGCAAGAAAACAAACTAAATACCGAAGACTGTGGCGGAATAAGGAGGTAGACCACCCAGACAAGAGCTAAGAGGCCGGGTCAACAATGATGGGGGATGCTTCAGGATCTTATAGACCCTGTAACCTTTCTGCTGGAGTGGTGAACTGCTTTAACAAAGTAAGCCAAGTGTCTATAACAGAAGTGTTTCTTGTCAAACGGGACCTGCTGCATGTTGTAGCGCAGCTTAACTGTTTACCTCAGGTTGTGGAGTATGTCACTTTATCCTTGTTGTAGAAGTCCTGCAAACATTGTGTTTGCTGGTAGTCTGTTGGCATCTACAGTAGCACCAGTGCTGTTTGCTTTCACATTGACTGGGCCCCATTTGTAATTATCTGAAGTATTTATTTGCATTATATCTGAATTTAATTGTAACGATACGAGTGAGCAGGAGCGTCTGTTTGTAGGCGGGGCTTGCTGGAGCAGAGAGGGAGGAGAGAGGAGGAGCTGAGGGGAAAACTGGTTAGGAGGGGTAGTGTTTACATTCAAGATTTCTCCCAAAAACTGGCACTTCCTCAGATCCTGCCTACCCCACCTTTAAAGAGGCCTGTACAGTAGTGTTGATAGTTGTTAGGCAAGTTCACCGATACTTGTTCTGAGACCTTCTTCTGCTGGAGACGTTATGTTCTCATCTCTTCAGAACCAGCCTACGTTAATTGTCACTTAACTTACCAGGTGTTTGCACTTCCTATCTGTGCTCATCACATCTGTCTGACAGAACCCTCGTCGCCACAGGCAACTCTTACCATGGAGACCAGCTCTGTGTTGGCAGGGATTGGCTGGTTTTCAGCAAGTTTGTTATCAGCACGTCATCGGGTCTCTTAGGAAAGTGGTGCGATGACCTGTGTGACAGCATCAGGAAAGCCCTCCTGTTGTACCTCAGACATGTGCAAGTGCTGTAGGCAGACTTTAGGTACAGTGACTTGAGGTGGAGCACAAGTTACGATTTAATCAAAGTTTCTACTTGAGCATCATTGAGATAACTACATAGTCAGTCTGGTATCTTCTTGGACCAGAATCTAGAGAGCCTGTCCATACATCCATCCTGAGTTGACTTGATTATTGTAAAAAGCATCTTTAAACATCCATCAAAAGAATCAGTTAGCTGAGTCTTCACTCAGACCAAGTCAGTGGATCACATTACTTTAGCACCAGCACCTTCCTGTGTGTTTGAACTGCTGTGAAGCGATTGGTATATATGATGTCTTGTTTCTGTGTTATTTTTTTTACTTGATGGGCTCCATCTCTCCTCACTTTACAGCTGCTTCTCGCTCTCTCACCTCCACCTTTACTTCTGGGTCAGTCTTCCCTCACCAAATGTCCCACCCACTACACCTCTAACTGTACTTTAAGAGTAACAGATTAACTTTGAACTCCTGTAAAAGTTGCTAACAGCAATAATCAAGTTCAATATCTGCCCCGGAAACCTAATCATAAAGTCCTTTTACCCAATAGTTGTAACAAATGAATGACTATTTTAAATGTATAGCCTGCAGTGTGACTCTGTATCTCCTATTAAACCGCTCTTCTGTTGTATTTCAGCCTGTTTTTGTTTTGACCTTCTCTGCTGTATGTTTCCCTTTTATAAGAGTAATTAAATTCTCTCTTGTACAATGTTTTTTTTTTACCCTTTGATAGCCTGCCTTAATGTTCTGTTTGAACCACCTTAGTGCTGAAATATGCCATGCAGTAAAAGCAGTCTTGCTTTGCAGTAAATATGCTCACAGTCTGTCTAATAGGAGCTAAAGAAAGTAAAAGCTAGCACACCCCACAGTTGGCATATGTTAAGTAAAATCTGTTTGCATGCTGATATTTTCCTGCACCCTCTTGCCAAAGGAGTTGTGTTGCTTTTGAAAGAAATTTAGAGGAATGTGCAGCTGTCTCCTTGTTTTGAGATCTCCTGTGATCCCAGCTGTCTGTACTGCGTGCAGCATTTGCTCCAACATTGAAATTGGCCACAGTCCAGGCAGCAATAACTAATTTTCACACAAACATTGCATGTAACACATGGTGCGGCTCTGACTGTACACTCCCAGCACAGTGACATCGCGCAGTGCTAGTGTGAGGAGCTGGTTACTATGGGAACTAACTATATGCGGGGGCTGTGCTGGTTAGAGTAGACTGATTGATGGGTGTTGTTAGGCCCGGTGTAAAGTAAATCCATCTCAGAGGGGGTCCTTCATTCCTGGGAGTCTCCTTGTGCACCAAAGGTGTGTGATCCCACATTTGCTTTCATGAGAGCAAAGATCAGACGCTCACAAGCTGCAGGATAAACACAGACAGGATTTCACTGTCCGTTGCACTGGTATTAGTTCTCTTAAGCTGATGTGCAAAAGTGTGCACTTGTCTTTGCAAGTCAATGAGGTGGTGTGATGCTGTGAAGTTGTCAGCTTTGCACACATCACTGCACATTTTCTGCACCCAGTCTGAGCTGATTCTACATGTCTTTCCGAGTCGAGCACTTAGCATGTTGATGTAGCTGCAAATGAACCAACACTTGTCCCCAAGGTGCTCGTACAAAGTCTTTTCATGAAGCGCACGGCAGTTAAATAAATTGAGATCGCTGTTCTCCATTTCTTTGCATGCTGTCAGCTTCAGCTCACCGGCAGATTTCATTATTTCCCTTCTCTGCCGTTTCAAAAGGTCACTAACCAGAGCGCAGCGAAGGAATTCACTATAATGCTGATGCAAAAGTTCTCCATCAAATGCAAATAACAGCCTGAAAGAAAGCGCAGGGAACCGATCTCTGAACAGAAAGTTTATCATGAATGATCTGAACAAGATTTCTGCTTTTAATCAGGACCCTGGTGTAAGCTGAGTCGATGTTAACTTGATTTCCGTCCAAGCTTCAACTCAAACAAGCCTCTATTTCTGTGTTAGTTGTTTGTGTGTTCACCGTGCAGCCAGAGGAGTTCATACCCAAAGGAATGCCTGGGGTCTCTCTATAGGCCTGGCCCGGGTGCAGCACATTAGACGGACCATATTTACACCATATTAATTCAGTAAAGGGGCGCAGGTCTGTGGTAAAGTGGTGCAGGAGGCTTGTTTGGTTTGGATGTTTTGATATCTGCTTCATCTGCAGCAGAAAATGTGGATTTGAAGTGCAAAAGGTGTACAGAATCAAAATAAAACCATCGTACAGCCTCAGGGAGCTGACTCCTGACTGAACACAGATTATAAATAACACCTGTGACCTTGACGCTGTAATCTATTGATCTTACAGATTCAGGGTCTTTGCCTCGGCTCATTGTGAAAACATCCATTCCATTAATAAGTCATAGCACCAAAGCTAGAAGCGCGTGCGATTGTTGTCCTTTGAATATAAATTCACACCGTCATTCAGAGCAGGACGGTTCATGGAAACTGTGACGAACTTTTCTTTTCAACCTCTGCCTGTGTGCGTTTGTGTGAACACGTAAAAGCCGCCCCCCCCCCGCTCATGTCCTTCACACAGTGTGTAAGTCGACTCTGAGCAGCAGGACTCCAGTCCGTCCAGATGGTGCTTCCAGGTGGAGCGGCTTGACATTCGTGACGGGACAGCGGTTAAAAGTCTGTCTGAGTCTGACGCAAACAGACATCAACTTTCCTCCACAACCTCTGGGAGGAGAGCGGCCATGTTTGACTGTCGTTTATTTACTGTAGTGATGACACAGGTGTACATAGATATGTTCGTACCTACTGCATCTCCTTTCTTAATATAGAGTAGTATTTTGAATGGCAAAGCTACATCTGTGCAAAGTCAGATTACTCAGTCATATAAGCGAATTGGAAAGGGAGGATGGGAGTAAAAAAATTGAGAAAACTTTTTTAGTCAAGCAGATGGTGCTGAGATTTCTGTCTGTTAAGGTCAGCAGAGGTTGGATTTGTCCAAAGTTGGTTGATACTAATCTAAACTTCCAGAAACTGCACTAAAATGAAAAAATAATAGCTGGTGTAACACTTACATTTAAACTCACCACTCACAATAACTATAAGCACATTTATAAAACCTCATTCATGCATCTGTAGGGCTTTAGCATTTAGCATTTGTTTCAACTTAATGTTATGAATATGAAGCATAATGCCTCATGAAGGTTTTACTTTAATGTTGCTGTTAATCTCATAACAGTGACTTTTAAAGGTGGGTTTTATACCACGCTACACGGGTTTGTTGTGGTGAAGAGGGAGCTGAGCCGAAAGGCAAAGCTCTGGATATACTGGTCGATCTTTCCTCCTACCTCACCTATGGTCATGAGCTGAGGGCAGAGACGGAAAGAATGAGATTGTAGGTTCAAGCCCCCTATCTCTAAGAGAGATAGGGTGAGAAGTTGGTCATGCTGGAGGGCCTTAGAGTAAAACGGCTGCCCCTCTGTGTCAAGAGGAGTCAGATGAGGTGGCCTGGGCATCTAATTAGTATGCCTCCTTGAGGCTGGTTTGTTAAGTGTTTAGGGCACGTCCAACCGATAGGACACCACGGGAAAGACCCAGGGCACACTGGAGAGACTCTCCAGCACCCCTTGAGAATGCTCTGTGGGCCCCTGGGAAGAGCTGGACAAAGTGGCCAGGGAAGTCTGGGCTTCCCTGCCTAGGCTGATGCCCCTAAAACCTGACTTCAAATAAGTGGTAGGGGACGGATGGATGGATGGATGTTTTATTTCACATTATAACTCCCACAACTTTGTTGACTTATGAAGGTTAATAGAGATCTGATTGCTCTGCTGTAATGCTGTAACGCTTTACTACCTGGATTTAAGCAGGTGACGTCTTGTAGTGCAGTGTGGTTTATCAGTACTTGCTGGTTAAACTAATACATTAACAGTCAACCAGAGCAAAGTGTTACCAGCACTGGCATGTGGATGTTGACCTGCTAGCTCAGTATTTGTTCGCCACACTCAGCACACCAGATTGTTTTAGGCTCAGTGATCCCTTGTGCAGCTTCGTTGAGGGACGAAATATCCCCTGTGTGTTGCTCCAAAGTAGTTTTGGTGGATCTATAAAGGTGATATTTGAGGGTATAAAACTATTGAAGACATAAATAAAAACAGAGTCTGTCTGCTTTGAAACCCAAAAAGAGAAAGAAAATTGATTTGAGTGACTGATGCAAGCGTTTGCAATGGCCTTCAAAGAAGGAGTCAACGTTCAGATGGTTCACAGCGTTATTAGTTCTCATCGAACGCTCCTGTCTACCTTTTCTAACTCCATTAGTCACAGACTCCAGATGCAGTGTCTACAAATGGAGAAATTAGACTTGAATCTGTGTTTCTGTATCACAAAGAGGGGAGAGAGTGCTGAATAAATAAAACTGAGAGGGTTGCTCGGCATTTCCTCATCTCACTCTGATTTCTCTACACAACAAGACGACAGGACTGGTCAACAGCGCTGCCAGAAATGGTGGAGGAATAAGTTTAGTAATCCAAGCCCACCAGAGCTGAGAGGAAGGATGTTTGTAGTACTCACTGATTGTCTCTTGTGTCCTCACAGCGGAGCCCCTCCCCCTCATGGAGCTGTGCAGACGAGTAGCTCGGCTGGCTCTGGGAAGAGAGCGCATCCATCACATCGACATACTCCCGCTGCCGCAGACTTTAAAGAACTACCTCCAGTACCAGTGACCCCACACTCATGAAAAAAAAAACACAGAGAAAGAGAGAGGGGAGTGATCTGCAGTGCACGTGGTCTTCATGTGAGCATCCTCCAAACTGAGACCCAGCTTCTGTGGAGGAGGGAAGACTGTGCTGCAGGGGGTTTGTTTACAACATGTGGGGGGTTTCCATTTGGGTGTTTTTATCCTCTGATTTTCTCTTATTGTTGTTTTTGTTGTTGTTTTTTTGTTGCTGACTGCTGTCTTTCTCCTGGACGGTCAGGTAGAGGAGCGGATGATTCAGGCGAAAGGATTGAAAGATTAAAAAAAGAAAATTACTGTCCGGTTTCCTGCTCATCAGGTGGATTAAGTCGAGTCCATGTCCTCAGTTTGTAAGGCCTTAGACGCCGTGGTTATTTTGGCGATGGCTTTTGCAAAGTCTGCCTTCTGGCAAACATATTGGTGTTTATATTTAGATTCCCAACAGCACAGCAGGCTCTGTGGAGATGCAACAATCCCTCCGAGCTATAAGAGATAGAGAGGAGGTAGCACAGTAGAGGGGAAAGTCCACACGCAGGTCTATTTCTGTGTATCCACAGTGCAGCACACACGGATTACATTTATACAGCGTGTGTGTGTGCGTGTTTTATCAGGAGTGTCAAGAAACAAAGCCTTAAGTGTGTGAAGTCAAAACACAGCTCGCCGACAAGCTGGCAGTTCCTCCTACAGGCTAAGAAACGCAGCAGACTCCGGTCTGATCTGAACTCTGTCTTTGTCGGATTCGAGCCTCTGTCACATTCTCCTCCAGCTCCTGTAACCGTGAAAGCGATAACCGTGTACCCCTCGGTAAAGCCGTGTCTTTGACTGCTAATGTGCCTGCTCCATGGGGAAAAAAAAGCACACGGCACTTCTGACATCTCAGAAGACCCTGACCCCCCCACAGACCTCCCGACCTGAAAGTCTGAAATGCTGCTTTTCTGTCTTTTACTTCACCGTCTTACCTTTATGTGGGTTTTTTTTTCTTCTGAGTTTCTTTTAAAGATGATGAGATTTTTTTAATGTTCTTTTTTTTGTCCCCCCCTCTGGATTTTGAGATTTGTCTGTGGGACTGGATGCCTCGCAGATGTAGGTGGACGCCATGAGTCTTTTAAATGTGAATAAGAATAAACTCAGTTGAACTCAAACTGTTTTCTGTTCTCCTTTTTTTTTAGCTTCATAAATGACAGAACTGTGTATGTTTGAATCCACATTACACCAAATTGTCCTAAGGGCTGGGCGATCAACTGAAAATTTACAGATACCAAATTTTACAACAATAACCAACATCATTTTGCCTATGTCGGTATAAAAATAAATAAATAAAAATTAGTTTTGGATGTGTGTAGGTAGACTATGGCCTCATGTCCTTTTAAGAGGCTGTCCTTCATCAGAGACGTGATTCCAGTGCATCCAGTGCGCAACAAAGAGGGAAAAACAGGTGAGGAGATGGAGGACGGTTCAAAAGTTGTAGTGGCTGGAGCGACGGCTGAAGTAGACAAAGTTCATGTGGGAGGGGGTGAGCAGCTTGTGGAGAAGTTATCGTCCATTTAACGTTATTGAGGTGAACTGCTCAATATATCGTGATAATGATTTGTGGCCATATCGCCCAGCCCTACTGTCCCCCATTAAGCTGCAGATTTCTCCACATGTTGAGGACTTAATTTTGTAGCTGAAGCACGTGAAAAAAGGAAAAAAAAAAACTAATCACGTTGCATGCAGAGTAAATTAGCCTTTGTATCAGGAGATATTGAATCAGGGCTCCTGCATGTCTGTAAAAGCCCACTCACAGTCCATTATTAGGTAAAAGGGTAAAGTTTAAAGCCTCTGAACTCTGCAGTATTAATCAAACCTCTGTTTTTGAAGTATGTGAGAACAGGTGACATGAAGAAAAACACTTTTTATTGCAGTACTCTGCCAAAATAACTCTGCTAACCAGCTTTAACCTGCAATAATCCTGCACAAACAATTTTGGTCTTTGAAAAGTACATGTGGGTTTTATTCTGAAGATTATGAAAGCAGCTTTGTCTGGAGATTTCAAGAGCTTTTTTGAAAAGTTTTTAACCTGTCAAGAGTTTGAGTGTTCACTTTATTCTGTCAGGAAGATATGGTTTATATGCAGCATTATTTTAATATGAAAGTATAAAAACAGCTCAACTCCTTCAAATGTTAGTGGAAAAAAAAAGAGTTTGAGGTGCGACTCAATCTCTCGGTCATGTTCACAGCCTGAGAGTCTCGAGTCTATTCCTGTCACTTCTGGGTAAATTCAGGGACCAATTTTTCACACTAAGCTCTGAAAACCCTGAACTGTGGCTGCTGTGCACTCATCATATCTGATGCAAACATGCAGGGCAAAAAATAGAAAACCTGACAGGACATGGTAAAAGTCATTCAAGGATGACCATCAGATGTCTCCTGTCTCATCTCAGTGGGTAAAAACATCTTTATGAACATGTTTCATCACTGATAATGTCCAGCAAACCAAACTTCAGAGGTCTGTCAGGATAGCAAAAACCGGCAGCCAGATGCTGGTTGTGGTGCAGAGTCCTGTTGATCTGGCTCTAAACCACGTCCCTCATCCATGAGCCAGCTTTGAGCACAACAAAGCTTGTTGTGTGATCAAAGTTCAGCTCTGCTCAGCTTTCCCTGGCACTACCAACAGAAAATCCATTAATATTGTGCAACAGAGAGCAGCCTGAGCTGATAATATCATAATCGCAGTGAGGGGCATGTCTCCCTCTGCTTTTATGCAGATGATTGCTGCTACATTGGCATTGATGGACACTAAATGCTTAAATAGTGATCACTAAAGTCTATTGAGCTGACAAGGACAGATAGCTGAACTGTCTTTGAGTACAAAGTGTGAGAGGAGCTTTGGCATCAGAATGAACAGAAACAAAAAGAAGATCCTGAAATGCAAATCACTCCAGAGAGAAGAGCTCTTGACTGAAACGGATCCCTCAGCTGCAGGATTTGTCTGCATCAGCATACAGTGCAGCTCAATAATGCAGGGAAGAGCCCTGTTAAGGATTATTGAACAAGCCTGAAAGTTAAAGCTGATGTCTTGTTTGATCTGGTAAAAAGTGACTTGGCTTTTGCTGGATCCATATTTAGCTTCCTCTTGACAGCAAGGATTCACTTCAATTCATCTCGCTGTCTTTTCGTCCTCCTCCTCTCCACCACGTTCTGCCAACTTTTGATTCATCTCCTTTTTACTCGGCTCTACTTCTGCTATTTAAATCCTCCCATCCCTGGTTTCTTTTCTCAAAAGCATATTTGCTGTTTTAAAGCTGTATCGCCTGCTTTACCTGCCGTGACGAGGAGATAAACAGAGTAGGTTTCAGCTGAGAGAGGAGCTTTTGGTGAAATATCCTCCATCACTCTGCTCTTCCTTCCTTTCTATGCATACGTGTGATACATATGCATGCATGGAGAGTGGCAGAGCGAGCTGACGCAGAGATGGATGGTTAGAGGCCGGTTCTCTGCCATGGAGATAGGCAGCAGAAATGCATAATTTATGGGGGAACAATCTTGCGCTCACACGAGGTTGGCAAGTCATGTCAAAGCTCACAGTTCCTCAATCCTAGTTCCTTCCTTCTGGTCTTATGTGGAGATAACTTCAGAGGCTTCAGAGAGTGAAAGGAGTTTCTTTGACCTACTTTTTTGTGTCACATTAACGGATGAGATTACGCTGCAGATATGCTCAATGTTTGACACCAAGACTCATTCAAGCACAATTTAATACGGCAAAAAATGCACTTCAAGTGGGAATTTTTTGTTTACATTATTGATAGTTTAGTAGTGTTACCATTTGAAATAGTGATGGTAATTATGTCTCCTTTTAGTGAGCCAGATCATTCCCTCACCAAGAAGAGCGGACTCTGTCGGTGCTCAAACGGCTCTTCATTTTACCACTTACACATTTTCTTATACAGCCAAATTTAGCGTCGTTTGGCTTATGATATGTAAGTGTACACATACCTCATAAATAATTCAATACATCCTTTGTACTGAAGTATTCACAAGTCAAAATTCAATTTTCTAATATCAGTAAATTGCTGTAGCCAGTCGTTTTCATTGCATTTACAGACCCGTGTAACTCTCTGAAACCACTCAATGAATGAGCTGACTTGTTTGTTGAACCACTCTGCTACATGAAGCAGATAGAAACATCTTTAAAAACTTAAACATAGAAATGAAAAAGGACAGCTATTGGAATTTTAATTATTTATTGAAACACAAATAATCAAATAAATAACAATACAGAAAATAGCTGTATTGCAATAAACAAAACAGGAGCTTTTAATAGTTTTAGGTGTCTATTTGAACTGACCACTATCAAGAACAAAAACCACAGCAGCAAAGTAAATCAAATACAGAAAGAGAGAAAAAACAAAACACAAACAAACAAACAAACAAAAGAAAAGAAAAGAAAAGATCTCAAAGACAGAAGAAAAATATCGGTTCAAAGAGCCGGCTCTTTGAACTGATTTCTTTCACGACTGACACATCACTACTTTGAAAAGTCTTGTAGTTTCTTGCATATGTAATAGAATACATACAGATGCTGTATTCACCCTTGTGCTACTATGCTGATGTATAAAACATGGTCATAGTCCTTTAGATGTCACCCTGCGGAGGCATTTTAAAGTCCAAACATCCGGCTGGTCTAGAAACCTGTGCAGAAGACGGAGTTCACATGGTGAGACGGCTGTGACTTAATGGTAGAGTTTATAATCTCTCAGAGAGAAGGTGAGGGTTTAATCCCGGAGAGCACTTAATAGAGTCTAAAAGAGTCTAAAAGTCACAGTCAAGCAGAGGTCACAGGTGAACAGTCTAAACCACCCCACTTATGGGAGCAGCAAAAACCTGTGAGAGAACTACATTCGAAGAGACATCGACAAGAAAATCTACCCATTCCAGGAGAGGCTCAGAAATTTAAGGTGGTAAAAAGTTAGGACCAAGAGTTAGATTATCACACAGCCAGGCCAAAGTCTCAGCCCTGAAGGAGAGGTGTGTAACAGCAGCAGTGGTGGCACACTTTAAAGTCTGCTGTCACTCCCTGAAAACCTCCCCAAATCTCTGTTCTCCTGACACGGTGCTGATAACTGGAGGAAAAGTGATATGGGAAAGTACTAAAGTCCCAGAAAGTAGAAAGAGAGAGAGAGAGAGATTGGAGGGAGATGAGTGATCTATAATGCTGCTTAGAGGAAAACAGTGGAAAAGGAGGCATGAGAGGGTGTTGGTGGCGGAAAGGAGGGCTGTTTTCAGCTACTTCTTAAAGCGCTCTTTACTTCTGGATGGATGGATGGAGGAAAAACTATTGTTTGGTTCCATCTCCATGGTAACACCATTGCTGCCATTTTTCTTCTTCTGTTGAGCTGCACCTTTGAGTTTCTATCCACAGGTTGTATGTGTCTTCTCTTTCATCCATCCAAAGTTGACTTTTTGAGTAAAATGTTGGTGTTTTTAAGGATATAACTTGAAATTGTTCAGTGGAAGAAAGCTTCAGGGATTAAAGAATAAAACGTTGAGAGCATTTTTATCCAGGGTGAAAGCTCTTCTTTGGGGTGTTTTTATGTTCAGTAAACAGCAGCATAATGAGCACAGACATGGTCTGAACCCTGACTTCTAATTTCAGCTGCTGGTTTGGAGCGTTACCTTGCTGCTTTTAGAGTCTATGTGAAGATATGCATGAGTCACTCTTATCTCTCTGTCACACACACATGCTCGCAGTAGGGGGAACTCAGTGTGAGGCCAAATAATAGCAGTATGGTGCCTTTTCTTATCCATCATCCATCTTTTTTTTTCCTGACTCCCTTGCCTGTGCCATCAGTCTCCCTCTGAACATCTTTAACTTTCTCCTCGCTGATGAAAAAGTGGAGACTTTTACCTCAGGAGCGTCTCTTTTTCCTCCCTCTGTTATTGAAAGGTGAATGTGACAGTAAAACAACCTGGTATCCAGTCCCCATCCAGGGCGCTTGCTAATGTTTTTGCAGGATTTCACTCTGACCTCCTGCCTGCTATCTCAACCTTTTTCAAATGTCACCCTGCTGCCTGTTAGGCAAAAACAAACCACATTAAAGCAGAGGTGCATCTAAAATGAGTGAAAACATAACCCCAGGGGCACACACACACACACACACACACACACACACACACACACACACACACACACACACACACACACACACACACTTTGGTTAATTACTGGTCACAGCTCATAGGCAAAACACCGACTCTAATCCGTGTCTCAGATCTGAGAATTTGAATATTTAGGTTTTGTGTGTGTTCTCCAGACCGAAAGTCTGACCTCATAATCTCATTAATATTGGGACACAGCCGCCTCAGTAGTTGCCGACAGTGCTAACAGCCGGTTGAAGTATTTACGCACACGCTCAGTGTGACGTCAGTGTGTTGTGTACAGCGTCGTATGTGCCTACTGCTGGCCTTTTCTCTCTGCACAGTGCACTCTGCAAACACACAGCCAGCCACAATGACAGGCAGGAGGAGTGGTTCGTGACTGTTTTTGAAACTGCTGTCCTGGTTTTGATGGATTCATTGTGTCCATGTATTTCAGTTGAAACACTACCAGAAGTTTGCTTTCTAAAAGAGCAGGTATTTCACTCTGGATCTGGATGGTGGTGCCTATACACCTTAATACACCTCCACAGCAACTCCATGCAGTTGAGAAAGTGAAGCAAACTTGGTGGTCTTAACAATCAAACCTGTTTTCCTGTTGAACTAGCCCTAACTGTCATGTAGCCAGGACTCCAGTTTGGGAATCAACAGATCTGGATGGATACAGTATTTGCCTAATCACTGCTGCCACCTTTTGGGCAGCTGCAGTTACTACAACACTGATGAGTTTTTGTGCTCTGGAGGACATTAACGTTCAGACTGTGAGGAGGACTCTCAAGGACCAGGGCCTGTGTGTTTCCTTTTTCCATTGCCCCCCCCCCCCCCCATCTGGATTACACTTTAGTGAGTTTTATTGGATATTTCTGTTGAGACTTCAGTGGATTTGATGCCAATGAGGACTTTTTAGTTGGGATCACTATTATTTCAAAGTTCATTTTTGTTGTTTTGGTTTTGTGTTTAAAAAAAAAATCAGCCTTGTTTCATGAAATTCAGTTTATGCTGTTTTACGTGACATTTTCACACAGTTAAGGAGTTGCCTAGCGGTTGATGTGTGCCCCATTTGCAGCTGTTCTGTGGCTCCTTTCCCACATGTCTCTTTCCCCGTTTCCATCCCTATACAATTTTCTGTCGTCCCTCAATAAAGGTCTGATAATAAATCATTTTATAAATTTTCTGCAGTGTTCTACAAGACGCTTGTCCTTTACGTGTTGAGTCGTGTCTCATGACAAAGACTCTCATCTTGCTGATTTTTAACGGTCAAATGCATCTTGTCACTGTCGTTCTTGTTCACTTTTGTGTATTATAAATAGGCATTATTAAGAGGTTCGGTCTATTTCAAATGCATCAAAAACTCCTCACAGGAGCTTTAAACAACAAGCTGATTGTTACAAAGTGAGTCAGTTGCACCCTGAAGGAATCCAAACTCTAACAAAGACTTCTTTGCCTCATATTTGAGTCCTACTCGCCCTATTAAGGTTTGAAGCTGATTCTGATTATCTGAAGATTTCACATAATTAGATATTTCAGCCCAACTTCAGTGATTAAAGTTGTCTGACATCCATGAGTTTTTTTTTTCTTAAGAGCACTTACTAAGAGTGGTCACCATGTCTGACTGGGATATAAAGTTGTGTTTCATCTGCATATTGATGAAAATGTATTTACAGATCATATGACGAAGAGAAAGCAAGTAAATAGAAAATACAGTTGCTATTGATGATACTGAACCAGCTATAATTCCTGTTATAACAACCTGCTTAATATATTGTTCATTATCTCTAACTTAAAATGCTTTTTCTTAGTTTTTGGTCTTTTGATGGATTGAATTGTTTCAGAAAAAGCCAAGACAACTTCAAATCCTCAATGCAGTTATCAGCATCTTTCCATTAGACCCTCTTTGCAATGCAATTTTGCATTCTCATAATGCATCTGCAAACACCTACCTCGGGCCTGAACAAGTTTAGTTACCCATACCCGTTAAAGCTCTTTAAGAGCTCTGAAGAAAGTCCTCTGCAGTTTTACACTTCATATGAGTGAGCTGAGCAAAGACTGTGAAATGAGTCACTCCATAATTAAATAAGCCCTGTGCGTTAAAACGTCTGGTTGTAAACACACACAAACCTACAGCAGCTATTTCACGCTTTAATTAGCTTTAATTTTACAGTAGCACTACCAGTACTCTGACTGTGTTGTACTCTTATGGTCGGAATAATTAAAGTGGATCCGCCTGCTCTCTCCACTGTGGAGTGCTGGCTCAGCTGGAGCGTGAGGAGCTGTAATTGTTTGATAGCATAAAGACAAGAGTAATCCCATGTTAGTCAGGGCATTAAAACCATGACAGAGGCAGAAAATAAGAGGAGGAAAACCTGGGGTTACACTCTTAAAGTTTACAATCCTAAGATTTTCCTCGATTTGGTCACATTAAGTGTTCTTTAATATCAAGTTTGTGAAGTCTGCAGGGAAGAGAGAACTTTTTAAGTGGCAGTTTGGTCAATTTAAATGAAGTTAAGTGGAGGAAAATAACAGCCTGTGATACACAGACAAAGAAATATACTGATAATCTGTGATACAGCCCCTACATGTACCAGGATGCATTGCCCAACAACACGTGGAGTCATTTCTTTTTGTCCCTTGGATAACTCTATTTGTTTGGTTCTTGTGATGGACACTATTTAATGGTTATTAATCCACCTATGGGTCCTTATAAGGTAAACAATAAGTGTCAATAATTGTATGATTAACAAATCTTTATTGCTTCTATACACTTACAGCTCTCGTTAAAAAAGTTTACAGTTTGTCAACGTCTCATAGACATCTTTAAGATTTTTATTAACATTACTTAGACAAATTTATATTGTGAAATTATCGGTTATGAACATATTTACTCTTGGCTTATATCAAACGTGTTGGGAGTTTGTTACTAACTCCACTTTTAGAATCTAATAGGTTACTTGTAACATGTATACAACTGTATGAGCCTACAGGGATCATGTTAACAATTAAAGGCCATTTTTTTCTTACTTAAGCTGGTTATAAAGTCTCTGCAAGAGTGTTTCAAGCTAACAATAAATATTAATAAAGCTTTAATTGACCCTTATAAGTCTATTTAATGCCACAAATCATCATATTGATTTATGACAGATACAGAAATAGTAAGAATTTTCCAAGACAAATAAGTTGCACAATTTTGAGAATAAATTTGTGTTTGTGTCAGAATAAAGTTGCGGGAGGTAAAAGACATAAGTTTTTACAAGAATCGAGTAGTTTTGGAAACTTTAAATGGTTTAACCTCCTGAGCTTTTGTTGGCCACACATTTTGATTTCCATCTCACTGACAGGTGTAAAACCAGAATATTGTCCTTAAACAAAAAGTGATGTCCTCATAGAGGGATGGTGGGTTTTGGTGATACATCAGAGTCACTGCTGTGCAAAATGGTGTAGAACTTGATCTCAGTGTCTGCTGTGCCTGCAGCCTTCTAAGATCCATGAGCTCTTTTAGCCTCTTCAGATAGCCTGCTGTGATCTACCTGACTACCACAGAGAGTCTAACTGTGGGAGGAACAGGTCAGTGGTCAGTTGGCTGCTAAGGGGTTTGCTCTTTGTGGAAAAAATACATGCATGCTTTGTGCATGTGCTTTATCGTAAATTTTTATTTTTTGACAACCCAATTTTGCACTACATTTTCCCTGTTTTGAAATTTGCATGCAGGATTTCAGCGACAAAACAATAAAAAAACATTTCTCTAAATAAATGTTGAAAACGTGAAAGTTGTTCTCTCTGCCCAGTATGCTGCAGTGCACAGACAGTAGTAGTGGCCATGTTTAGCCACAGTGGCCTCAGACTCTCCAGATGAACCTTTGAAATCCTCAAGACTCCAGGCACCGCTGTGTGACCATCTGTGTTTTCTTTCAAACATCATATGACTGGCTGGTTTTCTTCATGCAAAGCTACTTGGCCCCATCTGTACTTTCCTGCCTTTGTTTTTGACTTCACAGGCTGATCTTTTCCAGGATAAATGAGCATGGATTTGGTTTTCTCGGAGAGCAGATCTTCCTAAAGGTGGACCTGTACAACTCTTTCAGGAATTAAATGGTTCCTGCACAGCTCCTTATTTGAGTCTCCAGTTCCTGATGTTGAAAGCACCTTCGGAGTACTACATAGCATGATAAACAGTACCTGTCACAATAAGAACTCGATTTCTCCTTCAGAAAAGTTGTTCCACATGATTCTCCATATCCTACTTCATAACTTCATCTTGCAGGATGCTTCTGTGATTGACAGGATGCAGAAAACCTGCAGTTTGGCAGAAATAGGTCTTTTTTTCCTCTGGTGAGGTATGTTCTTAAAAACCAATATGATATTTAAATATTAATTAATGAGTAGATGATAAATTTGATGTTAAGGTGTTGCTTGTACCTGCTAACAGAGAGCGAGTTGTGTTTTGCAGAATCCAAAGTGGATTTTGTTTTTTGACTCAGTGTGAGTAGAGGTGACAGCGCCTGGGGCTCCCTCCTTGCTGCTCTCAAACAGAAAAATGAAAAGTTGCATAGATATTTTGAAGCTCTCATATTGAGTTGGTTTATTTCTGGTTGTCGAAATCAGGCAGCAAACTCACCATTTCACTATTTTTGAAAAAATAATTATCAGCTGGTGGGATTTCAGCAAAGAGAGGCTGTCAAAAGAAATGCAAAATTCATTTTAAATCAAGGCTAAAGCCATACATGAGCTGTGGGACATTTTTCTGAACGCGCTGACAGGGAGTGTGAGAGAAAAGAGCAGAAACATGAACAGGATTGAACTCTGATCAAAAAAGTTACCATGTAGTTGTATGGTGCAAATAATGCTCACTAGATGGAGACATTTCTTTAAATATAGACTCCATGACTACATGTAACTCAGTAAACCTGAGCGCAAATAAGACAGCAGTCAAGACACAATTATTGACCTTATATGAGAATTTACCATCTGTAATCCTGCTTTCTGTTCCTTTTAGTCATTCTACTCTGACTTTGGACAAGTTCACAATTGCTATAGACTTCTATAGCATTTTGAAACAGCGCAAGTCCAGAGAGATAACAAGCAAAAATCTCCACAAAATTTTGGGCTCTATTTTCGTGCCTGCCGGCAACGCGGCGGAGGGTGGCGGACCCTGTGCAGTGGTATTTTCGTCTGGCGGAGCGTGACGCACAGCCAGTTTGGTATTTTCGTGGACTGAGGCGCACCGAGGTTCGCCAAGCTGGGCGTGGTGGCGGGAGGTGTCGACAGAATCAGCTGGTGCAGTGACATTTTCGTGCTTGCCGCCAGCGTGAAAAGTGCACTGAAAGCCCGCTGATTCAAACCTGGTCAGCTTTCAGTGCAGGCGGAGCGCAGCTGGTCTAGTGGTATTTTGGTAGACTGGCGGCGTATCGGCATACGTCACCGATGCCCGATGATGATGTCATGATGTCGGCATGGCAGATCTGACTTATGCCGCGCCTGCGGCACATCACCGGCGAGGAAAGAAAATAGAGCCCTTGGATTTAATCTCACTTAAGATTCAGAATATTTATTTTAGCTCCAACAAACTTTTGAGATCCTCTCTAGAAAAAACGAAAAACTGCCTCAGGATCCTGGCAACTTTTCCTCACGCCCTGAGGAACGTTAAAACCCCGAGAAGGACTGAAAAACTATCTTAAGACCCTGAGAAACTTTATGACCCTAAGAAACTATCTCAAGACCTCGAGGACCCTTCTTAGGATCTGTGACGCCTAGGTCATCGGGTCCTAAGATGCAAAACTATCTAAGGACCCGGAGAAACTTTCTCAAGATCTGAAAAACTTGCCAAAGTTCTGAGAAACCAACTTAAAATCCAACAAAACTTTAAGATACAGAGACATTTTCCTGAGATCCAGCTTGAAACGTAGCTCAGAGAACAGCTTGTAAAATTGTTAAAGAGTTCCTGCTTTTTTGTGATAAAATGTTTAGGTGATTACAGTAACTGACTTAGGAAGGTTAAACTGTGAATTAAATGTGAATTGACTTGATTTGAGAATTCACAAAAAGGAAAAGTTTTCCTGAAACTTGAGATAGTTTTTTAGAATTTAAGGACTCTTATTCTTCCCTCTGACAGGCTCTCTACTTTTGCTCCTGGACAAAATAGATTTTGATCCTGATTAACATTAACATGTTTTTATCATTTCATCTTCTCTTTATCATCTCTGTCCTTCTTTCCATTGTATAAAAGCTTATATGTAAATACGGTGACAGCTTTTTGGTGCAGGATTATTTGGAAACAAACTCCACCAGCTGATGTTGATGTCAGTAGTGCTGGTCCACAGTTCAGCACCTTGGACAGCACAGGCTCCCAGACTACTGTTTAAAAATGTTTTGAGTAGAGTAGATTCATTGTCCCATTTGGATCAATATTGAACCCTTGTTACAGATTTCACACACACTGTAGGAAGGTGATGCTATTTTAAGTAGTGGAGGCTTCTGATTTCTATCTGAATATGTGCCTCACTCCTCTGTGTCCCTGCACTCCTACTGTCCTGTGAATTTGATTAAAGACAGCCTTGAGATGACACCACAAAGTTAAGCAAATTCTGTCTGTCGATTTTTCAGCAGAGTATCTATTTAAACATCTAACGGGCACTTTCCTTGTGTAAAGAGTCTTCCCTCTCATCAAAGAACCCCTGCTGTGGCTTCAATGATTCACCTTTTGGAAATACCAACTTCAATATCCCCCTGACAACAAATTCGTCCAGCCTGACAGCAGGTAACAGGAAAATATCTTGTTTACAATCTGAATGATCATACGCTGACTCATGCGCATACAATGGCTGCTGGGAAACAAATGAGAAACGCAGGAGCAGAGCTGAGCACGTCTGTTAATCATTGATTATTAAATTGAAATGAGCTTTTAACATGAATGATAATTTGATAAACATCTGCTTTTGTTTTTCTTTCACTTATTTTATGCATGTGTAATAAATCAGCCCAGAGATATTATGGGCAAGAGTTAAAACCATAGACTGTATATAGAATGGATGCCGCCTGCCTCCTTGCTGGGTGAAGCCACCCCGACAACAGCTCCCTCTGGTGATGGGCTACAGTATAGGTCATAATTCTCACCTCCTCCAGCAAACCCTATGGAGCAGTGGACAAACTTTAGAAATTTTTTACACAGAATAAAAATGTTTCTCCCCCCTTGTTGCAATGTTAACATGTAGTTGCAGTAAGACTGGTTTGTGCTCAAGTCCTCTTTTTCCTGTGCATCTCCATTTTTAAAAGTTCATGTTTTCTATGATTCACACTTGATACAGCCTATGGGCGTACTAAGATTGCATAGCTCATATGGGAGAAACGCTGTTTGAGCAGAGCGTCATCACAGCGACTCTTAACGACTCCCCCACCGAATGCGTACAATGCCAATGCGCAAGTGGTGGAGTGCGTACAACGCTACTGCGCAATGTTGGTTTCAGGAAGTGAAGAAAATATGCAGAAATACCGACAGCTCTTTGGCTTCAAATCTGTTTAGTGGCTTAAAGCGGAACCAAGTTGTCTATAGTATATACAGTATCTGATTAAAACCTCCTGCCACTAACTGACTTGCATTACAGGACTGGGTGCAACAGTGAAGGCATACTGGGTTTACCAACAGCCAATTTGTTGACCGTTGAAAGCAGAGGGACCTAAACACTGCTCTTACATGGTAAGTTGGATCATGGACAACTTGAAGAAGATCAAAAGGCCTATGCAGATTTAAAGTAGTCCATGGATCTGCAGGATGATCTGTTAATGTAGGGACAAGGCCTGTTGCAGGGGAGTTGTTTTGACGAATAAGCTGTTATTCAAATCTACTTATTTATAAATGGATTAAGAGTTAAATGTTGAATCTGTGCTCAATCATGCTCAGCAGGCAGGTTGTCCATTAGCAGAGCTTTCAGGATCAAAATAACCATCAGACACCGAGGTCAAGTGTCTCTAGCACATAAACAAAAACTTGATGTAGGCAGTAAATGGATCATTCCAGACTGCAGCCTCTCCAAAGTCAAGGTTTTAGTGCTCTTATGAAAAGGAAAGCTACTCTGTAAAGAAACCAAACCACTGACTTGACTTTAAGCAGATTTTAAGACATTATTTGTGGCATATCACGCTCACTTAAGGTATTATCAGCATTGCTGAGCTGAAAACGATAAAGCTGCAGTTATAGCTGGGTTCAGATTATAAACACTGATAGCAGTTTTTCCTTTCTTCCAATAAATCCTAAACTTGCACAATCAGATAATAGACTTGAGATGAAATGCATGAATAATGCAGTATTGGCTGCATGGTATCTATAAAAAGAAACAACAGAAATACAATCACCCAGAATCACACAGATACGAGACCCAAGGCTAGATTCCAAAACAAGTTTTTATTGGCCAATTTACAGAAAGTGCTGTAGTGACCATTCCAAAGAAAAACAGACCAAAGAGTCCAGAGAGAAAAAAAAATAAACAGAACTTAAAAAAAACTTTTACACATTATACAAGGTTCTCATGTTAATTTCACCATCCTCCTCTTTTAAAACAAACGTCAGGACAACATTAGGGCTCGGGCTGATGCAAAATCCACCAAAGGTTCCAGGAGGGGGAGAGAGGGCAGGGTGCGAGGAGTAGGTGACGTCACAAGACTGGGTGTCACAGTAGATGGAGGAAACTCTAAAACAACAGAGGAGATCTTTACATGAATATAGAGCTACAGTATACACATACAGGTTCTTCCAGCTACCCACACAGGACGGCTGTTCTTGTGTTCGTGACTTTAAACTCCTACACCTGTGGCTGACTGTCATTTCAGCCACTACACATGAGCTTGTTTGATTTCACCCTCAATGGAGGATGGCCACAGCCATGGATTAATGCCCTTTCACTTCAAGGTGAAGAAACTTTCGACTGGGTTTTCCGATTACGTCAAATGTGACACTGCCAAATGCTTCCACTTCTCCACCTGTCCTCGAAGCTAAAAGTTGCACCAGGCAACTCCACGTTTCAGTGAGCCCAAATGCTGCTAATGAAGAAAAATGTGTTTAGAGTGAGATCGCACTGAGACTCAAATGTAATCCCTCAGGCTGCAAGAGGAAAACCACAGATAGTTTATTTTTTTATATTAAGTCTGTCTTCCCCTTCCTTTAAAGCTAATGGAGGCTGTTTGCTGATTAAGTGTTGGCAAGCAATGATTTTAATGACCTAAAAATAAAGGAGAATTTGGGCAGTGATCATTTGTAGCATCACTTTATGGCTTCAGTGTTATTCACAGCTTTACTGTTAGCTTGGCTAGGCTACCAGACACTCAAGTCAATCCATCAGTATATGACATAAAACCCTCTGGGAGGTTCCCAGAGGTTAAAAAGAAAAAGAAAATGCCTATCTTGTCTACCTGCATGATGTTTGCATTGCATTCATGGGGGTAGTTTATTTCTTCTACAGTTCTATATACAGTATATAATATTTCTCATATTTCTTGTACACATCACAGTTTTAAATATTTTAATTCATATTTTACTTTAAATAACTCTGTTTTTGTTGCACTGTGAAGTTGAACAGATGTCTTCATTACTCGTCTTTCTGGAGGTGAAACTCATCATTTTGTGTTAAACGGAGCTCTCGACATGTGATCATCTTAGAAAACTAGCAATGAAACTGAACAGTATGGGGCCAATTATTAAAATTATCTTGTGCACAGAAGGTTTAAACTTGTCGTCATTAACACTACTGCCCACTGTTCCAACCGGATACCTTTACTGTGCACTCAAGATGATTAGCTTATGTGCACAGGATCATGACTTTTGGCCACAAGATTGTTATATCATGTGTAAACTGAACTCATTTGCTAGGAAGAAAATTTACACGGGCAAGATTAAGATGCTCAACCATACAAGTTGATTTTCAAAGCAAGGCATTAACTTTGTTGCACAAGATAATGATTGTTTTCACATGATGGTTATCCTGTGTAGACACATAGTTACATTTTGCACAGAGACAGAATCTTGCCAAAACAAGATGAAAGTTTGTGCCTACAAGATCTGGGCCTATTGACACAGTTTATTACCTTGTGCACACAGGGACAAGGGGTCTTAAGTCATGACTTTTGTTGACGTGTGAAGATAATTATAACCTTTCATGTGAAGATAATTATAACCTTCACAGGATAATTAGATGAAGATGAAGATGAAGCTTGCAGTCAAGATACAAACATGTTTTAACTGGACAACTTCTTTGTGCACACAGGATATTCAACTTGTTTCCATCAAATAATAACTCATCCACAGGAAACATGATTACCTTCATCATGATTATCCTGATCTTGATCAAGATAAAAACTTGCGTACACAAATTTTATGGCATGTGTACGAAATAGACCAAACTGTGTTCATGGGTGAAAGATTTTTGTAAAATGATATTGTGCAGAAGAGGATTAACATGTCCTGATAAGATTATAACTTATCCGCACAAGATAACAAGCGAGTTCCAACAAGATATATAGTTATGGGCATATGATAATTAGCTTATTCAAACAACATGATCAACCAGACAAGCTTATCATTCACACAGGATAGTAACTTGTTTCCACAGGAGAGTTATCTTGTGGAACACAATATCTTGTGTGCACGAGACAAACCTTTTGGACAAGATCGTTTGGTTTGTGAATGAAAGATATTATGCTTGCATGCTCAGGATTACTGTTATTGCACATAAAACAATTGTCATTGACAGACAGTAATTAACATGTCTAAACAAGATGAGGACTTGTGTGCACAGGATACTTTATTATCAAATAACTATTGCAAATTGTGCACACAGGATAATGACTTGTTTCAACTAGATAGTTATCTTGCGAGTGCAAATCATTACATTGTGAGCATATGATTTTTAGCATGTATGCACTGGATATTTACCTCTGTTCACTAGATAACTAAATAGTCCCCACATGTTAGTAAACCGGTTGTGACAAAATACATTGCGTGCACAAGATAAGCAACCAGTTCCCACCAGATCATTAAATTGTGCACTCAAGATAATGATTTCCATGCATGGGGTAGCCAAATTGTGCATACCTTATTGCACTGTTTTTGAGTTTGTTAGAAACACAAGATGTTATAATTCTATCATTATTTATAGCTAAATAATGTTGATATTAAGATGGTGATAATATGTAATTAAAGTGATTTTTAAAATCAAATATTAAAGACAAACTGTTAAAATTGATAATAATCTCCCACCTTGCAGCATCAGTGATCAGGAAGAATCGATAAGATAAACAAAGTTTGGACTTAAGTTTCGTTTTGACATCTCTTATGGACTGTGTTGGTGGTGCATCGCTCTCGTTTCTGTTGCATCCCCAGTACCCCCCTTTTTTACATGTCTTACATTTTGCAGTGTGCAGCTTTGACCCAGTCTCTATGAAGGCAGTGGCTCATCCATCCTAACAAAGTCCAACTGCAGTTAGCTGGAATGATCTGAACACTGAGCTAGAAAAACACACAGAGGACTCTGAAGGGTCTGTTCAGTTTAGACCCCTCCAGGCTAAGGGTTCGGGTCAGGGTATGTACATACAAATGCAGTGGTGGTGTGTGTGTGCTGTGTGTGTACAGGTGAAGAGGAGGTGGAGAAAGGGGTGTAGGGGGCAGTGAAGGATGGGGATCACCTACTATACTCAGTATTTACAAGAAAGCGTATAAAAATGTACAAGGAGACTTCTTTGTCCTTCTGAAAATCTCAGAACTTGGACCCTTGAACATGGTAACACACAGATCTTCTTTTTTTATTTGTTTTTGAGTACCTTGAAAATATGCTTTTTCTGTAAAATTACCTGGCTTTGCCATATGGGCTGGAACAAAGACTGATAAATAACATGAAGTATACAAACCAAAAAATAGTCAGATTCTTCACGGTTGCAACTCAGTTTTCTTAAATAAAGACTGCTTTGCATGTTCAGGGACATCAGAAATCTCACTGTGGACTCGGACACATCAAACTCAAAGTATGGTGCTGGGTTTCATTGAGAAAACTTTAACATCATAGTTGTTGTGTACACTGTAATGGGAGGGATTAATTTGGCGCACTGTCCCTTTAAGAAGGATCACAGTCAGTGGACTGAGGAGCAGTTTTTGTGTTGATTTTCTCTCAGATGTATAAAACAGGAGGCTTACTGTCAAGGCTAAGGTTAAATCTTTGCACTGTGTATGTGTGTGTGTGTGTGTGTGTGTATATGTGTGTGTGTTTTAGTGTTCTCTTCCACTAGGGGGAGATATAACCTCACTGTTTGAGCATCAACATCACATAAAGTCTTTTTGTTTCATCCCTCTGCATGGGTGTGTTGCACGATGTGTGTAAGTGTGCGAGTGTGTGTGGGTGACTGTGTGTTTCAGTAAGATATTGTTGCTTTGTCCCAGCTCTGGCCCTTCTTGCTCTGGCGTTGCATTCTGGGTAACTGGACGTCCACTTCTTCCTCACTGTCGTCTGACTCAGCGCTGGTGAGGTCATCGTCCTCCTCTTCCTCATCATCCTCGTCGTCCTCCTCCTCTTCATCATCTTCATCCTCTTCGCTGGACTCCTCCTCTGCAGCCTGGGGCTCTTGTAAGTTCTGCAGTGAGTAGTAATCAGATTAGAAATTCTGTCTTTTCATTGAGAAAACACAACCTGGATTTAAAAAGGGCTTGGACACTGGGGGTTTTGATGGTTTACCTCCATAGGATTCACTGTGATGGTCAGAGCCGAGTCATCCCAGGTCACATCCTCCTCCTTGGCCGTCTCTGCCAGCTTCACCTCCTGCTGGTGAGTCAGGTGGATACGATAGATGCCCAGCACCACGACCACCACGAGAGCCGCAATACACATCACGATAACCACAGTGGCTGCACTGGGCACGCCTAATGATGAGAAATGAGAGAAGAGAAGGAGGGTATTCTTTGGAATAAGAAGATACTAAAATATATGAACCACTGAACACTCACAGGATACAGGAAACATGACGGTTCAAATAAACAGCACTGAGCCCTATACATCCCTTACTGCGACTCATCCTTTCCTCTTTTTTAGCCTCGCTCCTGTTTGCACACATGACATGGTGATAACACATTCACCGCAAAACCAAAGCGATGCTGTGTATTTAGCTTCAGGCCACAGCTGAGTCACTGTTATTGTCCTCATGCTGCTGTAGCCCAGTCCTCTTTAACCGTTTTCAGGTTTATCTGCTCTGGTGGATATTGGATGCCTTCTGTGATAACCTATCGATTTTTTCATTTTCCTTCGCAGGTTATTAAATTAGAGGCTTTTTTGACCTTTAAATAAGATCTGTCTTCTTGTGGTGATTATGATCTTTAATTATTGTTGCAGCTTATTGATTTTCTGAGTGTCATTTTTTGACACTGTTTTCTGCCCTTATCTGCGCTGCTTTTTTCTACTAATGACAGAATGGCAATTACAGTCAGCTTGTCAATCATTTTGATCCAAATTGAAGCACTTCAGCATCACTGTTGGGCTGCAATAACATTTTGTTATCCTTCAACCTTCATTCTGTGCAGTTATGAAGGTCAAAGCTCCAACTTGGGGCGCAAACAAAGTCCAAAGCCTTTAACTGGTGTGTGTGTGACAGGATGGTGCACAAACCTTTTTGCACATCAAGGCAGGAATTTTACACCCCTGTAATGTCTTGACTTTGGTATGAATGGCACAGATGTATAATAATATATACAGGCTGGAACAGAGGAACTCACCTTTAAGAGTAACCTTAAATTTTTCCTTTTTTAAAAAGCTTACAGTTAGAGCTGGTTCAGCTCTTTGTTAAGCTGCTACAGGTTTAGACTACCAGGGGCACATCAAGCACCTTTCCCTCCTGTATCATTAACTTTGAATCATCATGTCCTGTTAGAGTCACTAATTTACAGTCTTTTCTGGGAGTCCCCGAGCTCCATCATGCTGTAGGTTCCTCCGAATCACTGCTGCAAGTGTTTTACCGCCCCTGCTTTCCCGCTGCTTCAACAACTATCATCAGTCTCTGTTAGGATCCAACATGAATGATTCACTGATTCCGGCTGCATGACATTAAAGGAAGTACTAGCATTTTTTTTCTACTTGAAGTGATGGATAGAAGATAAATAGCTTGCTTAAATCTGCCATTATAGTCAACAAAATAAAGAGCAAGTTCTTAAATCGGCAGAATAATGTAAAGCGAAATTAAGTGCTACACATAGTTGCTGATGGAAAAATGCTATCCAGGATGTACACAGAGGTTGTGAAATGAAGATAATGCGAAGGATAAGGTCACTGTGATGTTCAAACTATGCAAGGACGGCAATCGCGGGATGAATAGAATGAAACCAAGGGCAAGTGTTACTTGTTTGAGTTGTCTGTTGACCATTTTTGAAAATGATGATGAAGATCCGACAGGACTGAGAAAGCCAGGACAAAAGACTCTGAAACCCACAAATGGAGACCACTTCTATGTATCTACTTGAAGCATTGTTTGTACTCTTGCAAGAATAAAATGTACTTTCATTATGTTTCCTGAATCCAGTGTCTGCCTCTCGTCATTCAGGAAAGGTTTTTCGAACAGTTGCTTTGCCGTCAGTTTTGATAGCATTCACTGCTGCTACTGTTGCTTATTGTATATGACACTCAATGATAACACTGCTCTGTTACTTGTCACTGCGATCACCTCCCATTTGGTTCAGTAACACCAGAATCTGATGCAAAATCAGACATTGATATACCAGTATTGTGCAGCATGCAGACTCAGTGTTTGGTGAAAAGCAGGATGATGTCGGAGCTTCATCCTCTCACTGGTGCATTTGTGATGTAAGGTGGTTGAGGACATATTGCATGACTGGGCTTTGGATTAGTGCACAACAGTAATGCAGCTGAAACTTCATAAAAAAAATAAAAAAAATGTTTTTTGACCAAACACCTGGAACAATAAATCCCATCAACCTCAGCTTTTCTTTGTAATGTCTTATGATTTTGTCTTAAAGCTATGGTGCATAACTTTTATCCATTTCACCCAATACACCACCAGAGAAGATGATACAATGCTGATTAAGCCGTTCGGCTCCTCTAACACCCCGCAGTATTTTTCAGTATTTGTTCTTTTTGTATTTGGTGTCGGGGGTGGGGGTGGGGGGGGGTGGACGGACATTCCTGTGCTGGTGCACAGATAATGACACGTTCTACTTGGTTTTACCTGACAACAAGAAGGGAGAGGGGAGGAAAGCACTGCTAGAAGCAACATGGCAGAGAACCCCAAGAAGTGACCAAAGGTTCAGAGGAGGATCCAACTAAAAAGAAAAAAGCCTTCCCGTTAGGCAGAAGGTCTGTTGGCGAAGAAAGAGAGTGACAAACGGAGAAGACAATGTGGTGTTCATCACATTGTCTTAAGGTCACAATGTTAGCCTAACTAGCAGTATCCTAACGTATCCTACACGTTTTGTAGACAATCGCAGTCTGTGTACAGTGACGAGCAGTATGCGGTAAGTTGCAAGTGTTACTCTGTGTACGGTTTGCATTGG
Organism: Xyrichtys novacula; assembly: GCA_962446985.1. Lineage (NCBI taxonomy): Eukaryota > Metazoa > Chordata > Actinopteri > Labriformes > Labridae > Xyrichtys > Xyrichtys novacula. The sequence goes on from OY660873.1 coordinate 28,301,381, forward strand.
GCCATAGTTCATATTGAGGTGACAGACATATTGTTGTAATAGCGCAGAAATCCTCTAGGGGGCAATAGAGGTTACGCACAATGAGCTCTGTTTTTGTCCTTTGCTGGAGACGTGGCGCAGGCGCAGCGTAAGTCAGGTCCGCCTCGCCGACAAGGCGTTCCCAAGCACAATTTGGTATTTTGGTGAGCGGTGCAGCCCGGCGTTAGTATCCCCCCTCCCTAACTCAGCTCCTCCCAGCGGCATAAGTTGTAGCGAGGGGCATGGAGTGGATTTAACACAGCTGAGACCTGTATTGACCAATAACATCAGCTCCTCTCCTTGCCTTTAAATCTGCCACCGGCGAGGCGTATTACTATTTTCGTGCTGTAGTCAAAGAGATCAAGAGATGTCTGAAGACAGTAATGCCGCAAGATGGCGACAGAAGGCAGCCGCTCAACAAGTGTCCCTGTAAGCGCTGCATTGGGCGTCCTCCACACTCTCTCATATGAGCACAGACAGATTTGGTGTGTGTAATGTTGGACCCACTGGTAAGACAAACACCCTTTTCCACAAATAAAGACACTCACATAAAGTTGCACATATTCAAACCTCAGGTGACAAAGGTGGGTTGTGCGCACAGATCACATCATAAATTCCAATAATGGCATTAAAGTCAGAACCATCTGCGCGTAAATGACGCGTCGCGCTCCGTGGCCTGGCTCTTTCTTTCATAGATGTTGGCATATAAAATAAATTTGGCTCAAAAAACTGAATATTATAATATTTGTATGTCGGCTTAAAGTAAAAAACTCATCTGATCACTGAAACAAATTATCTGTTCAGCAGCAACAGGATGGGGAGAGGACACGGAGACATGTCCAGGTTGAGCTGTGCATGAAATAAGAGGAAGAGGAAGAAAGAAAAGGAGGGAGACAAATTACATATCTTGTTAACTTCATCATGTGTGTCTATTTACTAGATATTTACTTTAATTTAATTTAATGCGGTTTCAGCTGTGTTGATTTGGTCAGGTTGAGTGTCCAAATGCGTGCCAAACGCGCTCATCAGATCAGATATTGATCAGAATATATCTATATAGATCTAAATATATGTGCTAACTCAGATTATTAGTTGTTGTTGATTATTTATTGCACTGAAATGTGCCTGACACTGTGGAAACCTGCTGGTGAGGCATCGGTGACATATGGCGATATGCCGAAGGTCTACCAAAATACCACTAGACCAGCTGCGCTCACCTGCACTGAAAGCTGACCAGGTTTGAATCGGCGAGTTTTCAGCGCACTTTATATGCCACCGGCGAGCACAAAAATGTCACTGTGCCAGCTGATTCTGTCGACACCTCCCCCTGCCACGCCACCACGCCCAGCTTGGTGGACCTCGGTGCGCCTCAGTTTACCAAAATACCAAACTGGCTGTACGCCGGGCTCCGCCAGACGAAAATACCACTGTCTACCCATTCCGCCACCCTCCACTGCGTCCCCGGTAGACATGAAAATAAAGCCCTATAGCTATAACAGATGTTAGTGAAAAAAGAGAAGTCAGAGAGTATGCTCTGCACGAGTCCCTGCTAACAACAACAAATGATATCACAACAAATGCTACAGGCCGCACTCCACTCATTAAATATACACTTCCTCTATATCATGTAACAAACCTAACCCACAGCCGTTTTCTGCAGACCGGCTATTTTCTCTTATATGTTTGCACTTCATAAACAGAAAAATAGGACAACTACCAATGTGAACTAACACAAATACTGGATATGCAAAACAACTCTTTTTCACATTTTGTACTGTAAGCTAACAAGCTCTGTTGAGTGAGGAAGAAAAATCACTAAACATTTTCCCTCTAGACACTCCCATCTTCCTGACAGTCTCCCTGCAGTCGGCTGCCATGTTGTTGAGGTTTGTGTATAATGAGGCAGTACACAGGTGACTCCTCGTCTGAATTTTGTGCATCAGCAGCTCCTTATCCATGGAAATCTCTTGTTTCTGCACCACTTATGGTCAGCTGAGACTCTCCAAGAGGAAACAGTGTAATCTCTGAACTCTCGCTGCCAGGCATAAACTACTGCATTGGGTCTTTGTGTCCATGAACTGTGAGGAGGCTCTGTGTTTCAAAGCATCATGCCTGTAAAATAAGTCTGCTGCATACTGTTCATTTGTTTACTTTTCTACACCAATTTAAATTGAGGTTTGAAGCAGTTGAATGAATGAAGTGCACAGCTTATTTGCTTGAATGCGTGTTTGATGATTTATTCATGCCTCTGTAAAGCACTTTGTGTTGCTTTATGTTGACAGGTGCTATTCAAATCAGGCGTCCTTGCTTTCCCTTGCTTATCCTTATTATAAAACACAACACTAAGATTAAGGGTCAAAGTAAACATTTCTGCCAAACATCTGCATGCTAGGACTGTCACGCTGAGCCCTCAGGATCACTGCAGGGCTCTGAGGTGGTTTTAACATGTGGACCACATTCAATCATTAGGGATACACTGAAAAAAAAACAAAGCTAACGTCTAAAAATACTCACTCCAAATGGCTTTTCATGGACCCAGTGAGAAACTTATTGTGACTCAAAGAACATGACGCACTAGGCTGTTAAAAGAAACGAGCAGACGCAGTAATTGGTTTAGTTCTTGCCAACGCACCTATGAGTGATCAAGAGGACTTTATAGCTCTACTCTATACTTTATACAACCTACATGTGCCCATTTTTGTGTGCCGTTTCACTTGCATGTGGTCTTGTCTTGTCTTCATTCTGCACCTTACTCTTTGGGCTGTGCACTTTACATTGTTTAAAAGGGTTTTTGAAAATAACTAGGACTATTTATATCTTTGTTCACTAGCCAGTGAAAAGTGGAAAAAAAAACAGTAAGTCCCATTATGATCTCTTGAACATAGTCTTATCTGGGATTCCATTTGAGCTCCATCACGCCTTATAGTTTCCTCTGGATCGCTGCTGCATATGTTTTGCAGCTCTGGACCTGCCAGCTGCTTCAACTACATGCATCAGTCTCACCTCTTTCTGCAGCTCCCTCTCTCCCCTCTCTAAACCCAGCTCAGTCTCAGCAGGTGACTGTCTAACATGAGTCTTGTTCTGCTCGAGGTTTCTGCCTATTCAAGGAAGTTCTTCCTCTCCACCGATCTCTTTCAATGCTGCAAAGTTCTACACATGTGAATGAGTTGGAAGTCCGTCTGATCTAAGAAGATGGAGCTCAATACGTGCTGATAAAGAAAGATTAATTCATTAAGGTAAGGATGCAGTCTTATTTTTCTGCTTGCTCACAAAAAAGAGGAAAGAAAACAAACAATAATTTGCCTTATGTTTAAAATTTTAGATGAGTTTAAGTCCAAGGCCTTCTGGATCGGATTCAGACGAATAAGCTAAAATTAAAGCAGCAGGGATTTATCTAACTGGGCTGTGTGTAAACTACAGATGTATTTGAAAAACCTCTTAAACACATTTAATTTAGGTCTCAGTGTAATACATGGCCGCAGAGATGTATCATAAGCCCCGTGTAGGAGCATAACCAGAACACACGTTTGGGGATTTCTCTTGATCTAAAATGTTTATTTCTTCTGCTCTGATCTGCAGCCTTCTGAGAAAACACGCCTTCTCAATGCCTGCCCTCACTCCCCACAAGTCCCTGCTGGTGTGAACGTGTGTGTTTAACGAGAGTGAGACACACACACACACACACACACACACACACACACACACACACACACACACACACACACACACACACACACACACACACACACACTCTTCAGATGATCATTTGATTCAGTCTAGTTCCCCAGATTTTCAAACTAAATCCATGGCCTTTGATCTTCCTTGCATTGAAGCTTCGTGCAGCTCCTCCGAGTAACTGGTGAGTGTTTTCATGTGGTTGCACGCACACACTCTTACACACATACACACTCACACACTGGCATGCCTAACTCCTGAGTCCACATCTCCCGTGAAACCATCAGTAAGAAATCACATGCTGTTAGACATGTCATGGCTAAGGCTCTGACTGGAAATCTCTTTTTCATGTTGACTTTTTTTTGCCAATTTTTACCCTGATTTCCATCCACCCACGTCTCGCTCTCTGCTCCTCTGACCTCCTTTTCACAAACACACACTCACACACATACACACTCCTCCAGCTCTGAGGGCTGTTAACAGCATTGGCCACTAAACTCTCCAGGACTCTAAGTAGAATCCATTAGAGTGTGATGAATAATTAAATGTGGTGTGGTGGATTAAGACCAATGTCTCTCCTCCTCTCTGTGTTCTCTTTACTTCAGATGACTCGCATGCAACGAGGGAGGGAAATACACCCGCCAAATCATCTGAGGTGTTGGGGAATTTACACTCCATCACTGAGGGGTGCTGTGAGGGAGCAGCGGTCTGATGAACAGACCGATAAACAAGCTAGAAAGCGTAACTGAGCGCTCCCTGTTTACCCCCTGGATGGATAGCTGACATAAAAACTCTTCAGATGCTCATATTTTGTGGCTCAGTGGTTAACAAGCAGCTCTAGGGTCTGACTTCCATCACCTATCGAGGGTTTTGTCATCTCTTTTACCATGAATTAAGATCCCCCAAAAGTGTGCTGCGGTTAAAAGGAGCTTTAAAATCAAACTAGGAGTTTTAAACATTTCACATTGCTAGGGCTGTAAAGTCCTAGTCGACTGGTTGACTTGTTGGTCGATACATGCTGAGTCAACCAAAATTCTGATTGGTTGGCTTGATTTTTTTTCCACATCAATTTACAGTCTATGGTCAATGTCATCAGGAGGGATGTACCAAGTGCTAATAGGGGTGTTTTCAGAGCACTCCAGTTTCACAGGTAACAGCCTGTCTTAGAACACCCCCATTGTTTTTATCATTTTGGATTCACCCAACCAACTGGAGACCGGCTGGAGACAGGAAGATTGAAAAGTGTCCACGTTAATCAAAGTCTGGTGGTTTACTAAGTATTTATTTTTATTTTAAGTGTTTCAACTTGCCTTTTGTGTTTAATTGCCATCTTGTGCCGATATCAGTATATTCTAACCCTGCCGGGCCGCGGTGGCCCCCACTGCAGAAGGGTTTGCCGTCAGAGTCGGACCCCTCCTCCCCCCATTAGTTGATTTTTGGTCAGAAATTTCAGGGTTTTTGTCGACCAAGAATTTCTTTGGTTGATTACAGCCCTACATAGGCAAAGTTTGGACTTAAAGTTATGGGTGTGCACAAAAATAGAGGGAGGGTGATGCTTTCAACAGAGTCAGAGCAATGCAACTTTGCAAGAATTATGCCGAAAATCAAACAAAACAAAAAAAAAATGCAAAACAGAAAGTTTAAAAGTGGCTACACATGCATGAATGGGAGCAAGTGTGCATGATGGAGAGCTTGACATCAGTCTTAGGGCTGCAAAAGCCTGGGGTGTGAAGAGACTGAAAGCAGTAATGGAGTTGAGGGGAAAATTAGCCCTCTGTTTTCAAAGTAAGTTACTCTAATGAAGAGTGATCACTGATCGCTTTGCAGTCAGTGTTTGCATTTGTGCGTCATAAGACTGTAGTATTCAAACATGCATGCAGCAGCACTGCTACAATCACAGACATCCCAAAAACACCTGGCAGAAAATAGAAATACATGTAGTAAATTTGTGTCCTTTTTCATTTCACATAAATAGGGAAAAAGAAAAAGTGAGTTTCTTTCGATTTTTTGTTTGGAAAAGCTGCTGCATGTAACTTTACACTGTCTAACCTATATAACCTCTACACAGCAGGGTCTATTGTCAACCGGGTTTTAGTAAGATATATGCCGCAGCAACCCTCCGTTGTTGAGACAGCATCACCTGTGCACTTTAGCACTCATCGTTTCATGACAAACACACTCATGGACCACTAGGGTTTACAGCTAACCTCCTGAACCCCCCCAATACTTGGCCTATACTTTCTGAAACTGTCACTGAGTTTCTCTTAACTTGTCTTCTCTGCAATTCTCTTGACCCTCTTTTGCATTTGCACTGTCATCGCTTTCAGAAATTTTTCCAGCGCTCTGCCCCCCAAAGCTTTCCAAACCCGCGGTTGACACATGTCTCTCACAGCCTCAAGTCTTTCTTGTCTGTTAAGAAGGGGGCGGTGTATAGGGGCAGAAGATAAGCCTGGAGATATAACATCAAATGTTCACTGTGAGAGTGACAATGTTGTGTTTACAACATGATGGTAGACCTTCACCATGATGACAGTTTCTGCATCTTTATCAGTGCTGTGTGCATCTTGTAAATGACTCCTTTTTTTCTCCTAAAATGTACCCACCATCCTCAGTTTTTTCTCTTCAGATTGGGGTCATAATTTGCCAGCATAAGAAAAATAAGAAACTAAAGACGACAGAAAAAAAGTTTTAAATCAGAGATATTCAACAGTGTTTTCTCACCTGAGCTGTGGCTCGGGAACAGATCGCTGATCATGGATGGATGGTGGACCACCTGCATGTACTGGGGCGGAGCTACCATGTGACTGACATGCTCTCCAGATTCTGAACTGTGCAGCACGCTCACCTGGTTTGAAAACAGATAAAGCAGAAGAGACAGTTATGGCAGGTAAAGTAATCACTGCAGACATTTTTCATTTTATCACTTCAGTCTCGCCCACGTTGTCCTTCAGCGTGCTTGAACTTAAATTACACTGAAAATATCTGTCTGTTCAGCCTGGGTGAAGGAGAAAGTTTTAGAGCTGAGCCAGGAGGAATTAGACGGTTCAAGCATGGAGACCATTTGAGGACCGTGTCAGTCAGATTCATTCACCCTCCTATGGATTCAAATGATATCCAAAGAAATATTTCTCCCCTCAGAATAAACCTCAGGACAAAGTGAGTCAGTCTGTGTCAGTACGATAAACTTTGGCTCAACTTTTACAACAATTTCAAGAAGAAATGTGTTTTATTATCCCAGGGATAAACAAGAATTCAAAGAGCATCTTCTTAAGTCAAGGATTCTCATTTCCATTTCTGATAAAGACCTGGTTGCTCTTCAGATTTTCATCACACTTTTTATCAAACTGAGTTGAACAGAGGTTTTTCATTTCTCATGGTATACTTTTTATTCTCCCAAAGATATTTTTTCCCTAGAGGCGGAAATTGATGCTGCAGCAGCTCATTTGAAAATTTGCTCACAAAGTGGAAGTGTTGCCAGACACCTGAGTCGAATCAGCTCAGTGAATCTGCCGGCTGAAGCATTTAGCTACAGTCAGGAGTAGAAAAGCAGCACATGGTGACAACCTTCCACTTTGTACAAGTTATTAGAAATATCATTGATAAAAATATGCTCATCTTTGCAACGTTTCTAGAATAATCCACTGTGTAATTCAATAACCATTGCATTGCAGTCTGGTACTTCATTTGGAAGTAGAATGAGCCTTTGCAGTGTGCTTTCCCCTTGTGGGCCACCGTACTTTTGATCCATAAAATCCCACATCAATATCCCGATGTTCACACTGACCTCTAGGTTGAACTCGTTGCTGGTGTAGCGTCCGTTAAGCTCCGAGCAGGTGAGGCGAAACCTCCTCTCTGTTAGCAGTCCGGGCTGCCAGTTGTAATAACGCACCTGTCGGATAACCTGTTCATAATTGAACATGGAGTCCACACCTGGGGACAGACATTGTTTTTAAAGTTGTTGCATGAGAAAGACAAGGATGTGTCTAAATTCACATGGTTTCAGATTTAGTGTGGTAACCATAGCAACCTACCGTATATGGACATGCCGGATGTGGAGTTTGTGGCATCCAGGTGTTTTCCAAGCAGGACGCTGCGCTGTATTTGGAGGGACTCCTGCTCCGGCCTCAGCTCCTCCCCCAACACAAGGATGTCGCAGTAGTCCAGATTATGGATGATCTCCTCAAGTACCCCAGGTCGGTGTGCTACATAAAAACACAAGTAAAGAAACACCTTTCACTGTTTTGTCTGTTGGTCTTGACTTTCAAACAGGAGGGATTGGGACAAAAAGGTCCTTCGGGGTCACTGTGGCCTCAACGAAAACTCGACCTTAGGTTTCTGACTTAGACCACTGTAAGGAGTTGAAAGTGATTATGAAACAGTCGTGATCTTATACTGATGTCTCTTTATGGCACAGCAAATGTTTAACTGGACAGATATAAAGTGCTGTAAAAACACAACTCAACCTTGACTGGATATTTCCGAGCTGGAAAGAAATGCTGATGATTTAAACTTGTCCTTTGTCCGCCTACACATGAAATCTGTCAATTTTATTTAAGAAATACTGCACGTTGTAAGATGTGGAAGCAGTCTATTGAGGCCACTGTGGATTTTATAACCAAGGATGTTGGCCTTGCTGTTGAGTAATATCTTGCTGTTGGCTCGTTATTAGAAAAAACTAGATATTGAACATGACAAAGCTGCAGCTTCCTCTAAAATTCTCACTAAAAAAGCTGTAAGTAAAAGGTTTATGAAGAAGACTTTTATTGATTCACTGCTGTTAGTTTACAGTGGAAGCGACATCTGCACTTCCTTCCTCAGTCCACTGGCCAATTTAGCGTCTTTGCCTAATTTATATAGATCATCAGAACACGCAAAATTCTGGGTGGAGCAGATGCAAATGAAATCATTTAGTACCCGCAGTGAGATTTATCAAACCCAGAAACCGATTGCGGTCGCTCTTTTGCATCTGTATTCAGCATGTTTGAAAAGCATGTGCAAAATGGCACAGCATTACGCACAGTCTTTGTGGGAAGAAGAATGCAGACGCCATGATCCTTGTCCAAAAGCTTGAGATTTATTTCGTTTTTCTGGTAAATGACGATTTTCATAAATAATAAAGTCAAACATGGAACAGACAAAAAAATTATCTGTTTGTCTTACTAAATTGTTTTAATCCTTTTTTTTATTTTAAATATTTCTTGCATCTGTATAGCACTTTGAGTTGCCTTGTGTATGAATAGTGCTATACAAATAAACTTTCCTTGCCTTTTATGTAGTTCCCCAAAATGATATGTGCAACTCCATGGCTTCAAACTTCATTTTTTGGCTATGATCACTCTGTTCTCACAAACTCTCTATGGTGACAGCCGATAGTGCATGCAAAATTCTTGTTGAAAGAGGGCGGTCTGCACTACTTTTGCTCTGTTATCAATTGCACATGAAATGATAGTAGATCACCCGCAACACACCCACTAATAGCATGTGCAATATTTCAGTTTGCACACACAATTTTGCAGTCGCTATTTGGGATCTGAGTAGATCAGGCCCTTAATGTATGAGTCACAATGATACAAAAACATCAAAACTAATATTGTGCGTTTTGATGTTTCTGCATCACAGATTTGCACTATGTTGAGCACCAGTCCCATTAACTTAACACAAGGCTGTAAAGCATTCTCTGGACTCATTCTCTTTTTATAACTATAAATCAAACATTGTAGGACAGAGCACACCTGTTCCTGTACAGACTTCAATTATTCACCATCTCTCTGAACACTGACAGTGCTATGAGTCTGCAGTAACAAGTCTCCTCTGACAGCTGCCGTCACCGCCATGCTGGGTGGCTGCTGAGGCTCTGCAACAGTCTGCTTTACAGCTCAAGCTTCTTCCTGCTTCTGATCCCAAGCCTTCGCTGTATAGTCCCAAGGGAGGAGACGGGCTATGCCCATTTAACTGCCTCCTGATGGAGAAAGATAGATATGTGGGGTGTGTGTCTGGAGGGCGTCTCTGGGGGAACATGCAGAGATGAGGTGAAGAAAAGGGGAAGTGTGAGAAGTTTTTCTCCTGAAGATAAGGTATGATAAATCTTTTTCCTATGTGAATCAATTCCTTTGAAATAAACTCTTTGCTTTGGGGTTGTTGTCTTTTATAAAAAGGTAAAATGGAGCGTTTTATGCGGCTTTTCAGCTTCTGTTAGCTTTCTGGGAGATTGGATGGCACTTGTAACTTGATAGCAGGCAGCCAATTTTAGCTAAAAGTCCAGAGAAAGTTGCTTTACATGTGAATCATCACACTGCAGAAATAAACAAATAAAAACATGAAAAAAACTATTTAGTTAATATGAAACATTAAGCCTCTCAACGGATCATCAGTTCTCAGGAGAAATATGAACAAAAACACAGAAAAGAAATGATTAATAACGTTGCTCTGTATATCTCCTTAATGCAGACAAAGGCAAACACTACAACTGATTCAAATAAACTACGAGGAGAAACATCTGATATAGATTTGAATAGTAGCTGGAGTGCTCAGACTCCAGTTTCATTAAAGCATTTTTTTTCTGCTGCAGCACATTCACAGCCAGACTGTGTGACATTTATAGATGATAACTTTCGTGCGAGAACATTGTCTTCCTTTTAGATATGAAAAGTTGAACCTCTCAGCAGTAGATTGCATTGTGACTCAATTTCCCACAATTTATAGTCCATGATGCTCAAATATCAGCAAACTTTAAAGAGATACCTCTGTGTGGCTGGCATTTTATTTAAGCTGCTTGACTTTATGACTCTGAAAACTTCCTTTCTGTTTTTGGAGCAAATTTTGGACAAAATATCTTATGTAAATTGTGTTTTGTGTTAGATTAGACTAGATTTTAATAAGAATTACAAAAACAGCTGGAGGAACATCTTTAACTCATAAGGCTTGTCGCAAACAGGTTAGTAACATGACTGGGTATAAAAAAAAAATAATGAGTGTCAAATGTGATGAGTGTGTGTATTATATATGTCAACAGTGCTGGCAGGCCACATATTACAGCTTTTATGACAGAGGCTGCGGGCCTGATGAAATTTGATCACAGGCCGCAATTGGCCCTTGGGCCGGACTTTGGACACCCCTGGTATAGTAGAAGTAGCAGGTAACATAGGAGCTATTCAGCTCTGAGAAACTAATGTCTTTGGGGACATCATGAAAGTTAAAATCATAATTAGCTTTCCTATGAACATATTAATCCGGTAATGCACATATTTGTTCCGTGATCGTCCTCTCTACTTTCCTGAGTCTGGCCTGCATAGCCGGACTCTGGGGGCAGAGCTTGGATTTGCTATGTAGGAAATTTCACTGTTTCTGAACCTGCTGTTTGGGTCTGCCAGAGGTTTACAGTGATTTGAATGCAGAAATACTCAGAAATGCAATGTCAAACTTACTTTTCCCATGATATGTCCTGTAGCATGAGAAAAATGCCATATTAACATGTAGACAACAAGAAAAACACGATTTTCATTGGAGTGGATCTTTAAATGGAAAGAATAAGTAATGAAGTGCAAATCTGACACTTCTAAGTGCAAACTAATGAGCACATGACTTTCTCAGGAACAGTGTGTGTTATCAAGTTGCTATCACTGCTCTTGGAGCTACAGTTTGGGTGGCATTATGAAAGAAATAAGCAGAAAGAGAAATAAGACAGACGGGAGAGAAAACCCTCAGGCATCGAAAGAGAACAAAAGAAATGACCATAAAAGTAAGACGTTGAGAAAAAAGACAATGTGTTCCAGCACGAACTGAAGACACTGACTCTGAGTTAAGGCCTCGGAGTAAGCCCTGAAAAGAAACTGTGGTATGAGAAGAAGAGATTGAAAGAAAACGCAGAAGGCTCTATGAAAAGGCGAATGAATGAGAGAGGGGGGAAGCAGAAAAGGGCGATGGGTTGATTAGCAAGGCCCAAAGAAACTTACTGCATGCCCTACAAAAGAAATATGTGATTTATCTGGGATCCTTTAAGCCTCGAGAGGACACAAAATCTGCTCATTATGGACCTTCTCGTGTCTCCCTCTCCCACACAAACTCTCCCTCCTCATCTCTCTCCTCTTTCTTTCCATTTCTGTGTCTTTCTCTTGCTTCCACCTAATCTCTTCCCTCCAGCTGCAGTCTCTATTTCAGCTCTTCCGACTCCTGAAAGCAACGCCACTTTCTGCTTGTCTTCCTACACCGCCTTACGAACAATGGAGGGCTAAACCCCCCCGCTAGCTCTGCTTATCTGCTCCTAATTGGCTGCGAGCGAAGGGGCCTGGGGCTGAGCCGGGCCGAGCAGGTCTGTTCCTGAGTCGGCGGTGGGATCATCAGACGAGACGAGAGCTGCTGGGATTTAAATGTCATTCTCATTTGCCATCGGTCAAGGCCGTGCCGCTCTGAGAATCAGTGTCGTGTCGGGTACAGGTCTTACTCAGCAGGAAGGTGTCTGCAGTCGCATGAGGACACTAAAGGGATTGTTTGGCAACAGTGGAGGGGTTAATATCTGCAGCCCCTGCATGAAAAGGAAAGGACTGCTGCAGGAAATTGACTCAACACACTGGCTGCATAGAACAAAAGGCTCTAGTTTACACTGAAGATCGCTGGTGGCACCGCAGGGCTTTTACAGAGTTTCTATTGGATAAGCAGTCTTTCTCTTTGTTCAAAATTAGGAAAATGGAGCATCTGAACTTTTGCTTTGATTTTACAAGATGCTCAAAATTCCTCGTTTTAGCGCAGGCAGCTGGAAGCTCTTCCTAAAGCTCTAAATAGGTCAAAGGTTAATCAAGTCTATGACTATCACTTAATCCTCATAATAATATGACTTGAGGGAAAAAGTTAAAACTTCACTTTGACTTCATTCCCATGAAATAACCAAGTCATTACTGTGACGTAACATAATTTGATTCTATTTGAGGAAGCTCTATTCTCATAATGACTTAACCCCTGTTATCATTCGGCTTTGTTACAGTTACATAATGACTCCTTCTAAAATACTAACTATGTTCCTGTACCAAAACAACTTAATTCAAGTAAGATAATGTCTTTATTATTGTAAATCACGAACTTTATCCTTGTAACCAACTGACTTCATCCAGAAACAAAACCACTTTAATCTATAACATTACAACTTTATTCTAAGTAAACTTTATCCCAGAATCAAACTAAACTCATTACAGTAACACAGCGACATTGTTCTCAAACATCTTGACTTTATTTTGGTAACCTCTTAATCTTATTCCTGTAATGTTACTACCTTAAGAATAATAAGAATAAGAAGAACTATATTGATTCCCTAGGGGAAATTCAATTGTGCCGTCTCATTTGTCATGTCACTAAAAGTCATCTACTAAGTACTTAAGCCTTGTTACATAATGACTTTTCTTGTCGCATAAGAATTTAACTCCGATAACATATTAGTTTTATTCTAGTTACATAACCACTTTATTCTAGTGACCATGACTCTATTCCTGTCACATACCCATTTTCTTTTCATGATATTTCCTGAACAAAAGTACTTTATTTCCATTACATAATGACTTCACTCCTGTACCAAAATGACTTTATTTCCATTTCATGATAACTTACATCCTGTAACATGATTTTATTCCTCTAACGTAATGACTTTATGTTAGACTTTATGTTAAATCCACCTTGGGAGCAGCTGAGGGTGAGGCCACGCTGGCAGTGGCAACACCTTCTTTGCCCGTTTTGAGGTGGAATCGCCCAAGGCAGCCACACCACACCCCATGGTACACAGCAACTTCTCCCTCACGGAACATGAGGTGAGGCGTACCCTGTGCGCCGTGGACCCAAGGAAGGCTGCTGGGCTCGATGGAGTGCCCAGGCGCGTGTTAAAGGACTATGCAGATCAGCTCGCTGGAGTCTTCACAAGGATTTTCAACCAGTCCGTGGCCGAGTCTATTGTTCCACCATGCCTGAAGTCCTCCATCACCGTCCCCCTGCCCAAAAAACCTCATATCTCCAGCCTCAACGACTACCGGCTAATCGCTCTCACCCCGGTGGTGATGAAATGCTTTGAAAAGCTGGTCCGGGGTCACATCACATCACTCCTCCCAAAAAGCCTGGACCCTCACCAGTTTGCATACAGGGCTAATAGATCCACAGAAGACTCTGTAGCCACAGCCCTCCATGATGCACTGTCCCACCTGGAGCAGCAGGGAAGCTACGTACGGATGCTCTTTGTGGACTATAGCTCTGCTTTTGATATCATACTTCCTCACAAACTGTGAAACAAACTGGTCAATCTAGGCATTCCACACCCCACCTGCATGTGGATAAACAGCTTTCTCACTTGTCGCACCCAGAGGGTGAGAGTGGGCCATCACACATCCACGGCCTTCAGCCTCAGCACTGGCTCGCCATAGGGCTGCGTGCTGGTGCTGAGTCTCCTGTTGTTCACCCTATACACACACGACTGCGTCCCCACACACCACAACAACACCTTAGTAAAGTTTGCAGACGACACCACGGTGATGGGGCTCATCTCTGGGGCAGACGAGTCTGCTTGCAGAAACGAGGTTGAACATCTGGCAGCGTGGTGTGGGGAGAATAACCTCCTGCTCAACACAGCAAAAATGAAGGAGCTGGTAATTGACTAAAGGAGAAAAAAGATTGACATCACACCACTCATCATCAGCGGGGATTGTGTGGAGCAGGTGTCAGACTTCCGCTTCTTGGGTGTTCAGATCGTGGAGGGCCTGACTGTAAACACTACGAAGGTGATTAAAAAGGCCCAACAGCGTCTCCACTTCCTGAGGGTCCTCAGGAAACATGACATCACACAGAGACTGTTGGTGTCCTTTTACAGGGGCTCCATAGAAGCCATTCTTACGTATTGTATATGTGTATGGTTTAGCAGCTGCACTGTGGCCCAGAAAAAGGCTCTCCAACAGGTCGTCAACACAGCCTAGAGGATAGTCGGTTGCCTCCTTCCCTCACTGGACGACCTTCACAGTGCTCGCTGTGCTAAAAAAGCTCAGAGCATTGTTAAAGACACTTTCCATCCTGGTCACTCCTTGTTTGAACTTTTGCCGTCAGGCAGACGTTACAGGACAATCAAATCAAGAACAAACAGACTTAAAAGCAGTTTTTATCCGACAGCAATAACTACCCTCAATGCCTTAAGGAAGGTTATGTGTGACTGAGTATTTATTTATTTATTTAGGACTGCTATTTATTACTGTAGTTGTTTTTTAATGATGCACTGACTGTTTGGCACTTTTTTAATTTCGTTGTACTGGTTACAATGACAATAAAGGACTATTCTATTCTATTCTACTTTATTCCTTATTCTCAAGTCATCATGACTTACTTCTGTGTAATGACTGTATAATGATTTTATTCATGTTACATGATGTTTTTATTCCCCTTACAAAAAACCTTTTCATGATTTACAATACTCCTGTATTATCATGACTTAATTTGCACACTATAAATTTATGCACATTTCATAATGGCTTTATTTCCATTGTACAGTTACTTTATTTCTGTGTCATATTGACTTTCCTCATATAGAATAATGATTTTTTTTTCTGTAATTCAATGATTCCAGAAACATAACGGCTCAATTCCCAATTTATAATTTTTTAACTTTGTAACTTTATTGTTGTAAAATGACTATTCTAGTAACATCAGAAATTTCCCCTATAACATGATGGCATTCTTCCACAAACAAATAACACTTTATTCTGTTTCATAATGATTTAAGTCTCATGTCATCATGACTTTACTTCTTACACTGAAAGACTTTTTTCATGAAACATAATGCTTTTATTCTCCTATCAAAAACCAATCTTATTGCTGTTTCATAATGACTTCTACTCCTGTGACATTATAGCTTTGTTTCTGAAATATAATTACTTTATTCCTCTTACATAACAACTTCACTTGGTAGCATGACAACTTTTTCGAGTAACATAAAGATTTCATTTTTATGATACAGCTACTTTTTTCTTATTTTAGTAACGTAATGACTTTATTCTTGGGACAAAAAAACTCTTTCTTTAAAATCTAAATATATTTTTCTTTACTGACATGGCCTTAGTGTGCCGTTGTAGTTCTTTTGTCTCAGTTAAAGGTTTAAAACCCATTTTAAGTTTTGAGTACTTTGATTAATCTGAACTCTCTTGCAAACAAACAAACAAAGGGATGACTGAGCAGATATCACATATGTGCTTCAGAGTCACAGACTGAGGAGAAACTTCCTTATTGAAATATTGATAAACCTGAAGTCTCTTGAAGCAACAAAGTTAGTCTATGTTTAAAACGCCCGCACAACTTTTATTCTGTTGAGTTCACTGAGCATGCAGATGAAGGGTATAAAGAGTCGGTTGCTGCTGCTGGTTCTGGGTCTCAGGAGACGTTATGAAACATTCAGCTTTCTCTGAAGGTTTGTTTTGATGGCGGGACAGGTGGCAATGCATAAGCTATGGGATGTCGTGAATGAGTGAGCATATTATCAATATGAATAACTATTGAAATATTAAGTGAAGACAGATTTCTGCCTGCAGGGAGGCAAACATCTCCCACTTTGTGAAGTTCACTCAAACTTGAACCTTTTGGAGTCAGAGTAGTCTTTGGGTAAGAACTCATAGGAACATTCCCAATGGGTACATTTTTACCTTTTATACCTCAAGGAAGCACCAATGGTAGAGAAAATAAGCACACTGCCCTTGGGTTTTTACCAGCCTCTGTGTTTTCTACCCTAAAACTGGCTCAAGTACCTCATGCTGAAGTTATATTATAAGTTTTTCACCGGCTCCCTACCTATAAAATACTGTTTCAAAAGATATGTTTTAACCCTCAGATAAAACACAAAAAGTCAATCATAGTTACAGATTTTGGGGTGTTTAAACCCTAACCCTCGATGTAGTTTGTACCTGTGTGGTGTGTGGTGGCGTCTGCTCTGGTGACTGTGCTGATGATGTGCAGGTCCTGGAACAGAGCCACCCCTCCTGGTGCTCTCAGGTCGGAGGCTGGTTGATTCAGCCTCTCCACCCCGCTGATGGTTATTCTGGGCTCACTGGGCTGCAGCACCATCACCACTGCATCGATATCTGGTATGGTTATACAAGTGTCCTCACCAAAACACCTAGAGTTGGAGAGAAAAAGAAGTGAGAGCTGAGTGACACTCTGGGGCATGTAAAAGTTAGTCATTTTGTTTTACTACAGTTCCAGAGTTTAGCATACGCACGAGGCTGTTGGTTTTATTTGTTTTGACAGAGTTTTGGAGTTACTAACACCCCAACAGAACCCAGACTGGCATTAAATGCAGCTCTTATGTTGGCAGTCAAGAGTGTACACAAATCTGATCCAGCACACAGCTTTTTTCTACATGCAGACAAAAATATTTCTATATAAGCGCTACATTTATTGAAAAGTGCAAGGCTTTTAGATGACTGTAACATCTATATTGTGGATAAATGCTTCTGGGAATAATGGCCAACTACAGAGGCATTCCAGTGCAGCCAGCAGTGAGTGATACAAGACCTTCAGATGATACTTCTTTTGAACGCTGCTTTGTTTAGAGTCTGGTTGACAACCTCAAAAAGTGACTGTGTCCTGACATCACCAACAAAGTGAAACTCAAATGATGCCATTTCTCGGCACATTACATCCCAAGGAAGAGAGACAATTTGTCTGTAAAGAGCTTCAGTTCAATTTAATACATTATTTTAACATTGCAACTCCAATGTACACATGACCTGTGTGTCACATGACTGGAAGACGTGAACCATAGACTGTATCTACTATGGACAACTTGGCTCCACCTTCCATCATTATACAAATTTGAAGTCGAATTTCTCCCAGCATTTCCAGGATTTTCTCCCGTTCCTGGAACCCTCACGTGCGCAGAAGTGTTATACGCATTCAGCAGGAGAGTCGCCGAGAGTCACTGTGATGACGCTCAGCTCAAACAGCGTGTCCCCTGGGTGAGCTACCGTTCTTCGTATGCCTATAGGCTGTGTCAAGTGTCAATCATAGAAAACACGAACCCCCTAATAACTTAAATAACTTAAAAATGGAGCTGCACAGAAAAAAGAGGACTTGAGCGCAAACCAGTGTTACAGTAACTATATGTCAGCATTACAACTGGGGGGGGGGGGGAGTATTTTGTGTAATTAATTTCTAAAGTTTGTCCATAGCTCCATAAGCTTTGCTGGAGGAGGCAGGATTTATGACCCATACTGCAGCCCGTCACCAGAGGGTCCTGTTCACGCGTTGGCTTCACCCAGCAAGGAAGCAGATGGTGTCCATTCTGTAAACAGTCTATGACATAAACATGCACATGAGGAGGGACACTGCTGTTGTCACGGATATCTATATGTCTATATAGTTCAAATCAAATACACCACATTTATCTGATATAACTCCCTCTACTTCTCTGAGCTATGATATATTCTGCTCAAAGCAAAAAAAAAAAACAAAAAAAAAAACGTATTAGCTTTTTTTTTTTTTTCTCAATATTGGCTCCTCTAGAAATAGGTTATTTATAATCCAGCTTTTCAGTGACTTACCTCGGCTCTATGAACCTCAGTAATAATTACAGTGAGATGATAAAATGTCTCTGCATTTGTGAATAGTTAAAAAAATACTTCATTCAATAATTTCTACATTAGATCCTCCACACCGTCTCTCCCATATAACTTGCCCTTCATAAATGCATGACAGGGTCCCAGAGTTCATTCCTTTATTTTTATCCCCCGACTGGTTGAGCTGAACGCGGCTGAATCCTTTTCAGTGAACAGAAGGTTTTATTTAAGAACTTTCCAGTTATTACACAGCACCAAAAGGTGACAGTGGGCGCAGAGGAGCACTTAAGGACATTTAATAAACTGGCTGTGTCCTTACCACAAGCTGCTGCATACCTATTCAACTCCAGAATGTAAAGCTGTGGAACATTACAGCAGCTAATAAAGCTTATCAATACCAACAGGACCTCTAAGCTGTAAAAGAAAGCTGTTAAATCCACAGCCAGGCCACATTGTGTGCAGTCATTCAGGGAGTTAAGAGCTCTGTGAGGGCTGGGGCTGCAGACACAGAGCTGCAGCAGTGTATATGCCGTGTTTGCACACATGCATGCTCGCAGATGTGTTTAAATGCTCAGCATCCGCTGTCAAGCTTGGTGCACAGATCTGCGTTTGCTTTTTAGGAATTCAGTAGGCAGCCGCCAGCAGCGACACAAACAGACACTCGCATATTCAGAGGCAGGAGCATTTTTATGTATTGATTCAATCACACATTCTGACGTTGTCAAGATATCAGATTAAATACTAATCAACTAGAATGAAAGTGGACTTAAAAGGAGAAAAAGACAGGGTGGGCAAGGGAGAAGAAAAGGATTGAGGGGGCTGGTGCTGATGGAGGAGGAAGGAGGGGGAAGGAGGGGAAGGGTCGATGGTGTTTTAAAGCGTGAAAGCAGAACAAACAACCAGATTTTTGTTTTTACTTTCACCGAAGGGCCTTTCAAGCACACAAACATCTGTCAGTGGGAGGGAAATCAATGCTTTCTCTCCTGACTGTAGCTCTGTAACCGGCTATAGGAAGCAATCCTAACAAGCTTATTTCCTGCATTTCAAAGCAGGGACACAAGGTTTCAGCTGTCATGTATCCTGTCTCACCTGCCGGTTCAAGCCATAACTTAATGTATACATCCGTACGGAGGATTTCCTAATATTTGCCCATCTCTATGTGCACAGGTTTTTTATTAGTGTGTCTGTATCGATTTGAAAAAAGTAGGTAAATGGTAGTAAAAGGGCGAACAGTGTTTCCCATTCATAGATAATACCTGCAAGAGCCACCGTTTCTACTTCTTTATTTATCCATGTAAGATCTTCACCTTCATGTCTGATCACCTGCAGTACATACTGTAACACATGCTGTGCTGCAGGGGATTAGAGAGAGAATAGGATCCTTCTGCTCAGACTACATTTCATGCAATGCAATGATCTTGCCTCAACACCTCATGTTAAACGCTGTGTTCAACCTATTGCTGCTGTCGTTCTCTATCATTTAAGTTTTCAATCACCGTGAAAAGCTTCATCTTTCACGAGTCATAACCACACAAGGATCACCCTCTGTGATTATGAAATGTCAAGTGAAACATAACACATACAGTCAAAGATAAAAGGAGAGCTGTCAGTATATTGCATATTGGGGGAAATGGTGCATAAACTGTATTAAATATATTTATCATTAAATAGAAAGTGGAAAATGTTGAATCTCATCTGCTGGTCTCTAGAGAGACATTTTGAAGCAGATATTGGATATACTGACTTACATAACTCGCGGTAAACCCATAGAGACTGGTAAAGAGGCAAATCTGTGGCCTCCTGACAAACAATGAAAACAATATAACAACTGTCTGTCAAATTAGTCACGCTCCCCATCATGTGAATGTTTTTTATAGCTCTTACCTTTATATTCGAAAGGAAAGAAATGTAAATATTTAGCGATACCTAGCAGTCAGCATCGAGATTGAAATAATCCTTTGCTCGCCTTCATGTCTCAGTGAAGTGATGGTGGCCTTCATGGACAAAAACCTCCTTTAAAACATGATACGATCCTCCATTTGTAATGTCTTTCTGCAAACTCTATTAAATAAAAAGTTTTTTCCATACCGGAGAAGCTGCACCCAACTTTTGGTGAGCAAGAGGCAAAGACGTGGAGTTCAAACTGCCCTTTCACCTGGCTGCAAATATCTACTGTGTGCTCACCTGTCAATCAAGTCAGCTTATTATGCAAAGCTCTTCACCTTCAAATCTCCAAAACCAAAGAGTTTGAAGAAATTTGCACCCCTTAGAGTTTGTCTGCACAGACAAGTGATGAGCTGTTCAGACCAAATTCAGGCTGTAATGTACAGATGTCTTTTAAGATTGGGTGTGTTTGTGACTTCTGGGCTTTTGCAGCATGCCTCTAGTGGACACTGAAGGGCCTGCAGTTTGTAGCACTTTTGATCTAGCTCCATCAACAATCACAACAACCTCTTTCTTTCTCTTACTCAGGTGATTACACACCCATTCATTATGCATATTAAATCCCATTTCTACATAGTCTAGTGCTGCTACATGTTCCTGAAACTTTAAAAGACATGTTTCAAAGACTACACTTCCCTTGTATGTTTGCTTTATTTACCTTTTAGACATTCCAAGAGACAAATCATTCAGTCACAATGAGGTCAGATGAGCTCACATCCACCCACCCCCATCTCTGAGTTTCTTTAATTTTTCTTCTTGGATAAAGTTTTTATGCTTCATTAATTTCAATCATTTCTCTTCTGCTGTAAACTGTTTGATGTGTGACGGCGTCAACAAACTTCCTGATCCTTTTTAGATGAAGTGCCAGCCAACAAAGGAACACAATTTCTTAAATAAGAGACTGAAAAGGCAGAGGATGTCTTTTCAAGCTGTACCCTTTCAACTTGCAAGCCAGCGCCCCAACTTCCTGCAGCAGCTCCATCTGGCAACTCCCTGTATGTGCAGCTTCTGTTTAGAAATCAAAGATAACCACCAGAAACCTCTCAGACACACGACCATCAGTTTGAAAGTAACTGCATAGGCCTTGGTGTCAAAACAAATAACCAGACCCATACATGAGAGAAGAAAAGGTAGAGTCTAAAGTCTGTCGCTGTAATCATGAAAGTCAAAAAGGTCGAGGTCACTTTCCATTCAAGTTACAGCTCTGAGGCGAGCTGGTGAGCTGAGTAATGCTCAGGGTCACAGATTTTAATTTCACAGCAGCTTCTGTGTCATCTACAGAGGGAGTATAACCTTGCTGATCACCATCAGAACTCTGAGCTGGACCAGCTCTTAGCTATACTGCTTTAAGTTTAGACTGCAGGGGGTGTTGGCACACTGAGCACCTTTCCCTCCGTCTCCATCCTCGTTCTGTCTGTGGCATTAATTCTGAATCATCACGTCCTGTTAGAATCACTAATACAGTCTTTTCTGGAGGTCCCTAAGCTCCATCATGCTGTAGGTCCCTCTGGATCGCTGCTGCCTTGACCTGTCTGTTTTCAACTGCTTCAGCTACATGGATCAATCTCTCCTATGTCCATCTCTCTCTGCATCTCTTCTCTAAACCGATGACACCGTCTTACTGCTACCTACTGGACTACCAGTGTAGTAAATCAACTGGCTTAATATTTCATTAGAGATCAAACCATTTAAAGACGGAAGTAAAAGTAGGGAGAGCTACAGGAGTCAAGACAACAGATAAAAACAGAGCTAGATTTGAGTTTGGATTAAAGGTAAACATTCTTGAAGGATCTAAATGTCTTTGGTACCATCATAGCTCAGCTGACTTTGTATTTGAAGGGTTAGAACAAAGTCCCAGAATCTTTCCCCTCTGAGTTTGATGAAAACTGAACAGTTGTCTTTAATCCTCTGCAGTCAGTTATCTAGGTCCTCACTGTTGAGATAAAAAAAAAAACAGGTTTGGGGGCACAGTGTAATTCCCTCCTCTTCTCTCCTGTGGCCACAGCTGGTGATGTGTGTCTGTTGGCTGTTTGGGCATGAGGCTGCTGCTGTGAGCTGTGGGAGAAACAAACTCAGTGATGCAGACAGACGGCTGCCATGCTGGCTCGCAGGGCTGACGAAAAAAACAAAAAACAAAAGAAAAGCTGGAGCTGGTCCAGCTTAATTATAAAGAAATATGATGAGGGAGCCTTAAAGGGCTGTTGCAGAGATTAACACTGATTATTTTTATCTTTTCTTGGCACTGTTAGTGATTGCAGTTATTAGTCATTAGCGTGATACAAACTGGATTTCATCTGCAGGAATTAATTAACATCTAGTTTTTGTTGGTGAGAAGTGACGCTGTCCACGGGGGTCTGAGGGACTTTGTTTTAACACGGGCTGATGTGTGATGGCGACATGCCATGTTTCAGCTCTCAGTGTATCCAACTGGGTTGGTGTGAGCTCTGGATGGAGCACTAAAACAACAAATTGGAAATTTAATCACCTGTGTTATCGGTACAACTCTACAAACAGATTTGCTGCTGGAAAATTACCAGATAGAGGAACGCTCTCTGTGGTTGACACTATCCCACTGCCATGATGACAGGATGACCAATCAGCAATCACAGAGAATCACTGACCAAAACATTCAACATCATGTAACATTAGCACAAGACAAGTAGTAAAAGAAGCAAGTCCACACCTTATCGTCCACACTCACAGGTCCTTTTCACACTGTAAGTCAAAGATGCTACAAAAACGCTCCTGTTGCTATGGTGGATTATAGCAACAGGCTACCGTGTTTTTTAACTGAAAATAAGAATAAGAATAACTTTATTTATACTCAAAGAGAAATTCAATTGTCTGCAGTCTAATTTGTCATGTCTCAAAAAGTCATCTACTATTTAAAGAAGAATTGTAAAGTCAGTGTCCTGTCAGAGGGTGAATTAACTCAGAGTTTAGGGTTGGAGTCGGGGTTTGTTGAACTTAGATGGACCCCTACATAGCTAATTTGTTGATTATGATACATGACAATATGATAATTGGAGGACTGTTGATTTGAACTCCTCTGCATTATGAAATAGTGTTGGGGAGATACTGAACCCTACATTCAAAGCTTACAGTATAATAAGATGATTAGTGGAACTTAATTGGGGAATTAGTGAGTGTGAAGTTGTGTAAAGCCAAACGAGTAGTGGTGAAGAGCCTAAAAAGGAGTGTGTGTGTGTTAGCGTTTACCATTTTTATGCAGCCTTTCAGCACATTAATGTCCAAAATATCACCAATTCAGACTTCTTAGCATTAATTTGGTCTTATGTCTAAATACATGTGCAGTGTGAGCTGTGTTAGAGGTTCTCCTGGACAAATCCTGGCCAAGAAAACACTCTAACTTCATTTTTACAGTCTGACAGCACAGCTTACCAAAAGATGTGATTTTTCACTGTTGGAAAAGCAGGAACACACAGGCAAACATTTTCTGTCAACAATAATTCAGCGTTAAACACCTCTGGAAGCTTTTAGTGAAAATTAAATGACATTTTGACATAATGCAGGCATAATAAATGCTATTAATTACAACTTTGCTGCTGCAACCTGTCAAAACAACTAAATGTTGACTCAGCTAGCAGCTTTCAGCAGTCTTGTTTCTGTCCGAGGCTTAATTTCACTACAACTCTGTTATCCTGGGAACCAGAAGTGATATTTCTGGTGGACTACTAATCAGTCAGTTTAAAATCTGTTCTTAACTCAGTCAGACCATCTAGGGTGGAGAGTAGGGTGGAGAGACTTTTACTTGTTTTTTTTTTTTTTTCCTTTCCATGGAAACATAAGATAGGCAGAGAAATCACTGGACCAGGATTAAATCACACAAAAGACTTGGACATTCAAGGTGCAAAGAGCTGCAGTTCCTTCTACTAGAGGCTGCTGCCAAAAGTTACAGATGTTTGTTTCAACAGCACAGAAGGTGTTTTTTAATTCAGTTTCAATTTCAAGTAGGCAAGTATTTCTGCACAATGATGGGGTGCACGGCTGCTGTGACTGGCATGTTTGTTCAGATCCACCCATAGACTGTATATAGAATGGACAGCGTCTGCCTCCTTGCTGGGTGAAGCCACTCTGAAAACAGCACCCTCTGTTGATGGGCTGCAGTATATATACAGTCTATGGATCCACCCCTGCAGGTTTCTCTGTTAGCCTTTAAGTGAGCTTTGAATAGGCTGATAAACTCTATTCCTGAGCATGTGCTGTTGATCTGCAGAGCCCTGTGCCTTTGCAGATGCCTACATGCTCAACTTGATGTGCACCATCTCAACATTTTGACTTTCTATCGAAAGTTTACAGGCCACACGACTCGTGATTGATTTACATGGGTAGCATCAAATTTCGTGAGTTTCCAGCTTTGCTAGTATCACTGTGCATTGGCGGTATCCCCCATCTTCTCTGCTTTTGTTCTTCTTTGCAATAATTGCAAGAAGAAGAAGAAGCAAGAAGTGGGGATATGACCAAGAAAGAAAATAGACAACCAGCTAGATTTCAGGGTGAGGATACAGCAGAGCAAGTGCTGTTCAAGTTCACACTAAAAATGAATCTTTTTAAGGTTTAATACAATGAGTGGATTATTGTACCTTCTTAAAAAAGCTGCACCTTTCCAAATCAAACTACTCCTTCAAATCTTCACCGGAGCAGGCAGGTGAACCATCTGAGTGGCTCACTGCAGCTCTCATTTCCTCTTGGGATGTGAATGGTCGCTAACAGATACTCCAATGCACATGTAGTGCTTATGACAGGGTAGGTTTATGTAGCGTAGGATCAAGGTAGTTGGAGTCAGCATTTCCAGTATGGTTACTGATAACTTTGGGCAGAAGATAGGACAGTGGATGGAGCAGGAGATGTGGGAGAGGGCAGGGAGGGACATACAGGAAAGGAGCCGCTTAATGGAGGCGTATCCTTTATATAAGGGGTGCATGCTTTCACTGTTTGGCTGCTCGCACCACCAGCTTCATAATATCCCTCCAGAAACCAGTGGCTAACATCACTGAGACTGTGTGCATGATTTATAGAGTCTAAGATTCAATCTTTGAGCAAAGGAAAGTTTGGGTAAATAACTTTTTTAAGGTTACATTCCTGCTATTTGAGTTCAGGAAGTCACAAGTCTGCTCCATTGAAAATGACATGAATTACCATCACTGTCACAGCGCTGTGCTGGCTGAGGATGTAAAGGACCCCATCTGGCCAATTATCACATTTCCTCCAAAGCCCAAAGGGACAAGGGAGCCCGGGGGTCTTATTTCAGATAAGTGCTGTTTACTTAATTATTGTCCTGACGCCTGCAGAAGTTGTTATTTATCAGGTATCAGCAGGGAACAAGTTCAGCGGAGTCTCCTAAAAATAATCTATATCTGTGTTTGTTGGGGAGAGGAAATACAAGAGATGGGGTACTTTTTAAGCTTCAGACTTGCTAACTAACTAGCCTGTCTGGCTGACATGTCTGTTCTGATCAGAGTAAACACCTAAGGCTTAAATACGTCTTATCAGTGACTTCATGGTTCTGTTTCAAGGTCGTTTCAAGCCTGCCAAGGACTGTGTCACGCTGCCTCCATCCCTCACACACACACACACACACACACACACACACACACACACACACACACACACACACACACACACACACACACACACACACGCACACAACTATTGCAGCCAGCACACCAGTCAGCAGTCTGTAAGAAAACTTGATTTAAATAACACTTAGCAGTGATGCAAGCTCAAGCGTGGTTGGCATAATGTATTCCTTTATAATCTATGCGCCTTCAGCTACAATGACTCGGCTTCATCACCAACAGAGTGTGCAGCACACATACACACACACACACACACACACACACACACACACACACACACACACACACAATCCTGCTGGGTTAGTTGAAGTCCTCAAGCCTACGGCCGTGCATCGAACCTAACAGGAGGTTGGAGAGTGAAACCCCAGAGCTTTGCTGCAGGGGTCTACATATATTTAAAACAATCATGAATTTTAATGGTAACCCGCCAAGGGAGGCCGTTTTACCAGCCAGTCCCCCTCCCTCTCCATCTCACCCCCCTTCACACACATGCACTTGCCTTTTTTTTAATTTTTATATCTCTCCTCCCCTCTTGTACCTCTGGCAAAACCGAGGCAGAATTATTAATACATGACATGAAATGTAAAAACGAGCCCCCGGTGGCGACAGCCAACAGAAAGTGGCGTATTAAAGGAAAAGGAAAGTGACAGCAGAGGAAAGGAGGAACAGAGAGAGAGGAGGATAAGGCGGGCTAGAGATCAGCGTATGAGTAGGGAATTATACATTAGTCAGGCTTTGATATCGGCTGTGTTTTTAACACATAACAGGAGTGTCAGGGTGGGTAATCACTCCGAGGAGGTGAAGAAAAGCAGGAACAACAGTACTTTAAAAATGGAACAAGCGTGAGTATGCAGACAAAAAATACCAGAAGTAAGCACGAACAGAACAAAGAAGGTAAGATTTATTCTCACTGGACGTCAGCGGAGATGTGAAGACGTCGGATGCCCGGTGTGGGAAACTGGCGAGAGTTGATGTAGGAGACTTTCCTCACAGCAGCATTCATGTTTTCCAAGTCCTCTCCCTCCATTACCAAGATAGACTGGGCAGGGTTAAAGTGAAACTGAGGAAAGAGGCAGATAAGAGACATGAGCTGGATCAAGAGCTGAAATATTTACTGATAAAGTGTGAGAAAGAACAGAGCCACTCAGAGGTGGTGTGAATTTTAACAGAACCGTCCTCTGGTCAGGGCTGCAAAATCATTTCAGAAATCAATGGTAATAATGTTGAATCTGTGTCACGTTTGAGGGGCACCACAAGCATCTGCTCTTTCACTGATAACACACTCTCACCTTGAAAGGTTTTACTCATTAAAACTGCACCCTTACTAATGAAGCAGACCCAGGCTCGCTTTAGGTCATTTGACATTCAGGCACTTATTCCAGTTTTTTTAAAAGCACATTGCTAAACCACACAGTCTTAGATTTATTATGGTGGGCCCTCTATTTATACCACTGAGGATAGACAAAATAAAAGCACTCGTATGATGCAATGCAGAGCAATTGTGAGGCTAAACCCCCAAACTGTATCCTCCAAGGTGATCACAGAGCTGGATTATGAAATCTAAAAAAAAGTTACAACAAAGAGGAAGTTAGTTTTGAGGTCTGTTCCTTTGCTGTAACATTCATGCACTCAAAGTTAGGCAAACATCAGGTTAGACTAAACTTGTTACTTATCAGAGTTGCTTTTTTAATGCAGGCATTAAAAATTGATCCATCCTGAGACAGTAGCTACGCTGACCCGGGGTGCATGTAGCGATAAATCCAACAATGTCTCCAGCTGTTGCATGTAAACAGTGCCACAGTGTTTGGAGCCAAAAAAGCTGGTTCTATCTGAGCCAGATGATCTGGATCACTGAAAGAGCCTGAATCCCATTACCGGGAGCATCTTTACTGAGGTTGTTAACGTGAGAATAAAGGATAAAACCTGCTATTACATGGTGAGATGGCTTGGAGACAACTTATGTTAGAAGTAATCCCTGGATCCTTGTCGATTAAAGACTTTGTATTTAATCATTTACTAGACTTCAATCGGGTAAGACCCTCTCTTTTGCTTCCTGCAGGTTTAAATGTATACTAAAAGTAACCAGTCAGTCAGAAGTCACAAAACTTACATCAATAAGTCATAAACAGATGAGTGCTGGGCTTTGATTTAGTATTGTAGTAAGAAATAATAACAATAATAATAATAATTATAATTAATTAATTATAATTATTTAATAATAATAATAATAATAATAATAATAATAATAATAATAATAATAATAATAATAATAAATTATTATTATTATTATTATTATTATTATTATTATTATTATTATTATTATTATTATAACTACCATTGTCATTATCATGATTATTAATATTATTTTATCATTGGTATTATAATCATCATTATTATTTATACTGACATTATCATCATAATCACCATTATAATTATTATTATTATTTTTAATTAATAATAATTATCATTTTTATTTTCACTATAATTAATATTATTATCTTTTTCTTTATCATCATCATCATTATTATAATTATTAATGTTGTTTATTGTGCTGCTTGACTTCCTTTCATTGTTGGGTAATTCAGCTGTTGAACCAACTCAGAACAAACTTTGTAAGGACAACAAGGATGACAACAACAGTATCAGTTGTTTTTGGTGCAGTAGGGCCAAAATGCAAAGACATACTGATTGCTAGGATAACATTTGATGCATAACCACTTGTATGCAAAGATTGGCAAGAACGAAAAGCAGTTATGTGCAAGTAAATAACCTTAGCTGCAGTAAAACCCTCAATTACACCAAAGAATGCATGCAAACAGTTGCTGACTATTTGCAGCTCCATTAAACAAAACCTTTCAAAGCACAAGCTCTGCAGTCTTTCACAGCAGGAGACTTCAACACATTCAAAGGTAATTTAAAAAGAAACATCTGCTTTTTTGACCTAGCAGCAAAGTGTGACGCAGCTTTAATGATGTTAAATAAGAAGCACAAATAAAAGGATTTATCCATTCAGGCTGCATTTTATCAGTTGGAGTTCCACCTGTTTTGCAGGAATAAAGTGACTTCATCTTTGCCTCCTGTCAGCTGTTCATTTCACTTCACAGTCGTATGAACATCTGCGTGCAAATACCTGAAACCTGCTTTAATCAGGTAATCCATCATAATGAACATCATGTTTGCACTATGCAGGAGTGATGTCACTTTAAGTAAATGTTCATTGTGATGGATCACCTCATTCAAGGTGGGACTTTATGCCCAAAGACAGGAGGGAAATTAGAGGTAATGGAAATACGTTAATCTGGGGGGGCTGCAGTTGAGGAGGCTGGAAAAAGTCAGAGTAGTCTGCACATGAGTTGAGTCTGATGGAGGTGTGTCCTCTCCTGCTGGGTTTGATGGTAGGGATTTGAGGCTTTTCTCTCTGTAAAGAGGGTTATGTGATCTCCAGTTAGAGCTGCAATGAGTGCCTCCTATTTCCTAAAACTGGCTCTCAGCAGCAGGGTTACAGTACTTCAGCCCTGCATGAGGCTCTCCGTGCACTCCCTCTCCTCTGTCATTTTCCCCTTCACAGCTTCCCCCCTCCTACTCCCCGTTCCTCTCATCATCCCTGTGCCCGTTGCCTATCTTCCTCCACCTCCCTCGGTCTCTCCTTACCTTCCTGTTATTCGCCTCTGATTGTGCTGTGCCAGCTCTCCACCTTCTTGGCTAAATGCTGTCCTTAAGCCTCCCGTGGACTTATGGGAGCCACACAGACTGTGCAGCTAAGAAGAAAATGAAATAGCTTTCAAAAGATAAACTATGCTGGCCCTAGAGAGGTTTGCCTCCTCTTCCCTTTCCTTCCTCACCCCACTGTGTCCCCTCAAAAGGGCTGGAAAGAATCGCTTTGCTGCAGGAGAGCACAAGGAGCTTTGAGGAGAGAGCAGAAAGAGTGAGGGATGGATGAAGCCCCGAGAGAGAGAGAGAGAGAGAGAGAGAGTGAGTGAGAGAGTTAAGGGACCTTTGAGTGTCGGTTTGGTGTGCGTCTTTGAGTCTACATAAACCCTTATCCATCTTGTCTCCTCTCTATCTGCCTCCGCAGGGAGATAGATTAGCTGTGGTGGCAAAAGGAGGATGTAAGCTGGGATACAAGCTGAGGTAGTACAAACTTAAGGTGGCCAAGTTATTTCGCTGTGTCGCTTTAGAAAAATAGGTTTCTGTGTCAGCCGGGAACAAAACAAGGAGGTGTTTGTGCAAGACACACACCAGAGAGGAGTCTGCGGCGACTCTGTGTGCAGAGGTCAGGATAGCCAATAAAAAAACCAACAACTTTAGCTGCAATAAGGGAATGAAAAGAAATTTTTCAAACTCACCAAACATTGAGAAGATCATCTTTGAGATCTAAAGCTAAAGTTGCGTCTGATTCCTTCAGAGATAATTTTGCCTCTCACTTAAGGTTTTTGCCGTTAATGAGCTATTTTTGCATCCTGTATTTTTTTTTGTGCCTCAAATTTAATGTGTTTGCTTTCTGTGGAAGGATTTTTGTTATCATGAGAGGTTTGAGATGTGTTCATATCTGAATAAGTGTAATCAGCAAGAGTACCTGGTTGTAGTTTATGTTTTACATCTTCTTTTTGTGCTTTTAAACACATTATCATAAATAAGTCCATTTGTTTTTTTGTTTATCATTTTATACTCTTCACATTTGCATCTCGGTGTGCAGTGCACCTGCTTCCCATTGTTGCTGTTTCCTCATGAAGTCATGCTCAGAGTGTGAAGCTCAGTGTAAGTGTTTGAGCTCACCTTGATGTTCTTGTCCAGACTCTCTAAGGAGTTGATGTCCAGACCCTCTTTGCAGGCTTGCAGGCAGGAAATGACTTTCTGGCTCTCGATCTTCCCCGGTCGAATGGTCAGTCCGGATAAGCTGCCCCGGAAGTACTGAGTGAACCTGGGCTTGGTCACCTCCCCACCTGCACACAAACACAGTAAAATGAACTCAACATTAAGCACAAGATCATTGGCTGTAGCACCAACACAAACTCTTAATCTGGTACAAACGCAGCTGAACAATGAGACAACCATCTGTACTTGTGGTACACCGGGTGGATTTTGTAACATCTTTATGCTGCTATGATATCCCTACACACTACAGCATCATCAAACCCGCAGTGACCTTGTCTAGACTCTAGTTATGAGTGCTGATGACCGAATCATGGCTATAATTGGACCCGACATGCACATTTTGTGTCTCTATCCTGTTACTTAGCGACAGGGTGCTGCTGCAAAAGTGCAAGTGTAACCTAACCAGCCCATTCAAGCTAAAGAAAGACTCAAAAAAGTCAACACATCTAGAGTTTGTCCTCTGAACTCTGTAAAGGCCAACAGCAGTGAGAGGAGTCTCCAAACCACTCATTAGTTAAAAGGTTACCGGCTCAGGGTATCAAAACTTCACCCCTGCTTTTCCTGTCTTTTCTCCGCTATTTCTTTTAACTTTGTCTTCCCTTTCTCGGTGATTCTTTGAGTCTGGCAGAAATCCACCAAAGCACTCAGGTAATAACATTTTCAATCAAAAACATCCAAACTTTCCATCCATCTAAAATGTGCATATAATGAAGAGAGGCAACAACTGATGGGCAAAGATGCAGCTAAGGTGCATACTGAGAAACCACTCTCTCTGTCTCCCTCTAAATTTATTTGTCTAACCTCTTGGCACACCTCTGTGACACGCTGTACCCTCATACACCTGCTCCCTAGTCATTGCCAGAGGCAAGCAGCAGCCACCGACTTTCAATTCAGTGAGTAGACGTGTATCTAAAACCCACACCTTTTTAAAAATTGGAGCTGTGATTCATGTGTGTTCTGTCTTTACGTTAATTCAACTCTGCATGCTTGTCTGATACTCTACTTAAGCTCACTCTTGGGCATCTGTGTGTTTTAATTCTATTTCAGCAGCTAAAACAGCAAATGAGAGGAGACAGAGACAACCTCAGCCCCCAGAAGTCAGCGCATTAATGACCTTGGCATTGCGGACAAATTTTGTGTGGTTTGCAAAACCAGCTAGTGGAGGATGTCAGAGTTGCTCCTGTGTTGCTCAGACTTGCCCTCTAGGTTCATCCTTAACATCCTGGACAAGCCTCTCTTGGCATTTCCACATGGCTCATGCATAACCTCTGCTGAGAGGAACAAAAACAGGAGGTCATTGGCTCTGGTTTGGCTCTGAGAGACCTCCAAGATGTCTTTGGGAGTTAATAACACAGTGAGCAGAAATGATCCCACCTCCACCTACCCTGAAAATAATCTCATGCCAAGTCTAATAATGACACATTCCTGGTTATTTCAGCCAAAGCAATATTTTTTGGCTGTTCTTCCAGTCCATGGTGATTAAGATGGTACTGGACATACCACTGCAATTTCAGAGACCAGAGCAGTCCAGTAATATTTGTGGTTGTGGGTAGTTACTGCACATGCTGTGGGATACAGTGTGGGATATTGGATCGGAGGCACCTTTCGTGAAAACAAACAAACAAACAAAAACTCCAAACTGAATCGCTCCCTTGTTCATCCCTGCCGTTGCTGCAGTGACGGTGGCCTTTGGGGACAAAAAAGGTTCTATTATGCACAATAAACATGATCCTCCATCTATAAAGTTAAAAAAAATGTCAGGAATACAAATGATTTGATGCAAAACACCAACAACTCTCATCTTTTTTGTCTCTTTTTTTTACAGGTACATTTCAGGCAGCCATTCACTAAACACAAAAATGATCAGTTTTCCCCTCAGTCACACTGTAGAAATATGGCTCAGCAAGAAGTCAGCCTCAGTGGAAAGGGACCTGGAAACCAAACCATTATTTATTCAGGCCATTATGCATCAATTATAACATACCTCTGGTGTTTTTAGAGCCCTGGAAACAGTGATGTTAGCCAAACATGGACAATCACTCTTACCAAGAGTTAATCTATTAATCTCAATATTGATAGATCAAAATTCTGACCTGAACATGACAGATGAAGTTCTCTGTAGTGTTCTGATGAATATGGGGTGTCTTCACCTCAACACCTGCTGCTTTCACTTCATCAGACATTTCCAAGCTTAAGTCAGGCAGCCTCTAATTCCCTGAAGAGAAACATACTGTATGTGTGCCCTGAGTGATGTGTCTGAGGTCTGAAAGGGCAGCTGGAAACACGAGTGACCGTGACCGTGACCGCGACCGTCACTTCATCATGCCTTATGTCCAAGCATACCACATGTGGACCGCATTCATGTTCAAATCATCTGTAAGACTGCTGCACTGAACACTCAGGTCTGTCAGATTCATGCTTTATCGCCCCTGGGGAAGACAACAGAGCCCTGATGGCTGTGTGACCAACCTGCAGGACCTTATCTACCCACTGGCTTGTCATCTGGCTGCCTGCTTCCCTAGACTGGAGACTGATGAAGCCTTTTTCTTGACCAGCCAGATGGAAATATGAGGGCAGCTATAACAATTCTCTCACTTGAACTCCCCTCGTTACCTGAGCCTTTCTCTCATCGCTCTCTTTGCTGCTCACTCAGGGTTTTGTTCTCTGTGGATCCATAACTCACCCCCCCGGTTAGTGCACCTTTTTGTCATTGTCTTCACCCTGCTACCTTGAAATTGTGTTATTGTTGTTGTACCTTTTCAAACCAATGCTAGTTCTAAATCTTGGCAAAAATATCTAAAATTAGGTTTACTTGTACAGTCCTGCACATACCTTTAATGATTAAATTACACAGACAGATAAATCCGTTTAAAATAAGTACTTTGACTTAAATGTTGAATTATTCTTCTGTCAATCAGAACTTTGTGTTTCATCAAACAGGAAATTTAGTTTGGATTTACTTGTCTAACTTTCAAAACAGTCTTGAAGAATGCAAAAAAATCAAGATTAAGATCCGCCAAAAAAAAAAACATCAAAAACATTTTTTGATTTTTGCCATCCATATCCCTCCCTTATTAGCCTTTATACACCCTAATCATGTTTAACAGATATCTAGAGTCCTACTGCTCTATCCCTGCGGGCTTACTTGATGCACCTTTAGTCTCATAATGGTAGACTCTTCATTTACAACCCTTTCTCCTTTGCAATCATCTAGGCCCCAAGTGCAAACATCTCTTATTTATTTTTTTAAGAGACACAAATAGCAAGGTGAAAATTGCACAAATTGAGAGTTGTGCAATTCGTGTTGGGTTCAATGCCTCACTTGCTTCAGTTGAACAATCTGAACGCCAGCAAACCAGTTGCATGATAGCAATCAGCATTGAGATCTCATGGGCAGAGGTTCATTTATCTGGAAAAAGGAGGTTAAACTGACCATGATGGTGTGCAGCTACTCAGAACAGGTTTTTTTATTTTTATTTTTTATGTAACAAGCATACAAAAAGCTCGCTGAGAGGAAAAAGAGTGAAGAGGTTGAAATGGTTGAGTTACATTAGTGTTTGGGCATGATGGTACACAGATTCAGGTGTTCAAAGACATGCCTGAGGATTTTCTTCCCTCAGTCTTTTCAAGCTGGATAATGTCGGGTCTCTAAGCAATAGTATTATCTGGACCTGCTCTGTTTGGATCCTGGGATGACTTGGGTAACATTTAGGCACCCAGGAGATAAAACAGATGAATTGAATGTTTATCAGACCTCCTGTAGCTCCAGCATTGATTTGATATAAATTGTGAACGATCTAGCTTTCACTGTAGTGCTCCTGCACTTGTTTCTGTTTGGTCTAAAAAGCATTGTTGCCTCACTTACCAAGGGAACAGAATCCATCTTTAAATCCACAAGGTCACGTTTGGATTCACTCATATCAAGCTTTCCCAACCCACTCCACCCTCCTTCTTTATGCTTCAGCTGCTCCCTCTCTGCACTTATTTCCCTCCCTGTTTCCCGCTCTCTCTCTCTCTCTCTCTTTCCCTTTCTCTCTCTGGATGTCCACCTATCTACCCTGACAGATGTTATCAATTTAGGCCGTGGCCAGAGAAACCATTAAGGGTCCCAGACAGAGAGTAAAAAAAAAAGACACGCAGAGGAGAAGGGATTACCCCGACGCTGCAGAGTGGGGATGATATGGGTGATAAAACTGCTGATCATTCCACTTTACTGCGGCTGGTTTTTGCATCACTTCAGCTCTCAGCTCTCAGCTTGGTGCAGCCTTCCTTTTCTATATAGATCTTTGAACCCCCCCCCCCTTTACTCTGCTTTATTTGCATCATTTCCAAAACAGCAACAGATGAGATCAGAGCTGCATGAGTGAGCTGAAAATAGGATCATTACTTAAGCGTAACTGAGAGCCTCTTACTTACTGTGTGATTCATTTTATGTGCACCTGTGCGCCTGCATTTATTCCACATACTGTATAAGTGCTGATATTTATGTTTCAATTTGTGCATTTAATAGTCAATACTTCTTCCTGCATGCTTGCTGCAGTGATGAGGGAACCTGTGGAGGCAGAGCAGAGCGGCGGCGCCGTGTGATTACAGAGTCGAGGAAAGAGAAAATAAGGGGAGATAAATGTCTGACCGCCGTTACACACTCCTGAACATGAACACACTCAGTCAGGTCAGAGGGTAAATATAGGCTGACTGTCTGAAAACTGCACAGCCAGCACTTACACCCAGAGGTGAAAGAAGAATGATGGCTGAGGGTAACCTTTCTATTAGAAAAGAGAAGAGGATGAAAATGTTCAAATCCACACTTCACAGCCTGGTAATTCACTGCTTTGTTGATGCAAAAGATCACATGTTGAGAGATATCTACTGCATCTCAATCAGCAATGCAGTACCCACACTTTTACGTACGCAGCTAGTCCAAACAAAAGGTATCAGGAAATCTCAAAGACCATATGCTTGAGTTTGCTTACATGGAGACTGAGCGTATTCACTTCCGCCTTCCTCTGAGTCTGTTTGGTGTCTCATCAGGGCCTGTGCTTTCTGCAGCAAGTATCCTGTAACATTAATTCTATCTCTAATGTCCTCTGAGGTTCTGCATAAGTATTTTTTGCAGATGCCACATACAGCACCAAATCTGTCGGGTTTGAATGTAATTCATAGTTCCTCATGGACGACTGAGTGGCTGACAGAAATCTGGCTTGACACAAATACGCAAAAAATAGTTTTTTTGTGTGTGTGTTGTAGAAACATAGATTGTGAGTCCACTGCAAGAACCAAGGATTGAATTAGAAAAAGTTCCTGATCCGGGGTGGTACTTCAGGAACGTGGAACTCTGAGGGTGGATGCAGCAATTAACAAAGTTCATGGAAAATTTCCTATAAGCCTCTTCACCATTAGTTTGTAACTTTGCCTTCACACATCCATGAAGTTACAGAGATTTCAACTCTCCTGGCCGACTGACTGACATTGAATTTCCCTTCATGGATCAATACAGTTTTTCTTTTTCTTCTTGGTCTTCTTGGTCTTTTTCATCTTCTTCTTTTGGTCTTCTTCATCTTCTTCTTTTGGTCTTCTTCTTCTTCATCATCATCTTCCTCTTCTTCTTCTTGGTCTTCTTTGATGTCTTCATCTTCTTTCTTCTCTTTTTGTGGAGTTTGATCTTCTGAACCAGAGAGGCTTGTTTATTTATCATAACCTTGACTTGTTTGCAGCATTTAAACCTTAAAACTGTTTGTTACTCCAAAGTATGAACAACCTCCTAGGGTTGTTCAAACTTCGCTCCTTGGTACTCTTACCTCAATCTTGTAGTCTGGTTTTATTGCAGATCCTGTTGGCTGAAAAATTGAGGTTTTGCTGCAGCACATACTGTATGATGACTCTTTTGGATGAGAATCTGAAATCTGGCTTCTGTAAATTATTCTCATTAGATATTTTCAGGACAGAATTTATTCCCATTAAACAATTCTTACTGACTAATGGAGGGTTGTGAACTGTGAAATTATATTATGGAATTTAATTAAATGTGGTAAATATCTCTGCTGCCCACAGCTACGGTTTTCGCCTCGTGAATCTTTTTTATTTACTCTGCCAAAGCCAGTGCTCGCACACGTTCCTGCTGCCTGTCTGAACTCTTAAATCCTTATTCAACACTTCTGTAATGCCGTTCTACAGAGCGGAGATAAACCCACCAACACCATTTCTCCAAAAACACATTCAGAGGTAAAGCCTCTGCAGCCACTTAGACAATAAATAAGCTCATCTTTGCAACACATTTGCAATCACCGTGCTGGTGATTCAACCCTCAGCACTTTGAAAAGGCAATCTGTTGTGGCTAATGGCTCATGCTAAGAGTTCACTATCGCCCTTGCAACATTTTACTGAGGCTTACCCCCCCAACTTGAAAAGCTGGAGTAGTCTCTGAACTCTTTTTTCTATTTAATCCTCCTAACGGCTTTTTGTGTTAAGTGAAAGAAGAGGGAGGAGAGGAGGAGGAAGAGGAAGGGGAAGGAGGTCACAAGCCCAGATGAAATCGACACAGGATTGACCTGCTCCTGTTCCAGTAAAAAGATATCTTGACTCTTCATCAGAGACTTAGCACCGCCGAACAGTCTCATTTCTGCTATCAAATCAGCGCTCTGCTGTACTGGGAGGGAAAGTGCCCTTTCTGCACACCTTACACAATTAGTGGCAGCTATCACTTCAGAGGACACTTTAATTGAACGCCTTAATTCAGTCTTCGGGTTCAATCATTTTTCAAAGTTACACTGGGAGCTTTTCATCATCACAATGTTCATTCAAGGCCAGAGAGCATGTCCCACGCTCACTGAGTCCCCTGGTAATAACACATCTGACAGCAGGACTCCAGTTCCTGACCCACTCACATTCAGAGCTGTAATTCGATCAACACGACACCCTGAACTTATCATTTCACCGACACTTTTTCAGGACACTTTCTTCATCGTCATCATTGAGACTCGGCTCGACCTGCTCACCTTGCCAGCACGCTCCCACTGTTAGCTGCACGTCAATCTGTGAGGGGTGAATGGGCCAGTCATCAGTCACTAGGTAGGGGTCATAGGTCACTCCGTCCACGTAGAGCGTCACTACTGGGAACTCCACATTGATGACGTAGTAATGCCACTCTTTGTCGCAGATCTATCAGAGGGACGAAGACAGAGAGGGACAAAGAAGAGGGACACTTTAACAGTTTGGTTTGAAACAAAGTCACAGAAATGGTGTTTAATGCTAAAAACATTACGGACATTGAGACCTCTGCAGGCAGCTTATATATATCTACAGAACATCAGTTTAACGTTTTTTTTTTTTTTTTCAAAAGGATGTGAATCTTCCGCCTGAGGTTGGAAAGTTAAGCTTTAAGTTCCTGTACTAGGCGGGAAAAACTGGGGAAATCCAACCTTTGTGAAACACAAATCTCTGATTACTCTGTTTTTTTCAAATGTTACACACATTTAATTACTAATGAGCTGAAGGAGTGCACACAGAGGCAGATTTCCTTAGTATTTTCTCTTGCTGTGAGAGACAATAGGAAACTGTGGCCAAACTTCTGCTGCAAACACAGTTGTATTGATCTTTTTGTTCAATGTTCAGCATCAAATCAAACAAACTTATTAATAAACAGGTTCAATTTCTCAGTCAAAGGTGATCAAATATCAACGTTTTTCTTTTTCTTGGAGCATTAAGCAGCTGTAGATGTATAGTTTAGTCTTCTGCAGAAGCACTTTATATAGCACATGGGTGTAATTTATTATTTATTGAAGAAAGATGCAATCAGTTTCATTAATTATTACATTGCCTCATAAACCAGCTTATGAGACGCATATATTGGTGGTATTTCTATGAGTACAAATGCTGCAATAATAATGAAGGCAGAGCCCACATAGTAGAATACACACACAGGTATTATCTCCCCTGAAAATACTTTGAACAACGAAGTCAAGTGGCTAAAAAACTGAATAATTCTCATCAGTAAAAAACAGAATGAATTAGCAGAGGCCTCTTCAGTTAAGTAATTGATGCCAAGTCCTCATTATTTAATACTTTTGTGCTCAGATATCACAGTCTCAATGAAAAAACAATCAAGGTCTGCCTCGTTGGAGAATAATAAAACATTTACTTGACTCAAACTCAAACTTAACATTCATCATTCCTCCTGGTTGAACACAAAGCTCCCCGAATACCAATAACTACACTGAAAACCATTCAAACAGCTTATACCAATCCAATACAAACATCGAAGTGCTCTCAAAGCAGCATTCATGGCAGAGTACCAGCTTTAAGTGGTCAAATTAGACGTCATTGGAGATGCAGCAGATTCAGAATTTTATCGGTTTGAAGATTGAGGGTCACAGTACATACTTTTCCCACCCATTGCTAAGCAACGACTCTGTATGAAACCACCATGCACCTTTATGCATTTCATTAGCAGGACTTCCCACTGATATTACTTGACAAAAGCCTCATTCAGCAGTGACAGTGAGGGTATAAAGATATCACATAGCTGCCGTCTGTGTTTTCTGGTACTAAAGGAGACCATCATGACTATCAGTTCTCTCAGCGCAGCAATGCACTGCCGCAGTTATCCGTCCTGTTTTTAATTGATTTGATCATCAAACTCTGAAGCCCGTGCACTCACAGACTCAGAGCAGGCATGGAGGGAGGGGGGACACAGACAGATGGTTTATCTTTGTCATCCTTCTTTTAGGCTGAAGCAGAGGTGAGGTCTTAAAGAAACGGTACATGACTTGTTTTTGTTCATGTTGTTTATATCACAGCAGGCTGAAATGTGCGGGACCATCTGATGGAGAATTAGACCCAAACCACAAAACAACCTGAGTTTCCTGAGTAGCTTCTACAGCTGAGGAAATCCATTGGCACCTTTGTTTAAATGACCGTTGAACATATTTCCAGACTGGTACAAAGAGTGGCTCTAAATTGACTGAGGTGGATAGGGAATGGGTTGTGTTCATTTAGGCTTTTTACATTTCACATTCACCAAATCACTACACATTCACACAGTGATGGCAGAAGCTGCTGTGGAAAGGACCCATCAGGACTAATTCTCGGAAAAGCCAGCAAGGACAGGTGGGGTCAGGTGTCTTTTTCAAGGACACTTTAACATGTGGACAGTGGGACCTGGGTTGAATCCCCAACCTTCAGATTGAGAGACAAGAAACTCTCTGAGCAACACTCTCAGCTCTCTGCTCGTTTGTGTTCAGTTAACAATGGCAACTGAACCCAAGGTGTATTGAAATGGATTTTCAGCTGATATATCTGTGCAGTAGTTTACAGAGTTTTGCTAATAGTGGATTAAGAAAGTCCAAGAATGGGTCTAATATCTTATCCCTTTTGGATGTTGTAAATATAACCAAGAGTATGTACTAGACTTAAAGAATAATATTTGTTTAGACTCGATGGTGTATAAACAAAGATCCATTAACTGATTGATAAAAACAGGCTTGAGATGGAGTCAGTCTTTCCAATATGGCCACCACCTTTGTTTAGTGTCACATCTTCTCTTCAGAAACCATTGGATGACATTAACCCCTCAGGCCAAGTCCATGATTCACTTATCTCTTCTGGTTAGATGTTATATCATGTACGTCATCACTATTCAAGGTCAAGTTCCCCAGTTGTCCAATAACCTGCCGACTTGGTAAGAGACCAGTCAACACTCCGGGAACCACAGTAGACCAGCTCTGGACTTTGGGCTGTCTTACCATTAAAAGACTTATTCTAATGAGCAGGAAAGTTCGCACACTGGGATGATTCACCAGAGTCAATGTGGGGAGAATTTTTAGATCTCCTAAATATGAAAAGAATATAGGAAATGGCAGCATGCCTCCAAAAAGATTTTGACAAAACTTTGGATGACCACTGGGACATTATCCACAACAGTCTCATGAATTAATTTGCATTTCCTTCAGCAAAAAGTCCATGATTCACAAAGTCTAAAGCTAAAACCCCTACATCAGTATATTGATACTTTGTACCCAAGCCGGTCTCCCTTTCCTTTTTTCACTTTTTGGACTTATTAAAGACAGTATAAAAAGTTGAGTTTTTGAATGTATTGCAGCTTCATTTGCAGATATGTTGTTTAAAAAAGGTTTTATATCAGCATCATTCTTGGTTTGTGAAGTTCAGCTGACTGTTTTTCAGGCGTAATGCCAACTAAACTGTGTTACCTCTTTAACCTCTTCTGAGAAGTACTTCACCGTGCCGCTCTTCAGCATGCTTCACCACTCACACGGCCTCGCTGAGCATTTTAATTGATTTCACTGGCCCACTCTTGCCTGTCTGTCTTTGTGTACACCTGTCTCGCCATCCTCTTCCCCTGCTTCAGGCCGCGCTTTACCTCAGCTGCGCCAACACTCATCAGCCGCACTTTACTCCTTCCCCTTGGCTCCTCAGATATAACCTGGGACAGCCTTTGAACACTTAGCCTTGGGTAACCTCCTTCTCTAATGAAGAGCGCTACGCGGCCTGCCTATTAACAGCATGCTAGCACAGCAGATGGAAGTCCAATCAATGTGGTTCAATTTAGCTGCTACCGAAGTTCGAGATACAGCATATGGCATATCGGTGATCATTCTGCACAGCTGCTCCTCACAACATGCTGATGTGCCGAGACTCTGCTCTGAATCAATGGAGGGGAAATGTGAGCGTCAACATGATGATGATGTTGTCGGGTTGAGTCATGATGAGTCATACATTAAGTGTTAGTTTAAGCTAGTTAAGAGCTCTTAGTCAACGTGGTTACATCAGCCCCATAGTAAGGTCAGAACTTTTCTAATTATCTCTAAACAGGATTCTCAAATGCTGGTTTAGGATCAAAATCTGAGTCTGATTTTAGTGAGTCCTCAAAATCCTGAATTGACTCATTTGGGTTGGACCAACATCACA
The DNA here is from genome assembly GCA_962446985.1 of Xyrichtys novacula. Classification (NCBI taxonomy): domain Eukaryota; kingdom Metazoa; phylum Chordata; class Actinopteri; order Labriformes; family Labridae; genus Xyrichtys; species Xyrichtys novacula. Next base: position 28,342,977 of record OY660873.1, read on the forward strand.
GTGATATGAAGTTATTAGCTGGAGGGAAAATGAAGCAAAACTGGAGGCAAACTCTGGGGTAGAAGGGGTCTTAAAATCTTAACTTTTTGTGCTGTCGGTGCCAAAAATAGAAGAAGTAAGAGTCACATCTGAAAAGTGACACAGAGAAAACCTTATTTGTAAAATTTCCAGAGTGATCAAATGCAAGAGAGTTTGTCTATGATATACACACCCTGTTTTATATCAGGTTGGTATGAATGTATGGCTTTTCCACCTTCAAATCATCAATCACATGAGAGTGCACAAAATGACCTGTTCATCAGTGTTACCCCCAATTTCCAACAATCTGAAATGGCTCTGCTATGGAACATCAGCGATTTTCGCTGTCCGCCAATTCCTGCTGGATGCATTTGTGAGGGGAATTTCGTGCTGGATTCGGACAGTGGAAATCGCCAGAAGAACCTGCGTGCAATTGCGAGATAATGAGTTGTCTCTGTAAAGACAGCCACATGACCATATAAGCAGTAGATGGGGCAACAACATTATGAAGAACTCTTCTCCTGAAAGTCAAGGGTGACTTTCAAACTACTCTAACAGTTTGCTCAGTTGATTGAAAATGCAAAAAGAAAAGTTCATAAAAATGATAAAAGCTCAAAGAGCAGGTGCACTGCCATGCATGGAGGGACACCAGCTGGACACTGGCTGAGAAACTGTCCTCTGTGTGTGTTTATTGTAGGGGCTAAAATCTGTGGCGACTGAGAAATTTCTGGACCAGAATCACACGGTGAACGATCGCTCAGAGCCAGACGCTCCTGAAAGAAACCAGAGGCCATCCTGAGTGTGTGTCCACGTGCACGAGACAGTGTGTGTTTCATTCAGTGACTCCACAAGGGTGAAAATCAACTTCTCACAAACAGTCACACATGTGTGATTGAAAAGACAACAAGCTGGCACCATTGTGTGCGAACTTCAAAAACTTCAAAGCCAAAAAAAGTGAAAGTTTAGAGAAGCTGATTCGACTCATGAAAGTAAAGCAAAAAGTTCTGTATTCCCCAATCCCTCCTCTTTCCTGTGTCTCTGCCTGATACAAATTGACAGACGGAAGAAATAAATGAAATAAATAACCACACAAACAAAGAAGGGGGAGGACGTGCAACAACCAGAGGACAAAGAAAAGAAAGTGGAGGAGAGAGAGAGATCGGAAACATCACACATCAAAGATCCTTCGTCATCTCTCGAGGCACTGGATGGCGAGAAGAAAACAAAATTGCTATCTCCCCTCCTCTATCTCACTCTCTTCCTTTCTTTGCAGTTTATTTGCTCTCTTTTTCTTTCCAGCCCTTCTCTCTATTAGAAGCTGACTGTGGGAGTTGTTGCCTCAAGTTCTTTGGAGTTGAAAGTCTTAAAGAGATCTGTCGCCCAACCCAAACCTCCAACTTCAAACAAGAGATACAGGAGCGAGATAGAGAAGGTGGAGGAATGAGGAGAGATGAAATGATTTAAGATCGGGAGGTGGCTGGGCTGACGGAAAGGGAACAAGGGAAGGTGCAGATGAAAGAGAAAATAAGGGGAAGAGGAAAGACAGCAAAAAAGATAAACTTTGAGAGGAAATTGGATCGGGAAGGGGATGTATTGTGAAAAAAAGAGGGGGGCTGAAACCTTTATTTCAGTAAAAATAGGTCTAAAAACTCTGGAGATGAAGATAAATAATTAAAGAATTTTATATATAAAAAGAAAAAAAAAAAAACTTTTTTGGACGACTTGCTGAAAGTCAGAGAAGAGATAGAGAACTTTATTATCTGTATGCTAAACAGTTGGTTGACAGACTCCTCTGAATGCGTCATCAAGGTAAGCATTGATTTTATTTGGTGTATTTCTCGGTCCAGTTATTTAAAGTTTTGATCAGACTCTTCAGGTGACACAACGAGGTCACGTTTGTGGGCGCTGAGATTGTCACCTCTGACACCTTTATGGTGGCAACAGTCACACACAATATGAAAGGGTAAATGTATTGTAAGTCGGTGGGAATGTAAAATAAGATCACTCAGCATTTGATCAAGTCTGCTGAATGATGGGAAGCTATTTCACATAATAAACACACTCACTGCAGGTTCTACTGATCCGCAGGTGATTTATTGGTTTGGTAGCATTTTCACAGCAACTGCATTCTTAGCCTACAGCAACGGGTCATTAATTTAACATTTTTATTCATGTTGGCATCCTTAACGGATGCAGAAATTAGCTGCAGCACCCACATAAGGTCATCCTTACTATTGGCATTTACCTCCTTCTTAACCACTCATATAACCCTGCCAAAGACCACATCGTGTAGTCATTGTGTTGGTTTTCTTCAGTTTGGTTGATGTCACTCTCACTAAGCTTTCTTCTCTATTTCTCACTCTCTCCTCTTTCATCTGCTGATGATTGGTCAGCCTTTCACCATGTGTCTTAAGTTTGTCGCACTGATAAATCGGGAGCGATTGTTGTTTCAAAACACAGATTTTTGCCTGACTGTCAACAAGGTAAAGGTACAGTAGTAAACTTTAAGTGCCAAACTCATTTCTGTGGATTTATTTGATATGGTGTGTGTGAATCATATTATCATTATGGAGTTTTGACCCATCGGAATTCAAGCTTTAACACTGCATCATCAATCTTATCTTGAACAGTCTTGTTTGTTTTTCTACGTCTTATTAGGGCATCAGTATCCATTTCAGTTTGTATTACAGGTGGTTCAAATTTCATCACAGCAGCTTGATGCTAAGCCATCTTCACTAAAACTAAAGCAGCATTTGAAGCTTTTAAGTCTGATACTTAATAGAGAAAATTATCATATCTTTCAAAGCTTCGACAGCATAGGATAGAGTTGTTGGTTTGTTCAGAAGTATGAGTGAACAGGTGAGTCATCATTAGGAAGAACAAGGCAAAGACAGCAAAGATGTAAACATGAGGGATTTTTTTTCTCTGTATCCTTGAAAACAGGACTGAAGAGAGAGAAACAGAAGAAAGATGGAAGCGAGAGAGGTGTGGGAGTTAAGTGGGGAGGAGGGCCTGTAGGGTTTGCTGGAGGAAGGATCCACAACAGAGATTGATGAGCACTGCAAACAAGGTGACTTGAAGGAGGATTGAGGAGGAGGGAGGAGCCAGGGAGGGATGCGAAAGTTACTGTAGAGACAAAGTGAACACGGAGGAGGGAAATGAAGGGGCTGTATTGGCTGTGAGGGTGGGGTTGGAAGTTGGGAGGCTGCTCCCGTTTTACATAAAAGAGAGATTGAAGGACATGATATGTGAGTTTTGCATCTTTCAAGTTAATTTAGTGGCGTTGTAATCTTCATTGTAGTTTAGATGCATCAATCATCTGCTTTTAAAAAGACTCAGAGAGACCCAAATGTTCCTGCAGCTTGTCCTGTCTGCAGGGGGCAGCTGCCAAGAAGCAGAAAGCAAATATAAGGAAGCAAGAATGGACCACAGAGTGAATGTTGCATTTTTAAATGAATAAGATTACAAAGATAGGAGTGGCGCACGCTAAAAATCTGCTTTTATAAAACATTATGACAATGATTGAGTCTATAAGTGGATGATGCAGACCCACCAATATGTGAAAACAAAAAAACAGAATCTGAAGCACCTGGCGTAAAGTGAGTTAGGGTGCGTCTGTTCACTTTTTTCTAGTTGAGTGGCACAAGATCTGGGCGCGAAGGAGGATTAAGTCCTTTGATTAATTGGGTGAGTTTTGGGTGTAACAGGAATCAATCCAACCAGTGTGGAGACAAGCAGAATTCGACCCTTTTATTAAGGTATACCAACATATTCCACTTCCCTTCTTCTACTAAGCCTTTAAATCCCAGAAAACAGACATAGATCACTGTATGACTCATATGTACATTTAAACATGAGGCACAGCAGAGTCAATTTTGACAGTATCAGACAGGATCTAAAGGCAACAACATCTGGCACACCTGATTGACAGAAAAACAGGAAAATACACTTTAAAATGAGGCCCCTTATACATATATTGTTTTCTTTCTACAATGATGGTCATGCCACATCCTTTTAAGGTCTGACACATTGCACAAAACCTGAACAAATACTTTTCTAAAAGCTGAATGACTTTGGATATCATTATAACCGTGGCTCTCATCCAGACCCATTTGTCTGGCCTCAGGAATACTTAGCCTCCTGATTCATTAGCTTAAGTGCTGTTTGCTCTCACATAATTGCCATAAATCATTGTCAGCCTGGTGTCAACATGGAAACCATTATCACGTCAGTTATTGTAAGCATCCATGATTGCCTGTCCTGTCTGAAAAGCCTGTAATTACAAAAATAGAAGAAACAATTAAAAAGAAAGTGATAGTGTAGGAGCTGTTTCTGCTTGTTGGGTGTATGATCATGTATACGGGATGTACTGTATGCACGTCTGTGAGTGTGTGTTTGAGGAGTACTTGAAGGTGACTATGAATTACCGGCTGGCTAAAGAGACTAATTAGAGGGGCAATTATACAGCAGCTCCCGGCAGAGACTGGGAGTCAACAGCCAAATGACCTCTCCATAAGCTCATAATGGGCCACTTACAAACACACATACACGTACATGCACTCGTAAACACACACCAATAATATCCAGAGGGTTTTTAGGCTGCTTGGCACTTTCAGGAAGATGGATAATGTTCACTTTCTCACGCTGTTGGATTTAAATGGAGCAGCAAAAGAGAAAAATACTGTTTAATTATATAAATTTTTTGGTGTCCCAATGGGTCCTTGGGCTGATATGCATGGAGTTTCAATGGTTGTACATCCTAGGGTTGGAGGAAGCTCTGATGATGTAAATACAGTGTCATCAGCGTAGACGTTTACTCTGTGGCCCGACAGAAGGAGCTTCTACCATTTATCAATCTAAATCAATCCATTAATTGGATCACCAAAGAATTAATCATATTAAATGGAAAGTTCTCACATTGATGTACACCATCATCTTTACGAAGCTGCGTTATTTTGAATAAGATACAATCACTAAATGTTTGTATTAGAGTTTGTAATAAGATGGACTGCGTCAATGTTTGCTTTGAGTTGTGTGTGGGTTGGTTTAAAGTGTCGGATCTTTAAAACCTGAGGGATTAAAAGCAGTTTGACCTTTCCTTTGTGTGTTACACATGCATGCTTGTAAACTCACAACAAGCTCAGAGAGAGCAGACTTCTCATTCCCTTCCAACGCTCATCAGGGGCTCAGGAAATGTGCTGATTTTGGGCTAATTATCTGTCAGAGGCGCTACTGATAACCTTCTATGTTTTCTTTATAAGAGAACAAGTGTCCTGCAAAGATGGGAAACATGAAAACACAAGTCCTGCTAGGATCAGAGGCGGAGACTGTTTGGAGCCCAGCAGGAGGACATTTTTAGACTGCAGGGAAAATATAATAAAAAACAAAAGATATTGAACATTTGCTGACTGCAGACTATTTTCATGTTTGGCAATAAAAATAAGAAGCCACTTTAACTTCCGTCGTGCTCACTGCTATTCATTTGCGTCTTGCATAAATGGAGCCTCTTGTAGCAGATTTCAGTTTCGAGGAGCAACAAGAATGTTAATAAAGAAGAAAAAAAGCATCTCTAATCTTAAATCAGTCTAGTGCAAGACAGTTAAAGATGACACTGTTTACTGAAACCACTATAATTTCAAATAAGCTTATTCAAATCTTAACTTTATGTCCAACAATTTAGACTCTACATAATGAGTCTGTCAGAAACTTTTTTCTGCAGATTTTCAAAAGCACTCACTTGCATAAACACATTTCCCACATTATATCTTGATGCTACTGAGAACATTTTGTCCCAGATATTCTTATCTGGTATCAAAGAGTTTCTGCATTGTAGTTATTGTGGTCTGTAAGCAGAGAAGAAATATATTTTAAAAACATGGAGCACCTTATTTCACCCCAGCTGCTCTCCAGTGGGGAACTTGGCAGAGTGTGACACCTCTGATACCTGCAACACAACATCTCACTATGGCCGGCAGTGTGTGACCAGAGTCAGTATCAGAAACCAGCGTCTGAGAATGAGAGCTTAGAAATGACTGAGACATGCAACACTTGGGCTCTTTTTCTTTTCAGTTCCTGCTGAATGTGCCGGGATGGAATGATTCTTCTATCATGCAGCTGAAGAAGTATTCACCTGGCATGTGAAAGAGGATGTATCCAATTAAGGAAAGATGTATTAAATATCATATATTCAATAAAAATGACTGAATCGTTGCAAAACTCCAATGTAAAATGCCTGCTCTGGTCCATGTTCGCAATTGGTCAGATGCAGCGGGCTCCACCTTACATGTGTGCACGCGCTCATAGCAAAGCTGGATCCACTTATGAGGTTGATAACCAGCATCGTAATACCGTTTAGCGAGACCGTTGGCTACCTCGCTAGGTCGAACTTGCTTGGTAGAATAGGCCCCATGAGGACCCCACAGCTGAGGAACCCAAGTAACACAAGAACTGAGCAACATAAACTGAGACCAAAAGGACAAGGAAGCGCTGGGTGATTAATCAGATTTTAATGACGATTATGACGACGGTCCCCCACAATCAACATAAGACGACAACTGTGTATCAAAGATTATTGTGCTGCCTGCTATGTTGCACTTGTAACATCAGGAAGTGAATTAATGGTAGACTGCTGTATCTCCAACACATTGTGCAACAGCGGTAAAAACTATTGAGCAGCTGTAGGAGAAGAGAGAAGAGCAGGAAGAGGAGCAGGAGGAGAAGAGAGGAGAGCAGGGAAAGGAGCAGGAGGAGGAGGAGGCAGGTGTGTGAACATGGATGACAAGAGAGAAACTGCAGTGATCACAAGTGCTAATGAGTGTTAGCAAATGCTAACAAGTGATTGTTAGGCTAAAGAGTGGAAGACATTATTCAGAATCAAAATAAAATACGAGCCCAAAAGTTGAAGTTTTAAAGGATGTTATATAAATAATTGGAAAAACCGATGTTAGATATACAGTCAGTGATAAAATGTAAGCTACACTTGACCATTATCTTAAAAATAAAACAAAATCGGCAAGTTAGACAGGTAAACATGCCTAAAACATGCATATGGAAACACAAAAAAGGTAGACCAGAGATTTTTCCCACTTTTTGTGAGAAGTGCATAATTTTTTTTTTGTTGCATCAATGTGTGTGATGCAGATGTTAAATCACTAAATGTCAATAATTGTGACAACTGCGGTTTTGAGTTTTGCCATAATTAAAATTTCAACATGGCTCTTGAAACTCAAAGCCAATCAGCTCAGCTTTTACAGTAAGCAATAAAGAGGTTATCTCCTAAGGATGCCAAGCTTTGTTGGCTCAGCTACAGTCCACCATGTCTATTCATCAGATACGGATCGACTCTGAACATTTGGGTCAGAGGATTACTTTAAAATACTGAAATACTGCTGTAAAAAATAATCCACACAGAACTCACCACAGTGAGTCGTTAGATGAAGAGCTGCCATCCACTATCAAACATGCTATCATGGTTAACAGCTACATCGGTGTGATGTGGAATAGATAAACATGTAACAGCTTGTAGCAACTCACAACATTATAGTCACAACATAGACAAACAGACCTCTCAGAGGAATTGAAGAAAAAGCTGTAATAACCAGAAGAGAGACAATTACTCTGCTAGCATCTTTCACACACTCCCTTTGTGCACTCCACAACATTTCCTGACACTGTTAACCTCGAACATGTGTGAATGTAAATAGTCAAATCTGCTCAACCTCCAGATATAAATTACCTGAAATATGCAGGAATAGTGAGTAATAGTCTGGATCCTTTAACACATGCTGCAGTGATATTAACTCAGAAATAGTCACCATAATGTAAGACTTGGCTCTCTCTTCTTCAAGCACAGGTGCTGACACTCACAATCTCCAGCAGTGAGGTGCAGGTTTCACAGTTATCTAGGAGGATCTCAGGTCCTGCATGTTCTAAAGGATTCAGTCTATGTGTGTATGTGTTAGTGTGATCCAGAAACTGGAACAGAAAAGCAAGCAGGCTGCTGAAACAAAGTTCATCTTTGAGCTTGAGCTCATTTTTTGAGTTCATTTTTCTTTGTCAGCATCCCTGATGGTATTGAGATGGAAAAGTAGCTGTAACATGGTTAGCTTCCACATGTGTGAGGGCTTATAAACAATGAGCAATATTTACAGGTCAAGGAGCAACATATGCTGCCATCAGTAAAATGCTAAACCACATTTTGCACACATTACAACAGCATGGCTCTGTAGTAGAAGAGTCCAGCTGCAAAACTGTCCATGTGAGCAGCTGAAATCATCTACCAGGCAAAAATGGGACAACATTTCACTCTCCAAACTCCAGAAACTGGTCTTTAATGTTCACGGTGTTGTCTAATGTGCAACATAACAATGAATATGCTCCTGTCCCAACTGTTTGGATCTTGCTGGCATCAAACAAGAGGAAACCTCCATTACAGAAAGACAGTAAAAAGGTGACTCTGTACCAGCGGTTCACAGTGTGTATTCAGCCAATCATAAAACAGTCACCCAGAAAGTCATAGGGGTGAGGTCTTGAGCTGGCAGACGGCTGATGGTGTAGTCTCATGATGTTATTAACTGAAGCACTAACACATTAATTCTTCCAAGCTTGTCTATTATAATAACTCTAATAACTATAATTGCTGAGGCACAAAGACAAAGCCACCTTAAACATGTTAAACTGACTGAAATGCTTCTACACATGACGGATTGAGGATGAGACTATAGGGCTGAAGAGAAGTGTCTGTGCAGCTGAGGAAGAATAGTCAGGTAACAGCAAGGGAATAAGAGAAACAGCAGGAGCCCCCCTGAGAGAGAAGGAGGCAAAACACTGTCCCCCGGGTCCCAACATCAGGGTGGAGCTAGCAGTGGGAAAAGTTGCCATGGAGCCTTAGCGGAGCTGTGGAAGGAGACAGACTAGGGGGTTGCCCAAGGGGGATCATGCCATCTTGCCACTGCCACACTACATCCATCACACGCCTCCTCTTGATTATCTAAGCCCTGACAACGCGTGCACACAGCCGATACTCCCACGCCAAGTTTACCAGCCTCTAGCAGGCTCACTTATTCCTCCACCTCTCTGTCTCCATCTTTCCCTCAATGCATCTCTCTTTCTCATCCTTTTCTCCCACCACACTTAAGGTCAGGGTGGGATGTGTGCAATAAATCTTCACAGCAGATACTGACAGCCTCCCTCAATCCAGTCACAGAGAAGAGCTGCAGAAACTTCCCCTCCTCATAAGGATTTGGGTAGGTAGAAAGTCTGAGTGCAGAGTTTGGGATTGTTGTTTGGCTGGAAAGTAAGACAAATTGGTGTTTAAAAAAAAGCAATTGAGTGGGAGTAGAGGGCAAAGGGGAAAGGGGGAGATTGTTTCGGACAAAGAGAAGATTCAGCGAACCTATTTGGTCCAGATTAATATGATGAATGGAGCCCAGCAGAAGTGTTTACTGCGCTATTTACTTTTATTTGGCATCGTGCCCCCTCTAACAACAAAATGATTTCTCGGGCCCCACTTCTAGTGTTATTACTCTGCAAAAAAGACACACAAGCTTATTTATTATACTCAAAAGGGTCGCTAACAGCTGGCCTTAGACATTTTTTTTGTACAGGAGAAATTTTGGGGTCTTCTCATGACCATGAAGCTGTGTAAAAAGTAGCACCAGCTGACTTTGCATCAATGAAAAAGCAACGTTTCACGCATGTGTATTTCAGCTCCAAATATAGTTATGCAGATAACAGATAACTACGTTAACATTTGTGAACATCAGTATTTATCTATAACTGCTGTTGTCCCTTTGGCTGCCTAGCAAAGAGCAGTAACACGTCCACCTGTCAGTCAAATAAGCTCCGCCCCTTGCTGTGCCTAATAATGCCTAACTCCAGCCTTACTGTTCTTTCATTATAGGCTGTAGCTCTGTTTTAAAAGTCTGTACTTGAATTTAGCCTCTAACAGGGTTTCCTTTGCGCTTGCACTACGTGACTCTAACAGAGTCACAGAGTCAGAGTGGTAATAAAAGCCGTTGCTCCTCCACTCTGCCATTTACTGGCCTCTCCAGCAACTAAACCCAACCTATCCAAGACCTACCCCTCTTCCCACTCTCATAAAGGCGAGGTAATATTATCTGGAGACTGTGGGATGTGAAAGGAATAAAAATGATGGGAAACTGCTCGGAACAAGGTTTTGAAAAGTGTTTTTGTAATAAAGGCTGATTTCATTTGTGAGGCAGCCTGTGATACGGGGCGGAAGAGAGACACTTCTGTGGAATCTGATAAGAAGAGCTAATGTCTGTGATGAATAACAGATATCATACTGAGAGGATTGAAACAATCAAACCTGTCTGCTGCAATTTTACTTATTAGATTAGATTATTATTTGGCACATTATCATTTTGGCTCCGGACGCCCAGTGGGCATGTTCAATCTCTGGCCTGTCTGTCACACTCATCAAATGTAGCAAAGCAGACAGATCATACTGGAGTGATAATATCAGCATTTTTTCTTATTGTTTATGGTATTATTCCCTCTTCTTCCTCCTCCTCCTCCTCTTCTTCTTCCTTCTCATACACTCACACTATGATATATTGGTATGCGCCCAGTGGGACGCCTTTTCTGACATTTCTTCCCTTTGTTGCCTCCATCTCCATCCATCTTCTCCTCACCTGTTTTCCCTCTTACATCTCTGTCCCCTGAGGTGTTCCCTGTCTTTCACCTCTCTCACTCCTTCTCTGTCCTCTGTCCTTTGTCTCTTACCTTTCATCTTTCCACGTCTATTGATTCATGCTGTCAATAGAGCTCCCTCGTGAATACAAACAAAGCTATTAGCATGACAGCCAATCAATATCAAAAATTCACGGACGGCTGCCCTTTTGTTTGTCATAAATCCACATTTCTGCTGTGAGTATGTGCTGTGTGACTGTCAGAGACAGGCTGCATACAGGGTGACTGCTGAATTTCAAAAGGATTTTTACACTGAAGATTTCTACGCTCCACACTTGGTGCAATTTCGCTGGCACAGAGGCATAGACGATCGTGTTTCAGAGCTGTTGTAAGTCTTCCTTTTCCTCTTAGGGCCCTGCTGGACAGTGGTCACAGTATTTGTGAGGAAAGCTGTCAGATCCTAGCCCTGAGCTGGGTAAACAGTGAGATCTTAGACCTGACCCAGGGCTAGATAGCAGCTGTGAGCACACAGACACAGACACACTGAAATACATCCATGCTCTCTCTTAAAAAAAAAAAAATAGAAAAAAATGAGCAGGGGACTCAGGTGGGCAAACAAACAAGAGCTAAGGTGTAGAAATGTTCTCTATGAAAGGGAGTCTGCATGTGCTTCAGACTTGTAGATCCTTAAAAATGTGAGTTTGTGTGCGTGCGTATGTGTGTGTGTGTGACCATCATGCTCTTTGGAGCCAGTTGGTGCAGCAGAGCTCTAAATTTAGCCGCTCTTCAGTCAGAGTCATCTATCATTCAACGTAGCCCCTCCCATGAGGGGCGAAATGCAGCATGTGAGAGGTTGTGTGTGTTACAGAGAGATGTTAAATAACAGCCGAAAAAGAGAGGAGAAGCACGGAGACGCTTCCTACAGGACAAGCTGAGGAGCACAAAAATATCCAGTTTGTTCATGATAGTGAGGTTGATGCCCTCAGGAGGTCGTCCAGAGGGTGGAGCTTGACAGAAAATACCCGATCATAGTGATGCCTTATAATCTACCTGGTTAATGTGCATTAAGCTGCTTGAGAGTCAAGAGATTTCCGACGGCACAGACAAACCACGCTGCTGAGGGAGGCGACTAACGGAGCTGGATGGCCCAAATTGAAAAATTGCAATAAACTGCTTTTTCCACCAGTCTGTGTGAGGCTGTGCTTACAGATCAAAATTACACACCCTGAGATACTCATTCATTTGGTGCAAAATTGAAGGCATCTGCATATGCTGTTCTTTGAGACTGTAATAATAATAGTCCCCCCACACACCCCACCCCCGCTGCTTTTTTTCTCTCTGAATCCGCATCCTTTGCCGAAAGAGACAGATGTTGTATGAACTTTAACTGGTTTATTGCCAACAGTGTCTTTTTTAATTTATAAAAAAAACAACAACATTTCTTTATAACCTCATCAGGTAGTGCGGTCCCTAAACATCCTGTAGTTTGCTAACAAGGATTTTTGATGACAGCAGTCAACAGCAGCACATCAGCAATTTAAAAAGCCAGATGCTCTGCTTTCAAATCATGCTCGGGAGATGTTTGTTTTGACAATCAGCCCCGACCAGTTCGGAGGCAACTGTGGGGGAAGATCATGCCAAATGTTTAGCAAAGAAAATGTGCTGTTCTTGTTCTTTTATTTTCATGACTGAGAATAAATTAAGCGTTGTTAAGCACAAATTAAATCAAGCACAATGGATGTGGGTGTGCGGTTTGGTAGCTGTCATAGTCACATGGGAGGATGGCGAGGAGAGCCGTTAAATCACTTTGACAGACAGACAACGTGCTTGAATTAAAAACATAAGCTTATACCCGTCAGGCTTTTGTTCTCACATTTATTAAGTTTGAGAAAAGTTTAACTTAAGAGATGCTTATTTTTGGGCTGGGCCACTTGACCACCATGATAACTTTTCTCCCTCATGAAGCAGCTGTATTACACCTGTCCTCCTCACTGTGCAGTGCATGGGTCAGACTTGTTTAGTCTGCTTATAAAATCAGAGAAAGTCCCTCCTTAGTGTTTGTTTGTTGGTTCTCTTTAAAAAAAAAAAAAAAAAAAGTGTTTTCCCCAGGATAGCCCCAGGTAATGATGTCACTTCCACATTCAACTAGGGGTCCCAGTGGAAACATCATTTAGATCTCAATTATCCTGGTCGTTTTTCCTCCTTTACTGCTGAAAGGCTCGCAGTGACTTCTCATTGATTTTGTCCTCTTGCCAAAGTCTATTTGCTGAGCCAGATTAGAGCTAAATACAGGGCTCTCTCTACCTGTACACCAGCTGTTTCTGTCCAGGCTGTATCTCTATGTGGGACACATACAGATAAACACAGCCTATTATCAACTTATACATGCAGGATTCAAAGAGCCCATTTGTGAAATTCCAAAACATATTGAGCGGCATGATTTCACACAAATTATCTTAAGGTTTCTTGTATGACAACATTTGTGGAGAGAGAGCATTAGCCTGTGTGTTAAAAATTCAATTCAACTGTTAAAAAAGTAATAATTTTCTTATTGCCATATTGTCATCCAGCACAAACACTATAGATAAGGGCTGCACTCACAGGCAGGTATTTTTGGTGATAGCATCAGTCCAATCGTTTCTGTCCTGTGGTGTTTCACCTAAGTTGTCTTTACTTTTAGTTGTCTTTAGTTTTGAGTCATTACTATTACTCTTTCTATTCTGGCACCAACAACACAACAAGACCAAATTTTAAAGGGATATTCCAGCATAAAATTAAGTTTGGGTCAAACACACCATAACATCGAGTTTGACACCTCCTTGAGAGATCAATGTTGCTGACTGTTTGCTTCTCTAGTTATACCAACTTTAATTACAACCACACGATAGCAATACAGAGTGGTCTACGTCTCCATGCGCGAACCTCAACCAAAGAGAACTAACAAAACTCACCTACTCTCCTCCAGCAGCCGCTTGTTTGAGGGGGGAGCCCTGAGAAGTCGTCGGTGTTTGCACCGCAGACACTATAGTTCTTCTGCCCTAGCGTCTTAGTCTGATTGCATTTTCATGAAATAATCATAAATGTTCTTCCTTGAGCTGTGAAACTCCGCTGTGCTCAGTGAAGTTTGAAGTTAGGTGCTGTTCTGGGCATTATTTGTGACTATAGAGTGGCTTTTTGGCTGAGGTTTGTGTGTGGTTTGGCTCCTCAGACCATTGTGTATTGCTATCATGTGCTCATGACTTAAGTTGGTATAACAAGAGAAGCAAGCGGTCTGCAACATTCATCTCTGAAGGGGGTGTAACTTAGTGTTACGTTGTGTTTGACCCTACCTTAATTTTACATCACAATACCCCTTTAAGTCTCCTATATGTCCTTTTACCCTGTGGTGGTGATGGTTTATGTTTGCCTCCAGCTAATACCCTCTCCCTTGTGTGGATTCAAGCTTGGCTCTCCCTCCCTCGTGTGCCACTTCATCCAAAGCCACATGCATGCAGAGGACAATGTAAGTGAAGACTGCTTTGTCCACAAGGGGGCACTAAAATCAACACTAAATGTAAGTAAGGAGCTTTAAATTTAAGAAAGCCACAGCTGAGATTGTATCGGTGCATCCTTGATGACCCCTGACCAGAAACAACATGCATCCTTAAAAAAAGCTAACTCTTTGACTCATACGGGACATATTTCTTCCTGTCTCACCCATCACACCTTACCTCCAAGCATCCACAGTCTTTGTGTCTGAGTTGCTCTTTCAGTCAGCGAATTCCTTGACACCTGCATGCGCCAAAGGGAGAATCTTGGACTGTCCGACTCAATCCAATTTTCTACATACTTGCAACACATTCAGAGCCCCTTTTTATTCCTGGCTCATGCAGAAAACAGTTTCGAGATTGACAGTCCTCCTCTTTCAGCACCTTGAATGTAAGTGTGCATTCAAAGAATATGAACCTGTGCACAAAAGACTCGCTCAATACAAGCTCAATGCAAATCTCCTCTAGTCAATAAAAACCACAGTCCATCTCTTTCAACAATGCTCACAGCTTGAAAAACTGAATCACTCTCAACACAAAAGGCTTGTAGGCAGGCTGTCTTATATTCTGTCAGTTAATAACAGATAGTACACTGTTTTTTCTTTTCTTTTTTTTAAAGGTAAAACTAATATCTGTAACCATCTCACATCCTGCTGTTCCAGTCAGTCTGCAGCAGCTCATAACGGCTGATTGGACTGTATGAGGAATTAATGGGACTTCTGTGATAAACCAATGCAGGCAGAGGAGGAGATTCATCTTTGTAGGAGGAGGGGAGGTTTTCTGGGGTTGGAGGTATTCAGAAGTTCACTTTGTTTAAAAGACATTAGTAGATGAAGAAGAAGTGGCGAGAAGGCGAGTGGAGATAGCGACTTAATGAAAGTTTCTTTTCATGCCCAAAGGTTTCAGACACAAGCATTAACAAGAAGGAGGAAAATGAGAGAGAGAGGGACAGAGATTCAAAAGGTGCTCAGGAACAGTTTAACTGTTGTGCAGCTTGTTTCAAAGATTTATGTGCTGCGCAGTCTGAGGAGGCTTTCATCACCCTGGGTTAATAAAATACATAAATCGAGATCAATTTAGACAAGGACATACAATTAACTAGCAGCCTGCGCTTTTATCAAACCACTGGGAGAAAAAAAAATCAAATTTGGCCTAATCTGCAGACTGTATTCATGTGAATTTATATCCAATGGCTCCAAGTAAAACCAGCTTCAGTTTGATGTGATCAGTTTTTTATCAGAGGCAAACTGTACTTTCCTCTGAGCGGATATGAGCCAGTGTGGATATGAACCAGATCTGCTGGTTCTTGATCATTTCACATGCCTACCAGGTTAGCTGCTCTGCATTCACAGAGTCTACATGATAATTTCATATCTGGGGTTGTTTCTGTTTGAAGTGTTGACTGACTATGTCTCAGCAGGCTTTAGTGTCTGCAGGAAAAACAGTCAGTATAGAGAGCCAAAGCAGGCAGAACACACATCCTGACTCACTGGGTGGTGATCTGGAGATGGTTTATTGATCTCAGCAGGCAAGTGCAGCTGGTCAAGAACTTCAACTAAATATCTGCTGGATCGCAGAAGATAATCAGTCTACAGCATAGACTATATACAGAATGGACGCTGTCTGCCTCCTTGCTGGGTGAAGCCACTGCGAGAACAGAACCCTCCGGTGACGAGCTGCAGTATAGGTCATAAATCCCACATCTTCCAGCAATCCCTGTGGAGTTGTGGACAAACTTAAGAATTTTTTTACAGAGAATACAAATTTTTCTCCCCCCTGGTTGCGATGTTGACATGTAGTTATTGTAAGACTGGTTTGTGCTCAAGTTCTCTTTTTTCTCACAGCTCCATTTTTAAAAGTTATTAGGGGGTTTATATTTTCTATGATTGCCACAGAATACAGCTTATGGGCACACAAAGATGTGTAGCTCGCCCGGGGGATACGCTGTTTGAGCCGAGCATCATCACAGCAATTCTCCTTCCAAATGTGTACAATGTACTGCACAAGTGGTGGAAAATTCCATAAATACTGAGATCAATTCAACTTCAAATTCATATAATGAGGGAAGGCGGAGTGAAGTTGTCCATAGTATAAACAGTCTACAGGTGTCCAGGCAAGACGGGGGCAAGGCCAGCCTACAAACTGCAAAAGCAAAAACACATTTTGTTTGAATTTCTGCCTAAAAGGGGACATTTGGACAGAGAAAAGAGCAAAAATGTAGTTTTTTCATGCTGAAAACACCCCCTGAAGCTGCAAAAATTTCCCAGTACATATTTGATCA
Source organism: Xyrichtys novacula (assembly GCA_962446985.1). Lineage (NCBI taxonomy): Eukaryota > Metazoa > Chordata > Actinopteri > Labriformes > Labridae > Xyrichtys > Xyrichtys novacula. The sequence continues at coordinate 28,359,456 of OY660873.1, forward strand.
TCTTTATTTGGCTTATCTGTTAGAAAAGCAGCACAGTTGATATTTTCACTGTATTAATTCTTAATCTGCTGTAAGTTTTTAGGGGGTTATTTCTTATTTATGAGAGCAGGGAGGCAGACACACAGACACATACAAAAAAAGAAAACAGTTAAGTACTCTGTGGGTACACTGTGTCCAAATCCTCCAGATGATGGCTCACATGTGCCACCAGGACACTGACAGACGACCTCTCTGTTCAAAAGCCAGCGTTCTGCCTGATCAAATCAGCCCCAGGTGCTGCATCTGTGTGTCCAGGCTCAGCTGTGCCTCCCTCTTCTAAATCTAATGTCCTCCAAGGGTGAGTGCTGGGTCTTACAAGTCGAAGTGACCTGTCTGACTCTAAGACAGCATGCCTGATCGTCAGACAGCTGCTGTTAACAAACACACACACGTAAAAACACACATTCTTGGAAAGAGCGAGCCTTCAAGTAAACATCACTTTCAAGTCTTCTGGTGCATGACACGATGAGATCAGACTGCATTTGAAGATGAAAACAACTAAAACCTCGCAGTGCTTTATAAAATATTAAACGACAGTCGTACAGATTGATGAGAAAATTGAATATATGGAGGAGCTGAACATTTCTGGCCACTTCTCTGAAGCATATCTTGATTTTTCCTCCTATTATGGATGCAATTGGTTATACCTTGGATGCTCTGTTAGGTAAGACACTCTGGCATTGTTGAATAAACCTAAACCAGGCGACCTTCAAAATCGAGGCATGAACTCAGGTCACATGTAAGATTTGTAAAACAGCACCTCTGTCTGTAGTTTTTGTCCCAGATCATCACAGCATCTTACCTGCTCCAGTTTCCAGTGGAACTCTGCCGGTCTGAAGGTGTCCACCTGGGTGAAATCTCTCCTCAGCAGGAACACCAGACGGCAATTATGGACATAGAGCGAGTAGTGATGACGGTTCATCTCTGTGGGAGGGAGTGAGAAAGAGGTGTAGCAGCAGAACACCAAGGGAGCGAATCATCACACCTCCCCAGAGTCAGGTAAACCACATATGCAGCTTTACAGGATCTAACAGAACTGGGACAGCAGCAGCTCCTCTTTCAAAGAAGCTCCCCGCTCAAGGTCGTCTCATATATTCTTTCACTCTGGGATTTTAAAAACGAAAATCCTCCCTTCAGGCAAAGCACGCAAGGATGCTACTGAATTTTGCATGCGAGATCATTACGGAGCTCTAAACCCAGTTCAGTGCAGCAGCATTCAAACAGACTTTACCCCAAGATGACCCTCCTGATCACAGCCTGTATGATGAGTACAATAAGCAGGGATACTGGGGGTTATAACAAACAGCAAGGCTTATTAAATTGTCTCAGTAAAAAACACCAGAGCAACAAAGTTCATTCATCCATCATCTGCTCCACTAATCCTGGATGAGAGAGGCTTGAGCAAACCCAGGCTGTGATGGGGTGAAGGGACACTGGATAGAGATCACAGAAGGGATGTAAAAGTAACCGTATTCAAATAACAGGAGCTTAAGAGTCATCATCTACAAACACATCACTGAACTATTAACAGAAGCTACAGTACACAGGAAGAACCTTTTTGTGTGGAGGGGGAATGGTATTTTATCAAGAGCAGGGTGGTGCTGACCTTAAAAAAGTTGTTCAAAGTAAGGTTACTGAACATCTTTGAGTTTTAATGAGGATCAAGACAGCAGGATGAGAGATTTACATGAAAAGGACTTCAGCGCTTGATATCTATATACTTGAGCTAGTACTGTTAAACAGCTTTTCAGGGTTAGTGGTGTCCGTAGATCTGTGAACAAACCTCTTGGCAAGGCAGTGCGTAGCTTGAAGGGTGGATGGAAACTACAGAATCCACCTGTCCAATTTTGAGATCATAAAACTGAAAAGCCTCGTCATGCCATCTGTGCTTGTTTACATCCAGGCAGTAGAGCATTAAAGCATCACTGCAGCTGTTGTGGGTTAGTGACTGGAGATGTGGTACAGCTTAGACACAATATATCAGGTCTATAACAATAATAACAATCATAGAAACTAGCTTCAGCAAGTAGTAATTCTAGGGCCCAGTGGTCAGGGTGTTATTGTTGAAGTTGTTTAGTTGATCCCTACTATCTATTCATTTGAGTAATACTTTATTTCAGGCAAAATATTAAATCAAGATCTGATTTCTTCTGTTTGATCAAAGGGGGCCTGTGGGATTCTTCAATTTGGCTGAGATTGCTTAAATTCAACTGAAAATTTCCACTTAACATTTCCTGTGCCGGCTCATGCCAACTCAGATTTTTCCAGTTTATCTCTCAGAGTCTACAATGTTGGTACATTTTTTCTCTACTGTTTTTTCTCAGCTGTTTTTGTATCTTTTTTTGCCTTGCAGTCCAAAATACTTCTCTCCTAGAGTTGATATAATTAAAGTTATTCATCCGAAGTTTGTGATCAGAGCTGCTTTCCGAAGCAATGGTCCGATTTCTTTAATAGTGTACGCCATAGAGAAATAGCTGCTACAACTGACCAATCAGAATCAAGCATTAAAAACAGATAATAGATAATGAATACATGATTGATCAATCTTCCCTTCAGTCCGTCTCTGTCGCACACTCTCACCTGTTTTGTCAGAGTTACAAAGCAGAGTCTCCTTCTCAGCCCTGAGTCCAATACTGGGTCCATGCTTCATCCAGGTTGCTATGGTGAACTGGTCAGTCAGATTCTGGGGAACCACCCAGTCTGGTATTTTTGCCGCCTGATGACCGTCAAACCTGAAGATCAGATCGCTGTCCCTGCCGCTGTCAGTCACCAGGGAGGCCGTCCAGTTAGTGGAGGTGCTGGGTGCCGGGAGAAGGTCTGTGCTGCCTGAGGACGCTCCTGGGGTCATTGTCATGGGAACAGATAAGACGTGTGTCACAAGATGTGTCAATAACAATCAGGGCTGGAATGCAAGCATGTATGGGTGTAACCTTGGCTATGATTACTTATGAGTGAGGCAGATGGCAGGGCTTAATATGTAATCAATGGGCCGAGATGGATAGAGGATGTGGGTATCGATTCATGGCGGATGAAACTGACTTTTAAAAAGGAAAGAGATTTGTGTTGTCATTCAGACATTCAAAGCATAGCTTGGTATTCAATTTGCTTCTATGGAGACACACTCACAGAGGAAAAAAACAAAACAAAACACACGCACACACAAGGACGATGAGTGGTTGGAATCAACCTGCCCTGCTTTACACTTGCGTTATATAAAACCTTCATATGCAGTCAAAAAGCACCAATCATAACTGCATTGACTCATTCCTTTCCCTTTTCCCCTTTAAAGCCCTCCATCATTTCTCTGACATGATAACCTCACTAAGTTGAGTCCTCTACCATCTTTGTTTTCAAACTGTCATCTTGACAAACGTTAGCGTGCCACGTCGCTCACCTTGCTCCCGTACGCATTTGACGCGCCCTTGCCGATCTGTCTTTGTCTCACTGTGTCGCACTGAAAAATGCGCTTCATGCCTTCAAACCACATTTATAAATCATTTGCAACAGCTTATGGATGGTAATATATCAGTATGAGGGAGGAACCGTGCTGTTGTGGGAAAAAATGGGCAATATTAGGGAACGCTATGTCTCTCTTGTCCACACAAACAATCGGAACATGCATCCGCACATCGCTGCTAATACCACAGCATTAGCAGATTAATTGATGTTTTTCTCCGTCTGTAAGGCTGTTTTTCTCCACTTCATGCCAGTGTTGGTGTCCTTACTTCAGTAATTAGACCCCCCGCCCCCTCCCGCAAAGTAAATAAACACACATTGACTTGTGCAGCACCCAGCTGCAGCTTTCCCTCTTCCCAGTGTCTTTGTACATTATCTCAAATTGATTGTGCTTTAAAAAGGCAATTACGATTTATTCTATTCACCATCAGATATCCATTATGAGGTGCCTGAAAAGGACTCTTTAGTGGTAAACCATGCATGGACTGGGAGCCTCGGGTGGCATGCAGGGAGGGTACTGAGTGAATTCAGATGAGCTGGTATGGAGTTTTTGAAGGCCGTTAGTCAAAGATGATGACTGTAACCCCCCTGCCGGCAGTACAGTGTGGGTGGGAGAGAAGGAGCAGGGAGGTTTAGCTGCTTTGTTGGTGCTCTGGGCACTGGCACAGTCACCCATCTGCTCATCAGTCAGGGAGGAGAGAGCATGGCTGCATCAGAGGCAGCTTCTGCCCTTGTGCTGTCACATCATTAGTGACACAGCTTTAAGTTGCTTTTCTGGTGCCTTCATTTAATGCATGGATTTACCAGGGACACAAGCTGAGATGAGAAAGTAGCACAGACTAGGAGTTTTCAGATGTTGGTTTAAACAGGGCACCTTGGGTCCTGTCTGGCCCTGCAGCTCAGACCTTGATTTCACTCAAAGCTTATTTCAAATTCGCTGCACTAACTTCCAGTTTGCCGCCTCAGTCAGAAGTCATCTTTGATCAGCCATCCACTGCATATTCTACATATCCACCGCCATCTGTATAGCCACAGGTCCAAGTCGAGAGTGATTTGCTGCTACATGCCAGAAATGCACACTCAATCAAAGCTGCTCATTATTCCAGTCACAACAGCATGATTACAGTATTCAGAGCACAACGGAAAGGTCTGTTTAATGCAGAACCAACCGCAGAGTTTCTGTAGAGATTTCTCTGAGTAGGTCTCACGGTCGCAGCCCTTCCCAATGTGGCTGGTCTGCAGCTCCACTGTGGTCCTCACAGATGACAGCAGCCCGCCGCAGGTCTCCAGGTGCATCTTGGGAAACAGCTGCTTACTCCCCGTCCCTGGCTCATAGTCCACTCGCTTATTCCAACCTGGAGGGAGAAAGAGGGAGATAGAGTGATAGCGTTAGGAATAACAGGGGGCAGATTAAACTGCAGTTTGCACTTGTGTTGGGAAACGGCAGCCTGCTGCAGAGGATTATCTGAAATGATACATGATTCTCACAAGCTGATTTGTCGCTTTTGTTATTGCATGCCTCATTTTGTTCATTTAGGCTGCCATCAAAAAACAAGATTCCCTTTTCAATTTTTCACTGTCACCAGCGATATTCCTGGCATCACAATTCAATATCCTTCCAGCCAAATGTGCCCGACTAATAGAATTGTTGCATTGTTGTTGGAGTGCGGTGCAGAAGCTGCATTAGCAGGAGTAGTCATTATGCTGTCAGTGTCTGTCCCGTCAGCTGTGAATTGCATTGTCTGTCTATAATTCTGTGCAGCAGGGATGCTTCTGCTTTTGCTCTTTCTCTTCTTTTTGTTTTTTTTTTTTCCAGCTTCTGTGTTTGTGTGCTCAGACTCTCCGGAGATAACTAGGAAATGAACTGCAAAATGATGTGGCCTGTTAAGTGTTTGGATGAGTTTTGTTTACAGTGAGCAGATCTCATTCATTATCTCCGTTTCAAACAGCGTCCCTGCATATCCATAAATGCTGTAAACACATAACTTCCATTTGCTTAGCTAGAAGTGCCAACTCAGTTAATGCCATCTGTCATTCAGCGGTATTGCACCCTCACTTTATAAAACTAGTTCGCTAAAGCCTCTAGAAACCTGCAGTCACAAAACCATTTTGACTATGCAACATGTTGCAGAGGAACAAAACAAAAGTACAAGAACTTTGCATGTCTCAAGCTTCGATGGTTATTTCATAATAAATACACCTTATGCAAGCCAAGAATACAACAGAGGGTGTAACTGAGCGGCAGTCTCTGGTGCTGAAAACAAGAGCCAAAAGGAGCGATAGTGCTGAAAGTGCAGGTCTTTAGGAGTCAATAAGACCGCGTGTTAAATTACCCCTTTAATAAGCAGAAATAAACACCTTCACAGTCTGGTTTAGCCTAGTTGGTCTTATCTCCGATCATAACAGATGTACAGAGAGGTGGATAGGTTTGATAACATCAGGGCTTTTTGGCCTAGCACCACCCATGGCTGTGTTGTACTGTTTTGTAATCATAATGCTGTTCCCAAGCTGAGTTTGTGTGTGAGTGAGTGCTCTGTCACTATGTGGATCTTCACTGTCAATCAGGCAGGTGGTGAATGGTGGTTGGCTGAAAAATTTGATTTGCGGGGGGGAGGAGGGGGCATCAGATTGGCCAGGATCCTCCAGTTCAGCTAGACCAGGCTGGCAGACTGTGATCAGCCTGGCTTACATGGCATAAGTCAAAGCACAACAAATTTAAACCGTGGTCTGGTTCAAAATTTCAAAAAACAATAACTTTCTTTTTTTTAATGTTTTTAGTGATCATTCTCTGGCTCCAAGTCTGCTTTCACATTGATTTTAAAATTTGTTTAATCGTTTTTAAAGCCCTCAATGGTCTCGCCCCTCTATACCTGTCAGAGCTCCTGCACCACCAATCCCCAACTAGAGCCTTAAGGTCCTCTGACCAGCTGTTGCTGATCATCCCCAAAACCAGACTCAAGTCTAGAGGTGACAGGGCCTTTTCAGCGGTCGCCCCTAGACTTTGGAACAGTCTACCTGGCCTTACTAGAGCCTCACAGACCCTAGAGACTATTAAGTCGCCCTTAAAGACCCAACTATTCTCCCTTGCGTTTAATAGATGAGCACACATAATTCATAGGCAATGTAGCTTTAATTCTTTTACTGTCTGTCTGTTATTCCACTAATTTTATTTTTATTGTTATCTATTTATTTAATTCTGTTATTTATCTGATGTACAGCACTTTGTCTGACTGCTGTTTTCTTGAAGGTGCTCTATAAATAAACTTGACTTGACTTCTTTTAGGTCTTCATAATTATTACAGTTGATGAGGAAAATGAGAATCAGTTTTTAAATCACACAACTCACACAGCTCTCTCTCCTGGTTCTCACTCAGACATCCTGTTCAGGGCTGCTCTACACTGATCATAACATGGGCTGCAGCTGCACACTGAGCCTGGCAGGTGTTCGACAAAATTCGATGGGTAGGATGTTTTAGTTGAAGGTCTTTTTTTTCCCTTAGATTGAAGTGGGTGCTTGACTATCCTCCCAACTTTAATGCATTTTTACTACTTGAAGGCAAATTTCTAGAGACATTCATAACAAAAAACCCACCAGCTCAAGTTCATCAAGTATCAAGTTCTCTACTCTTCGAATATGTGATGTTTGGTAAAAGTGCAGCACACCAGCGAGACCCTCTCTGTCCATGTATCTGTCCATCAAGCAGTGCTAGCTATGAGCTGAAGGCACGAAAAGGAAGCCAAGCTGCCTGAAGCAGATCTTTGTTGCTCACCAGCCGGTTAAATCTGCCATGTTCACTTCTTCACACACTCACCAGCTCACCATCAAACACGCACACACACACACATAGCTCGTGGTTTGTAGTTGATTTACCTCCCCCAGACTGGAAGTGCTGTGGGCTGCTGCAGCAGAGGATTGTCAGAGACTGTGATGAGAACAGACACTGAGAACGGTGCACTCTAAATGAGGAGCAAAAACACATGCATAAGCATAAAAACAGGGGACCAAACACACCGGCCTCTGCTGATTTATGTGCTTTAGTATTTTTTTTTTTATTCACACACATTTCTCTCTGCAATCCTTTCTCTAGATTTATGGCTCAAAGGTTATATTTGATGACGGTAACAGCCAATACCCACGGACAGACTGAAAGCTTGAAACAACAGCAGGTAGGTAGAAATAGCTAAAGGGAAAAATTGAACTAATGACTAAACTTTGCAAACTCTGATTTATTGATGTGAGCTTACAAAAGGTGAGGAGACATTCTGGTTTAATGCCCTGGTGTCATGATGTCTCCAATTAAATGACTGAACAACATAATTATGCACACAGTTCAACTCTTAAGCCCTCAAGTAGTTACTGCCATGAAAACACGAAGCCCATGAGCATGAATATGAAGCCCTGGTTGGCTAAAAGGGTACTTCAACAGAAAAAGTACTTCTATTTCCTAACCCTGCTCAGCTGTGAGTATAAAACATACTGTATAATTGAAATTACTTCAAGAATAATCTGCCTATTCGCTGATTTAATGCCAAACTTTACAAGCAGAGTTTCAAATATTGACATAATGCATTATTTTCCTTTCAAACTTAACCTGAACGAGGACAGTAATATTATAAATAGAGAGACAATTACTCTCTAAGTACTTTTCTGTGGACGTCACTTCATTAATCATGGACCAACTCTTGGGTATGATTCACCTGCATTCATACAGACAGCGTCCTCATTATCATCATCATCCAAAAAGCTTCTAAAAAGTTTAATAACTTCACAAACTCTTGCTACACCTCTTGTCTTGTAAACATTTAACTACATCATTGCTTTCTACTGCCTATCATATCTTTTGTCTATCCTAGAGGGGAAACATCTTGACGAGCTTTTTGGAGCTTCCTGCACAACATTTAAACACTTTCAGCTCTTTGTTGTCTTTTTTAATGGCATGGAATTAAATGATCCTTTTCAATCTTTGTTTTTGGCTGTATTTTTTTTTTTTCTGACTTTGTGTAGACTGATCAAAGAAGCAGCATTGTGTAGGTTTTTTTTTTTTTTTTTAAAGGACAGACAGCTCCACATATTCACACTTTTTCATACAATTTCCATGCTTGTCCTTGAATTACCCCTTGTCAGTACATGAGCTTAGTGTATCAAACGTCTTTTTAAATTAGAAGTGTGCCCGTTACACTCATAAGTTTATGTAAAACACTATCCAATTAGCCTGAGAGTGAACCCATAGTACCAGAAACTGAGGATGAATGTAAAGAGAGGGACTGACATGCCCCCAAGCATAATGAGGAGCAGGTTACTGTAGGGGAGCATGCATTTAAAGGAGCGTAGGTGTATCATGGAAACGTGCAAACACATCACAACACCAGCTTCAGAGGCAGATGTTCTTCTACACCAAAGACACATTTCCTTTCATGACAAAACTCCAGCATAGTTTGATTCAAGGGAGGGGCTGTAAAAAGCACTGAGGTAGAAATACGAGCCATTAGGAGGGAAAACACTGCGCTCGCTTCAACCACAAAAAATGACAGTTTACTCCTTTTTTCATGGCTTCTTTTAGATAGAGACTGACTATCTAATCTCCATCAAAAAGTCTGGCAAAAAGAATTTTTCTTTTATGATGAAAAAAAGCAGCAAGTTAATGGAAAGTGTCTTTGTGTAACTGCAGGGGCTCATCCTATGGCATCCTAACACTCATGAAGGGATGGTGAGATTTAACTGTAGGAATAATTTTAATTTTAATAAAACTTGCATATGCAGCTCCAATTCCAAAACAAGTAGGGACACTGTGTAAAATGTCGATTAGATGTAGATTGATAGATCGCAAATTACCTAAACCTTTTAATTTACTAAAAGTAGAGCATGGTAACATATCAGTATACACAAGCACACTTTAAATCTGACGCCAACGTGTTTTTAAGAAGTTGTGACAATAGAACGGACGCCATTTGCCTCCTTGCTGGGTGAAGCCACCGCAAGAACAGCACCCTCTGGTGACAGGCTGCAGTATAGGTCATAAATCCCGCCTCCTTCAGCAATCCCCATGGAGATGTGGACAAACTTAAGAAATTTATTATACAGAAAATACATTTTTCTCTCCCCTGCTTGTGATGTTGACATGTAGTTATTGTAAGACTAGTTGGTGCTTAAGTCCTCTTTCTTCTGTACAACTCCATTTTTAAAATTTGTTAGGGGGTTAATGTTTTCTATTATTGACACTTGACACTTACGCCTATGGATGTACGAAGATTGCGTAGCTCAACCAGGGATACGCTGTTTGAGCTGAGTGTCATCACAGCGACTCTCCCGCCAAATGCGTACAATGCTACTGTGCAAGTGGTGGTTCCAGGAAGTGGAAGAAAAAATGCGGAATTACCGAGAGCAATTCGGCTTCAAATTCATATAATAACGGAAGGCAGAGCCAAGTTGTCCATTGTACAGTCTATGATTGTGACAGGAGCCACAAAATACAGAATATGTTACAGTGCCAGGGAACATCTCTAAACAAATAAGTCCCTGAACTCACACAACGCATACACACATGCTTAAAAAGTATGTCTTACACTCCCTGTCCTACTTCTAATCCAACACATACACACACACACACACACACACACACACACACACACACACACACACACACACACACACACACACAGGACAAGAGCAAGAGCACACTAGGGCACCCATACAAGCAAACACACTCACACACACACAGAGTCTCAAGGCCAAAAGGGTTTAAAAGGGTCTATTTTAAGGCTTGCTATCATGTATGAAATAGTGGTTCCTGTTATCTTGTGCATTTGTGTCCATGCTAAATAATTTAGTCCTATTTAAGAGTCTCTCAATCGTGCTGCTGCTGCTTTTATTCACATGTTCAGCATGAACTCCAAAGTATACTGACAGCTCAAACTGTGTAAACACATTTTCACCAAAGACATACCACCAAAATAAAGATAAATGTAAAAACAAATCCCCTGTTGGGTGCTTGCATGGTGGTGTTCTTATCCTTACACATGGACAAAGACTTAATGAAAAGACACAATGTACCGCACATGCATCAAAACTCAGCAGAGTGTAAAGCTGTGTGGGTTTAAAGGGAAGCTATTTGGTCTCCGCTGAGTTGTGTGTTCGCCTTAAGAAGAGCTCACACTGAGGACCCAAGAGTCCTCCTTCCCTTTGTGAATGTGAAAGTAAGACAAGAAGCAGAGGAAGGAATACAGACGAGAAAACAAGCATGTGGAGCAGGTCCAGCAGTGCAGAGCAAACTTCTCACTAGGGACTAGAACGCCCAGTGAAAACCACATACTGTATGTGAGCATGTAAGTCATCAGGATTTTTCACTGATTTTCTCATTCACGATCAGAGTTTTGTGGCATCTCTTGTGCACTCTTTTCACAAGTCTGTGCATTTGCAGTGAGATCCCATAGGAGAGAATAGACCCTACTTCTGTTCACCAGGACAGTGTGAGGAGGTTTTCTTTTCAAAGATGACTCAGTGTTGTTGGTAGTGGACATGCTGAGGCAGAGGCATTGCGTTTCTCTTTAAGTGGTAGAGGCCAACAATCGAAAAAAAAAAATGAATGACTGACAGATGCATGTCACTACGACCCTTTAAAAACACTGCTTTAATAAGTGTGGTTCAATTATTCAGTTTATACAAGCTGAGTGTTGCAGGATTGATGTAGTTGATGTAGGAACCAGCTGCTTAAACCAAGAGATTGCATTTTGCTGAGGAGTCAATCTCCAAAACCCATTTCTGGAAGTTAGCTGGTACGGCTTATCATGAAGTCAGAAATTCTTTTAAACAATATGGATAAATGTCTTCTTTTCAGCCAAGACACTAGAGACCCTTATTTTCATCCACCTTCCCAAGAATAAAACCGAAAAATGTGAATAAATGGTGTTTTGGCAAAAGATGACCACTGAAAAAAAATAAAACACACACACACAAACGGATATTCACAGCTGTAGACCTACAAACACACAGCTGAGGTGAGTTTCCAACATCCTCCTGAGAATGATGAGTGTGAGAGTCAGAAAGTGAGAGATAGAAAAGACGGGAAGATGGATAGAGGTGCTTAGGAAAATGATGCATCATCACACTTTCATGCTGTTCCCTGTCTCAGGAGGATACGCAAAGAAAGAGAGAGAGAGAGAGAGAGAGAGAGAGAGAGAGAGAGAGAGAGAGAGAGAGAGAGAGAGAGAGAGAGAGAGAGAGTGTGTGATACAGGAAGTTCTTGCATCTTCTAAAATGTGTATGTAGGTTATGATGGGAATCGTAATAGGAAAGTGTGTGTGTGTGTGTGTGTGTGTGTGTGTGGGCATGCTGTGGTTTTGTGCATGAGTGTAAGTGTGGTTGTATGTGTGTGTTCTAGGTGAAAATGCTGACACAACACTCATGCAGTCAAAGGGGTGGTGTTGGGCATGTTGTCATCACTCGTCCCGACCATCAGTGAGAGCCGATTTCCATTTAAAAGAGTACTTTGGTCCTCTCCTCAACCTCCCCCTTCTGTCTGATTTTTTCACCTCCCTTTATGCTGTCTTCTCCTCTCTCTCTCTCTCTCTCTCTCTCTGTCTCTCTCTCTCTCTTTCTCTCTGTCTTTTTCTGAACCATATACTGTACCTGAAAGGTTTTGTGCATGCTTTTTGTGTGCCATATCGGAGACTTAGCTCTCCTTTTTTGTGTTCACAGAGCTCTTGTGTTGTAGTAGTGCAGGAGTTTTGCAACAGAGAAATGCCGGGTTTGTCATTGTGGTGTTGGAGTAAAGGGTTTGAATGAAGAACTATGTGAGAGTGAGATCGCTCTACTTCCTGAATGCTCGATAATTCCTCCAGATACTAAAGACATTCAAACCACTCGTGGAGCAAATATTAGCTCTTAAACGTATCTAAAATCATCAACTGTCAAAACAGCATTGCATGGTGGTCATGTAATTTATGTTTATATGGTTTATATTTTTTCCTGCATTACTATCGGTGGGGAATCTCCACTCTTATTAGCTATAGATATAAGACTGCTTTGCTAGAGTTCTGATTTTTCAACTCTTGAAAACTGAACTTATTAAACACTCAATTTGTGCAAATTGCATCACCTCATTCCCATCATTTGCCCAACAAGAGCTCACATCTAATTGTGCCATTACATCTACTTTACATGCACTTTACTTGTGTGAACTTTTTTATTCACATCTGGTGTGAATGCAATAAAAGTGACAGTTTTAACTGAAATGCAAGCTAGCAATTCTCATGTCTGAGCTGTAGCACCACAGGCATCTTTCTCCTTCTCATTATGTTACAAATTAGTTTTCCGTGCAGATCTTTCTTCATAATTGAAGTAAAGCTCCCAGCAGTGGGCAAGTTTGATCCTCACGCACAGCTTATGTTTAACTGTGACACTCTTCTGGTCCTTTCTTAGCTCATAACACCCATGATAATGGAAAAATTTCTATGGGGTAAACACTGTCTGCTGCATGCACTTGTTGAATCAGCTAGCTATGCATGAGCACTGCCACAAGTGTAGCTTTATAACTCGCTCTGATGTGCAGCTACCTGCCATAAAATAGGAGAATAACAGGAATTTTCCTTTTTTTTTCATCAAAAACAGGAAAAAAAAAACTTGCATGTCTTCAACAGCAGAGCAGACTTAACCATATACAGTATCACTTACAGTAATCCAAGTCCTCAACCTTTTACCATACTAGCCCCAACACAGGTGATGAAGCCCTGGAGATTTATCCTCCACCTTTAAATTCTGCACCTTTTAACATTTTTTTTGTGTGTAGTGTAGTGTTGTGTAGCAGAAGCTGAGCATGGTATTTCATTCAAGAGCCACAGTTTTGGGACTCTCGTTTGGCAAGATGAATGCCAGTGTTGATGTATGCAGCAGCATTTGCTCACGAGTTGATCATATTAGTGAAAAGGTCAAACTTGATTTCAGCGATAGACCCTGAAATGATTTTTATTTTAGCAAGATCGTTTGACTTTTTTTTTTTGTAGCTACCACTGATCACAGAGAAAAGTGGGGAGCGTCACAGCGGGATGTAACCTTTTACAACATTTAACTCGAAGATATTTACAGAGGTCTCTTTATTCATAATTAATGACCCATGTGACTAAAAAAAACTTTATAATCCTGCATGTTCAAGGTGGAGACATTGCATCCTTGAACAATATTGCCAAAAAGTATTTTCTGAGTTATCCAATCTTCACTCCTGTTCATCATTAATGGCAGCAGACTAATAGGACTACCCAAGTCATTCTACATCCTCTCTGTCTTCCTGATGGATCTTGAGAAAGTCCCAGACTACTCAGGATATACACCGCAATCCCTGCAACATATCTGCTGTAGGGCATGAGCTCCACATGCAGGGAGGTTTCCCAGCATGCTGCTCTTTAGTCACTTTCTAAAGTCCTGAGCCGTGAGCTAAGGGTTCAGATATAACTGTAGACTAGGGCCCCGTTGGGGCACTGGCGGGCCCGAGCCGTGTCACGCCGCCCCCAGCGCGACCGCCTCCCCCACCCGATCGCGTCACACTCAAGGTCCAAAGATGGTGTGCGCACTTGTTTGTGGTCATTTACCATTAAAATGAACGGGAGGCGCAGTTTCTACCAAAACGCTCGCTGCAGAAAAACTCCATGTCCTATTTGAAAAAAGTCTGGACCATGAGTGAGGGCACAAACGCAGCTAAGATATATCCAAATGGCAAGTTGCTCCTCCTTTCGCTTTTGCCGAGAGAGCAGTGCGTTTGAGCCATTGAATGATGAACAGGAAAAACTTGACTTTATTCTCCTGCCATGGGGGGGCGCTCTTTTAAAGAGAAAAAACTCCTTCACAAATGTGTTGATGGCTGGACATTGCATCATCCTAGAAAACATGGAGGCCAGTGAGGACAAAAATAAAAAGTTATAAGACTTTTAAATATGTGGATTTTAGGGTTATCTTTGGCGCCCCCTAGAACCTAAACCGTGGGGTGCAGCGTCATGATTTGAATAACTTTTAATGGCCATGGGGTGTAGATTGGCCTGAGCAAATGTGGTGCCGGTGGAACGAAAGCCTTCGGAGGAATTAGCGAAATTCCAATGTGTGCGAATCTGCAAAAAATGCGAAATAACCCTTCAACCGTACATTTTACAGATACGTGGCCATTGACTTTTTCGAAGATCTTATTGAAATACACGTGTATGTAAAATTTTGTGTCAATACGACAAAACATACAGGCGTAGCACTCAACAATGTGTATTTTCACCTTAGTGGACAAGAAAAAATTGACTTTTTTCTCCTGCCATGGGGGGCGCTCTTTTGCCGAGTAAAAATTCCTTCACAAATGTGTTGATGGCTGGACATTGCATCATCCTAGAAAACTTGGAGGCCAGTGGGGACAAAAATAAAAAGTTATAAGACTTTTAAATATGTGGATTTTACGGTTATCTTTGGCTCCCCCTAGAACCTAAACCGTGGGGTGCAGCGTCATGATTTGAATAACTTTTAATGGCCATGGGGTGTAGATTGGCCTGAGCAAATGTGGTGCCGGTGGAACGAAAGCCTTCGGAGGAGTTAGCGAAATTCCAATGTGTGCGGATCGGCAAAAAATGCGGAATAACCCTTTAACCGTACATTTGACAGATACGCGCGCATTGACTTTTTCGTAGATCTTATTGAGATACATGTGTGTGTCAATTTTTGTGTCATTTTGCCAAAGCGTACAGGTGTTACACTCAACAATGTGTATTTTCACCTTAGGGGACAAGAAAAAATGGACTTTTTTCTCCTGCCATGGGGGGGCGCTCTTTTGGGGAGTAAAAATTCCTTCACAAATGTGTTGATGGCTGGACATTGCATCATCCTAGAAAACTTGGAGGCCAGTGAGGGCAAAAATAAAAAGTTATAAGACTTTTAAATATGTGGATCTTAGGGTTATCTTTGGCGCCCCCTCGAACCTAAACCGTGGGGTGCAGCGTCATGATTTGAATAACTTTTAATGGCCATGGGGTGTAGATTGGCCTGAGCAAATGTGGTGCCGGTGGAACGAAAGCCTTCGGAGGAGTTAGCGAAATTCCAATGTGTGCGGATCGGCAAAAAATGCGAAATAACCCTTTAACCGTACATTTGACAGATACGCCCGCACTGACTTTTTTGTAGATCTTATTGAGATACATGTGTGTGTCAATTTTTGTGTCATTTTGACAAAGCGTACAGGCGTGACAGTCAATAGTGTGAATTTTCACCTTAGGGGGCGCTATGGAGCCATTTTGCATTTTCTTGTTTGGGCGACTTCGGAATATCAAATTTTTCACCAGGCCCGGTCGTCCTGCCAAATTTCATGAGTTTTCGCCAGTGGGAAGTGGGCCATTTTCCAGTTCAAAGGGGAGGAAAAATAATAACTAGGGCCCCGTTGGGGCACTGGCGGGCCCGAGCCGCGTTGCGCCGCCCCCAGTGCGACCGCCTCCCCCTCCCGATCGCGTCACACTCAAGGTCCAAAGATGGTGTGCGCACTTGTCTGTGGTCATTTCCCATTATAATGAATGGGAGGCGCAGTTTCTACCAAAACGGTCGCTGCAGACAAACTACATGTCCTATTTGAAAAAAGTCTGGACCATGAGTGAGGGCACAAACACAGCTAGGATATATCCAAACGGCAAGTTGCTCCTCGTTACGGTGTTGCCGGGAGAGCGATGCGAGTGAGCCATTGAGTGATGGGCAGGAAAAACTTGACTGTTTCTCCTGCCATGGGGGATGGGGGATGGGGGATGGGGGGGGGGGGGGGGGATGTGGATTCTTTTAAGAATGTGGATATTTGGGTCATCTTTGGCGCCCCCTATAACGTAAACCGTGGGGTGCAGCGTCATGATTTTTAAAACTTTGAATGGCCATGGGGTGTAGATTGGCCTGAGCAAATTTGGTGTCAGTGGGACGAAAGCCTTAGGAGGAGTTAGCCACATTCCAATGTGTGCTAATCGGCAAAAAATGCAAAATAGCCCTTTAACCGTACATTTTACAGATACGCGCGCATTGACTTTTTCGTAGATCTCATTGAGATACATGTGTGTGTCAAATTTTGTGTCAATATGACAAAGCATACAGGTATGACAGTCAACAATGTGTATTTTCACCTTATGGGACAAGAAAAAATGGACTTTTTTCTCCTGCCATGGGGGGGCGCTCTTTTGGGGAGTAAAAATTCCTTCACAAATGTGTTGATGGCTGGACATTGCATCATCCTAGAAAACTTGGGGGCCAGAGAGGACAGAAATAAAAAGTTATAAGACTTTTAAATATGTGGATTTTAGGGTTATCTTTGGCGCCCCCTAGAACCTAAACCGTGGGGTGCAGCGTCATGATTTGAATAACTTTTAATGGCCATGGGGTGTAGATTGGCCTGAGCAAATGTGGTGCCGGTGGAACGAAAGCCTTCGGAGGAGTTAGCGAAATTCCAATGTGTGCGGATCGGCAAAAAATGCGCAATAACCCTTTAACCGTACATTTGACAGATACGCCCGCACTGACTTTTTTGTAGATCTTATTGAGATACATGTGTGTGTCAATTTTTGTGTAATTTTGACAAAGCGTACAGGCGTGACAGTCAATAGTGTGAATTTTCACCTTATGGGACAAGAAAAAATGGACTTTTTTCTCCTGCCATGGGGGGGCGCTCTTTTGGGGAGTAAAAATTCCTTCACAAATGTGTTGATGGCTGGACATTGCATCATCCTAGAAAACTTGGAGGCTAGTGAGGGCAAAAATAAAAAGTTATAAGACTTTGAAATAAGTGGATTTTAGGGTTATCTTTGGCGCCCCCTAGAACCTAAACCGTGGGGTGCAGCGTCATGATTTGAATAACTTTTAATGGCCATGGGGTGTAGATTGGCCTGAGCAAATGTGGTGCCGGTGGAACGAAAGCCTTCGGAGGAGTTAGCGAAATTCCAATGTGTGCGGATCGGCAAAAAATGCGCAATAACCCTTTAACCGTACATTTGACAGATACGCCCGCACTGACTTTTTTGTAGATCTTATTGAGATACATGTGTGTGTCAATTTTTGTGTCATTTTGACAAAGCGTACAGGCGTCAGGTGAATTTTTCACCTTAGGGGGCGCTATGGAGCCATTTTGCATTGTATTGTTTGGGCGACTTCAGAATATCAAATTTTTCACCAGGCCCGGTCGTCCTGCCAAATTTCATGAGTTTTCGCCAGTGGGAAGTGGGCCATTTTCCAGTTCAAAGGGGAGGAAAAAGAAAAAAGAAACAAAGAAAAACCACTTGGGGAATAATAGGGCTCTCGCAGCTGCTTAGCAGCTACGCTCGGGCCCTAACTAGGACCCCGTTGGGGCACTGGCGGGCCCGAGCCGTGTCGCCCCCCCCCCAACGTGCTGCCTCCCCGTCCCATTTGTGTCCTCTGGCCATCGCCCTCTCTTGTAACGCCCATCACTGCAAAGACCCTTTTCCTTCATCGGCGTTTGCTGTTCTTCCTGCCAGTGCGTGTTGCTTTCACTTACACTTGCCACAGTCAGCCTCGTGAGTGCCTAGCCTATTCGATATCACTGTCACCTACACAGGACAGTCATTACCTTTCTATTAATACTTTGTGTTTTAATTTCACATTAATTTCCATATTGTATAAACGACTGGAAAAAACTTGAGCCCCTGCCCCTGTATAATCATGTGCATGTCTCTGTTCTAGCTCCAAGGTGAATCTTCACTGCTCATGTTCTCCTCAGAAGCACTCACCTCACTCCCCTCAGGTTACTGTACACATGCACCAACTGCCTGCTTCAGGTTTGGATGGAGCTTCATGGTTGTCTTTTGGAGAAATGACCAGTCAAGTTGTGTTTGAAATTTGATTTTTTTTTCAGGGGCAAAAGGAGCCTCTGCATTCTTGTCAAATATGTAAATAGCATGTTTTTGCAGGTGCTAAAAACCAGACTCTGAGTGTGTGTGTGTGTGTGTGCGTGTGTGTGTGTCTGTGTGTGCGTTCAAGTCACATGACATATTTAACCGGATGTAGCTGCAAGACGGAGCCTCGTTGACTCTCCGTTTCAACTTATCTCAAAAGTGAGGACCTCAACCTATATACCAGTTTTTAAATTGTGTTGATAGGCCAAATAAAACCAGAGTTATGATAAATTATGTCCGCGATACTTTTTTTCTGCTTATTTTGATCACGTTCGGCGCTCGATCGCGCTGTATGAGACAGGAAAACATAGCATGCAGACATTAGCGACAGGTCTTACAGGCGGAAAAGGCTTGCCAAAAGAAAAAAAAACACACCACAACATCTCTCCTATTGGTGGAAAACTTCACCACAACAACCAATCCAAAATTATATGGTGACTGATTGACAAGGGGAGGGCGCTTACGTTCTTCCTGCAACATGAGAAGGGAGGGAGGGACTCTCAGCAGGGATGCAGTCTGGGACACGTAGTTGCAAACCTAGCGACTTTGTTGTTAGATTCAATGACTTTTCAGACCCCCTAACGACTTTTTTTTAGAAAGAAAGGGACTTTTATCGACTTCTTCTGGAGTTTAGAGACTCTGACATGAAGCAGGCTTTCCTTACTGAGGAGTTAGCAACGCTGCTAAGGGTGCAGAGCCACACATGCGCTCAGAGCTCTGCATGGGAGACTGAAGCTGACAGAGCTGCAGCAGTTAGCAGGTTTCACCCTCAGAGACCACCAGGGGTTCATGTTGAGGCATTTTCAGTTTTTTTTTTTTTTGTGCCATAGACACTGTCAGCACAATCTGCAGTTACACTAACAAAAATGCTGCAAAAAACAAAGAATTATGGAAAAATTACACATGGACTGACATAGAGGAGGATCTACACAAGTTTTTTACATCATGTTTTACATCATGCATCATTTACATCATGTTTTTTTGTAGTGGCATAAATAAAAAGTGACATTTGTGAGACTATACAGTGTTTTGTAAATAATTTTACAAAGAACGCCTGGGCCATTGCCTGCATTTTGATGTAAATAGAGGTAAATCACTATGTTCTTTGTTAAAAATTTGCATATGTTTTGAAGTTTACAATTTTTATTTGAAGTTTAAGTTTTAAAAACAGTTCATCACACATATTTGTGGTTTAATTTCACATTAATTTCAATATTGTATAAATTACTGGAAAAAACTTGAGCCCCTGCCCCTGTATAATCATGTGCACGTCCCTGTTCTAGCTCCAAGGTGAATCTTCACTGCTCATGTTCTCCTCAGAAATAGTCACCTCACTCCCCTCAGGTTACTGTACACATGCACCAACTATCTGCTTCAGGTTTGAAATGGAGCTTCATGGTTGTCTTTTGGAGAAATGAACAGTCAAGTTGTGTTTGAAATTTGATTTTTTTCAGGGGCAAAAGGAAGCCTCTGCATTCTTGTCAAATATGTAAACAGCATGTTTTTGCAGGTGCTAAAAAACAGACTCTGAGTGTGTGTGTGTGTGTCTGTGTGTGTGTGTGTGTGTGTGTGTGTGTGTATGTTGGCGTGTGTGTATATGTGTGTGTATCCTGCAGTACTCTGTACTCCTGCAGTGGCCAAAAAGACTTTTAAGAATGTGGATTTTTGGGTCATCTTTGGCGCCCCCTAGAACTGCAGTACTCTGTACTCCTGCAGTGGCCAAAATGACTTTTAAGAATGTGGATTTTTGGGTCATCTTTGGTGCCCCCTAAAACGTAAACCGTGGGGTGCAGCGTCATGATTTTTACAACTTTGAATGGCCATGGGGTGTAGATTGCTCTGAGCAAATTTGGTATCGGTGGGACGAAAGCCTTAGGAGGAGATAGCCACATTCCAATGTGTGCGAATCGGCAAAAAATGCAAAATAGGACTTTTACCGTACATTATACAGATGCGCGCTCTTTGACTTTTTCGTAGATCTAATTGAGATACACATGATTGTCAATTTTTGTGTCATTTTGCCAAAGCGTACAGGCGTGACAGTCAACAATGTGTATTTTCACCTTAGGGGACAAGAAAAAATGGACTTTTTTCTCCTGCCATGGGGGGGCGCTCTTTTAGGGAGTAAAAATTCCTTCACAAATGTGTTGATGGCTGGACATTGCATCATCCTAGAAAACTTGGAGGCCAGTGAGGACAAAAATAAAAAGTTAAAAGACTTTCAAAAAATGTGGATTTTTGGGTTATCTTTGGCGCCCCCTAGAACGTAAACCGTGGGGTGCAGCGTCATGATTTGAATAACTTTTAATGGCCATGGAGTGTAGATTGGCCTGAGCAAATGTGGTGCCGGTGGAACGAAAGCCTTCGGAGGAGTTAGCGAAATTCCAATGTGTGCGGATCGGCAAAAAATGCGGAATAACCCTTTAACCGTACATTTGACAGATACGCGCGCATTGACTTTTTCGTAGATCTTATTGAGATACATGTGTGTGTCAATTTTTGTGTCATTTTGCCAAAGCGTACAGGTGTTACACTCAACAATGTGTATTTTCACCTTAGGGGACAAGAAAAAATGGACTTTTTTCTCCTGCCATGGGGGGGCGCTCTTTTGGGGAGTAAAAATTCCTTCACAAATGTGTTGATGGCTGGACATTGCATCATCCTAGAAAACTTGGAGGCCAGTGAGGGCAAAAATAAAAAGTTATAAGACTTTTAAATATGTGGATCTTAGGGTTATCTTTGGCGCCCCCTAGAACCTAAACCGTGGGGTGCAGCGTCATGATTTGAATAACTTTTAATGGCCATGGGGTGTAGATTGGCCTGAGCAAATGTGGTGCCGGTGGAACGAAAGCCTTCGGAGGAGTTAGCGAAATTCCAATGTGTGCGGATCGGCAAAAAATGCGAAATAACCCTTTAACCGTACATTTGACAGATACGCCCGCACTGACTTTTTTGTAGATCTTATTGAGATACATGTGTGTGTCAATTTTTGTGTCATTTTGACAAAGCGTACAGGCGTGACAGTCAATAGTGTGAATTTTCACCTTAGGGGGCGCTATGGAGCCATTTTGCATTTTCTTGTTTGGGCGACTTCGGAATATCAAATTTTTCACCAGGCCCGGTCGTCCTGCCAAATTTCATGAGTTTTCGCCAGTGGGAAGTGGGCCATTTTCCAGTTCAAAGGGGAGGAAAAATAATAATAATAACAAAAGAAGGAAACTACAGGAACAAGAGGGCTCTCGCAGCTGCTTAGCAGCTACGCTCGGGCCCTAATAATAATAATAACAAAAGAAGGAAACTACAGGAACAAGAGGGCTCTCGCAGCTGCTTAGCAGCTACGCTCGGGCCCTAATTAGCTGGTAAAGCGACATAACAGCTGCCATACATCTAAATGACTTCAGCACCTGTCTGAAATCATGGTGCTTAAAGTGCCAACCCTGAGGCAGGACCTTCACCCCCTGACATAAACACCTATCTTTACTTTTCTCTCTCTCCTGCTGTTTTAGCCTCCTCACATCATCCCCTCTCTCTTTCTTCTTATCTTTCCTTTTGTCTTTGTAATCCTGATTGCTCAATGTCGCTTTGACATTTAAGTGGCACTTTAAAGATACTACAATCTCAACAGGCAGTGAGACAAGGACTGAAGGGGTGTAATCACAGACATGAGAGTGTGTGAGAGAGAAAGAGTGGGTTTCTAGCCATGAAAAGAGTCCTGGTTGGCAAAGTTGTGACTGTTTTGAAAGATAGAAACCTCTCCATTTCAAATCTGTGGTAGGGATGAGACATATCTGTTATCTGTTTGTCTGTTAGATCTGTTACCTGCCAAGACTCAAAGACCTGAAAAGGTGCACACAGTGTTGCATACTTTCTGCTGGTTTTGCAGAAGTATATTGTGTCCAACAGCAAGGTTCAGGGCTTCTGCAAAGCGGTGTTTAGTTTCTTTTTGCTAGGCCAACTAAACTAGATAGGCTGTTAGACAGTTTTGTTACTGTGCATAAAATAAGACTTAGGTCACCCAACGTATGAAAAACAACAGGTATCCAGGCAACCTGTCAGCACTTAAACAACACATGAATCATCAATCTGACCACTCTGGCTCTCATTATTGTCGTTAGCAGGTAACTCTCTTTGTACATGAACTAGGACGAATCTATTTATGCATTTATGTCTTCCTTTTTGATAGGACAGCTAAAAGATGTGGGAGGGAGAGAACAGGTCAGGTTTGTGTCAGAGGTCTGAGGGTAGGGGGAGCTCACAGCTGCTGAGTCGAAGGCTATCTCTGGAGTTTCAGAGGCTGACTTTATAAACTTCTCCTTCTCTACATTAATCTCAAAACCAATCAGCCAATGTCTGACAGTGGTATAGCTGTGGGAACAAACTTGTCAGGGATTTCAGTATATGCAGAGGTAGGTGATAAAATAAACATAAGCAAGAATAGAGTTGCTGTTGGGACGTGACATTTATTACCTCGCAGGTGAAAACCTATTAAAAGTTTCAACTAAAGCTTGCAATTAAATGACTGCCAGTGGGTCTTCAGACTGTATTTAGGGCCCGAGCCAGCTGCAGAGCAGCCGGGCGTAGGCCCTATTATTCCCCAAGTGGTTTTTCTTTGTTTCTTTCTTTCTTTAGGGCCCGAGCCAGCTGCAGAGCAGCCGGGCGTAGGCCCTATTATTCCCCAAGTGGTTTTTCTTTGTTTCTTTAGGGCCCGAGCGTAGCTGCTAAGCAGCTGCGAGAGCCCTATTATTCCCCAAGTGGTTTTTCTTTGTTTCTTTTTTCTTTTTCCTCCCCTTTGAACTGGAAAATGGCCCACTTCCCACTGGCGAAAACTCATGAAATTTGGCAGGACAACCGGGCCTGGTGAAAAATTTGATATTCCGAAGTCGCCCAAACAAGAAAATGCAAAATGGCTCCATAGCGCCCCCTAAGGTGAAAATTCACACTATTGACTGTCACGCCTGTACGCTTTGTCAAAATGACACAAAAATTGACACACACATGTATCTCAATAAGATCTACAAAAAAGTCAGTGCGGGCGTATCTGTCAAATGTACGGTTAAAGGGTTATTTCGCATTTTTTGCCGATCCGCACACATTGGAATTTCGCTAACTCCTCAGAAGGCTTTCGTTCCACCGGCACCACATTTGCTCAGGCCAATCTACACCCCATGGCCATTAAAAGTTATTCAAATCATGACGATGCACCCCACGGTTTAGGTTCTAGGGGGCGCCAAAGATAACCCTAAAATCCACATTTTTAAAAGTCTTATAACTTTTTATTTTTGCCCTCACTGGCCTCCAAGTTTTCTAGGATGATGCAATGTCCAGCCATCAACACATTTGTGAAGGAATTTTTACTCCCCAAAAGAGCGCCCCCCATGGCAGGAGAAAAAAGTCCATTTTTTCTTGTCCCCTAAGGTGAAAATACACATTGTTGAGTGTTACGCCTGTACGCTTTGGCAAAATGACACAAAAATTGACACACACATGTATCTCAAGAAGATCTACAAAAAAGTCCATGCGCACGTATCTGTCTAATGTACGGTTAAAGGGTTATTCCGCATTTTTTGCCGATTCCCACACATTGGAATTTCGCTAACTCCTCCGAAGGCTTTCGTTCCACCGGCACCACATTTGCTCAGGCCAAATTACACCCCATGGCCATTAAAAGTTATTCAAATCATGACGCTGCACCCCACGGTTTACGTTCTAGGGGGCGCCAAAGATAACCCAAAAATCCACATTTTTAAAAGTCTTTTAACTTTTTATTTTTGTCCTCACTGGCCTCCAAGTTTTCTAGGATGATGCAATGTCCAGCCATCAACACATTTGTGAAGGAATTTTTACTCCCTAAAAGAGCGCCCCCCATGGCAGGAGAAAAAAGTCCATTTTTTCTTGTCCCCTAAGGTGAAAATACACATTGTTGACTGTCACGCCTGTACGCTTTGGCAAAATGACACAAAAATTGACAATCATGTGTATCTCAATTAGATCTACGAAAAAGTCAAAAAGCGCGTATCTGTATAATGTATGGTAAAAGGGCTATTTTGCATTTTTTGCCAATTCGCACACATTGGAATTTCGCTAACTCCTCCTAAGGCCTTTGTCCCACTGACACCAAATTTGCTCAGGCCAATCTACACTCCATGGCCATTCAAAGTTGTAAAAATCATGACGCTGCACCCCACGGTTTACGTTTTAGGGGGCGCCAAAGATGACCCAAATATACATTACAGTAGACAAAGTAGTTTTGCCCACTGAGTGGCGCCAAAGGGACTTGTCTGTGGAGTCTCTGAGTCACTATTGGCCGTTTTTGACTACTTTAGATTTTACCTTTATATTTCCTCTTACAAAATTTTTACCTTGCCTTGCCTGGTATCATTTTTTTCAGCACAACCTCACCTGTGTCAATTTACAGTTATTTTATCATTTTGACATACTATATTTACACATTGGACCCAAATTCACACACAAAACATAAAATCCGAGTGGAAAAAAGTAACGTTTTTACTGTGAAAACCACAAATATGTGTGATGAACTGTTTTTAAAACTTAAACTTCAAATAAAAATTGTAAACTTCAAAACATATGCAAATTTTTAACAAAGAACATAGAAATTTACCTCTATTGACATCA
Organism: Xyrichtys novacula; assembly: GCA_962446985.1. Taxonomy (NCBI): domain Eukaryota; kingdom Metazoa; phylum Chordata; class Actinopteri; order Labriformes; family Labridae; genus Xyrichtys; species Xyrichtys novacula. Next base: position 28,384,476 of record OY660873.1, read on the forward strand.
AAATGCAGGCAATGGCCCAGGTGTTCTTTGTAAAATTATTTACAAAACACTGTATAGTCTCACAAATGTCACTTTTTATTTATGCCACTACAAAAAAACATGATGTAAATGATGCATGATGTAAAACATGATGTAAAAAACTTGTGTAGATCCTCCTCTATGTTAGTCCATGTGTAATTTTTCCATAATTCTTTGTTTTTTGCAGCATTTTTGTTAGTGTAACTGCAGATTGTGCTGACAGTGTCTATGGCAAAAAAAAAAAAAAAAAAACTGAAAATGCCTCAACATGAACCCCTGGTGGTCTCTGAGGGTGAAACCTGCTAACTGCTGCAGCTCTGTCAGCTTCAGTCTCCCATGCAGAGCTCGGAGCGCATGTGTGGCTCTGCACCCTTAGCAGTGTTGCTAACTCCTCAGTAAGGAAAGCCTGCTTCATGTCAGAGTCTCTAAACTCCAGAAGAAGTCGATAAAAGTCACTTTCTTTCTAAAAAAAAGTCGTTAGGGGGTCTGAAAAGTCATTGAATCTAACAACAAAGTCGCTAGGTTTGCAACTACGTGTCCCAGACTGCATCCCTGCTGAGAGTCCCTCCCTCCCTTCTCATATTGCAGGAAGAACGTAAGTTCCCGCCCCTTGTCAATCAGTCACCATATAATTTTGGATTGGTTGTTGTGGTGAAGTTTTCCACCAATAGGAGAGATGTTGTGGTGTGTTTTTTTTTTCCTTTGGCAAGCCTTTTCCGCCTGTAAGACCTGTCGCTAATGTCTGCATGCTATGTTTTCCTGTCTCATACAGCGCGATCGAGCGCCGAACGTGATCAAAATAAGCAGAAAACAAGTATCGCGGACATAATTTATCATAACTCTGGTTTTATTTGGCCTATCAACACAATTTAAAAACTGGTATATAGGTTGAGGTCCTCACTTTTGAGATAAATTGAAACGGAGAGTCAACGAGGCTCCGTCTTGCAGCTACATCCAGTTAAATATGTCATGTGACTTGAACGCACACACACACACACACACACACACACACACACACACAGACACACACACACACACACGCACACACACACACTCAGAGTCTGGTTTTTAGCACCTGCAAAAACATGCTATTTACATATTTGACAAGAATGCAGAGGCTCCTTTTGCCCCTGAAAAAAATCAAATTTCAAACACAACTTGACTGGTCATTTCTCCAAAAGACAACCATGAAGCTCCATCCAAACCTGAAGCAGGCAGTTGGTGCATGTGTACAGTAACCTGAGGGGAGTGAGGTGACTGCTTCTGAGGAGAACATGAGCAGTGAAGATTCACCTTAGAGCTAGAACAGAGACGTGCACATGATTATACAGGGGCAGGGGCTCAAGTTTTTTCCAGTTGTTTATACAATATGGAAATTAATGTGAAATTAAAAAACAAAGTATTAATAGAAAGGTAATGACTGTCCTGTGTAGGTGACAGTGATATCCAATAGGCTAGGCACTCACGAGGCTGGCTGTGGCAAGTGTAAGTGAAAGCAACACGCACTGGCAGGAAGAGCAGCAAACGCCGATGAAGGAAAAGGGTCTTTGCAGTGATGGGCGTTACCAGAGAGGGCGACGGCCAGAGGACGCGAATGGGATGGGGAGGCAGCGCGTTGGGGGGGGGGACGCGACACAGCTCGGGCCCGCCAGTGCCCCAACGGGGTCCTAGTTAGGGCCCGAGCCAGCTGCAGAGCAGCCGGGCGTAGGCCCTATTATTCCCCAAGTGGTTTTTCTTTGTTTCTTTCTTTCTTTAGGGCCCGAGCCAGCTGCAGAGCAGCCGGGCGTAGGCCCTATTATTCCCCAAGTGGTTTTTAGGGCCCGAGCGTAGCTGCTAAGCAGCTGCGAGAGCCCTCTTGTTCCTGATGGATTCTTCTTTCGTTATTTTTCCTCCGCTTTAAACTGGAAAATGGCCCACTTCCCACTGGCGAAAACTCAGGATATTTGGCAGGACGACCGGGCCTGGTGAAAAATTCGATATTCTGAAGTCGCCCAAACAAAAAAATGCAAAATGGCTCCATAGCGCCCCCTAAGGTGAAAATTCACATGACGGCTGTACGCTTTGTCAAAATGACACAAAAATTGACACACACATGTATCTCATTAAGATCTACAAAAAAGTCAGTGCGGGCGTATCTGTCAAATGTACGGTTAATGGGTTATTTCGCATTTTTTGCAGATCTGCACACATTGGAATTTCGCTAACTCCTCCGAAGGCTTTCGTTCGACCGGCACCACATTTGCGCAGGCCAATCTACCCCCCATGGCCATTAAAAGTTGTACAAATCATGACGCTGCACCCCACGGTTTAGGTTCTAGAGGGCGCCAAAGATAACCCAAAAATCCACAGTCTTAAAAGTCTTTTAACTTTTTATTTTTGTCCTCACTGGCCTCCAAGTTCTCTAGGATGATGCAATGTCCAGCCATCAACACATTTGTGAAGGAATTTTTACTCCCCAAAAGAGCGCCCCCCCATGGCAGGAGAAAAAAGTCCATTTTTTCTTGTCCCCTAACATGAAAATACACATTGTTGAGTGTCACGCCTGAACGCTTTGTCATATTGACACAAAATTTGACAATCACATGTATCTCAATAAGATCTACGAAAAAGTCAAAGAGCGCATATCTGTAAAATGTACGGTAAAAGGGCTATTTTGCATTTTTTGGCGATTCGCACACATTGGAATTTCGCTAACTCCTCTGAAGGCTTTCGTTCGACCGGAACCACATTTGCGCAGGCCAATCTACCCCCCATGGCCATTAAAAGTTGTACAAATCATGACGCTGCACCCCACGGTTTATGTTCTAGGGGGCGCCAAAGATAACCCAAAAATCCACATTCTTAAAAGTCTTATAACTTTTTATTTTTTTCCATACTGGCCTCCAAGTTTTTTAGGATGATGCAATGTCCAGTCATCAACACATTTGTGAAGGAATTTTTACTCCCCAAAAGAGCGCCCCCCAATGGCAGGAGAAAAAGGTCCATTTTTTCTTGTCTCCTAAGGTGAAAATACACATTGTCGAGTGTCACGCCTGTATGCTTTGTCATATTGACACAAAATTTAACAATCATGTGAATCTCAATAAGATCTACGAAAAAGTCAAAGGGCATGTATCTGTCAAATGTACGGTTAAAGGGCTATTTTGCATTTTTTGCCGATCCGCACACATTGGAATTTCGGTAACACCTCCGAAGGCTATCTTTCCACCGGCACCAAATTTGCTCAGGCCAATCTACACCCCATGGCCATTGAAAGTTGTACAAACCATCTTGCTACCCCCACGGTTTGGGTTCTAGGGGGCACCAAATATAACCCAAAAATCCACATTCTTAAAAGTCTTATAACTTTTTATTTTTTTCCATACTGGCCTCCAAGTTTTTTAGGATGATGCAATGTCCAGCCATCAACACATTTGTGAAGAAATTTTTACTCCCCAAAAGAGCGCCCCCCCATGGCAGGAGAAAAAAGTCCATTTTTTCTTATCCCGAAAGGTGAAAATACACGTTGTTGAGTGTCACGCCTTTACGCTTTGTCATATTGACACAAAATTTAACAATCACGTGAATCTCAATAAGATCTACGAAAAAGTCAAGGGCATGTATCTGTCAAATGTACGGTTAAAGGGCTATTTTGCATTTTTTGCCGATCCGCACACATTGGAATTTCGGTAACTCCTCCGAAGGCTATCTTTCCACCGGCACCAAATTTGCTCAGGCCAATCTACACCCCATGGCCATTAAAAGTTGTACAAACCATCTTGCTGCACCCCACGGTTTGGGTTCTAGGGGGCACCAAATATAACCCAAAAATCCACATTCTTAAAAGTCTTATAACTTTTTATTTTTTTCCATACTGGCCTCCAAGTTTTTTAGGATGATGCAATGTCCAGCCATCAACACATTTGTGAAGAAATTTTTACTCCCCAAAAGAGCGCCCCCCCATGGCAGGAGAAAAAAGTCCATTTTTTCTTATCCCGAAAGGTGAAAATACACATTGTTGAGTGTCACGCCTGAAAGCTTTGTCATATTGACAAAAAATTTGACAATCACGTGTATCTCAATAAGATCTATGAAAAAGTCAATGGGCACGTAAGTGTAAAATGTACAGTTAAAGGGCTATTTTGCATTTTTTGGCGATTCGCACACATTGGAATTTCGCCAAGTCCTCCTAAGGCTTTCGTCCCACTGACACCAAATTTGCTCAGGCCAATCTACACTCCATGGCCATTAAAAGTTGTAAAAATCATGACGCTGCACTCCACGGTTTAGGTTCTAGGGGGCGCCAAAGATAACCATAAAATCCACATATTTAAAAGTCTTATAACTTTTTATTTTTGTCCTCACTGGCCTCCAAGTTCTCTAGGATGATGCAATGTCCAGCCATCAACACATTTGTGAAGGAATTTTTACTCCCCAAAAGAGCGCCCCCCCATGGCAGGAGAAAAAAGTCAATTTTTTCTTGTCCCCTAAGGTGAAAATTTACATTGTTGAGTGTCACGCCTGTACGCTTTGTCATATTGACACAAAATTTGACAATCACGTGTATCTCAATAAGATCTACGAAAAAGTCAATGCGCACGTATCTGTAAAATGTACGGTTAAAGGGCTATTTTGCATTTTTTGCCGATTCGCACACATTGGAATGTGGCTATCTCCTCCTAAGGCTTTCGTCCCACTGACACCAAATTTGCTCAGGCCAATCTACACCCCATGGCCATTCAAAGTTGTAAAAATCATGACGCTGCACCCCACGGATTACGTTCTAGGGGGCGCCAAAGATGACCCAAATATCCACATTCTTAAAAGAATCCACATCCCCCACCCCCCATGGCAGGAGAAACAGTCAAGTTTTTCCTGCCCATCACTCAATGGCTCAATCGCATCGCTCTCCCGGCAACACCGTAACGAGGAGCAACTTGCCGTTTGGATATATCCTAGCTGTGTTTGTGCCCTCACTCATGGTCCAGACTTTTTTCAAATAGGACATGTAGTTTGTCTGCAGCGAGTGTTTTGGTAGAAACTGCGCCTCCCATTCATTATAATGGGAAATGACCACAGACAAGTGCGCACACCATCTTTGGACCTTGAGTGTGACGCGATCGGGAGGTGGAGGCGGTCGCGCTGGGGGCGGTGCGACGCGGCTCGGGCCCGACAGTGCCCCACCGGGGCCCTAGTTCTTTGTTTCTTTCTTTCTTTTTTCTTTTTCCTCCCCTTTGAACTGGAAAATGGCCCACTTCCCACTGGCGAAAACTCATGAAATTTGGCAGGACGACCGGGCCTGGTGAAAAATTCGATATTCTGAAGTCGCCCAAACAATAAAATGCAAAATGGCTCCATAGCGCCCCCTAAGGTGGAAATTCACACTATTGACTGTCACGCCTGTACGCTTTGTCATATTGACACAAAAATTGACACACATATGTATCTCAATAAGATCTACAAAAAAGTCAGTGCGGCCGTATCTGTCAAAATTACGGTTAAAGGGTTATTTCGCATTTTTTGCCGATCCGCACACATTGGAATTTCGCTAACTCCTCCGAAGGCTTTCGTTCCACCGGCACCACATTTGCTCAGGCCAATCTACACCCCGTGGCCATTAAAAGTTATCAAAATCATGACGCTGCACCCCACGGTTTACGTTCTAGGGGGCGCCAAAGATAACCCTAAAATCCACATATTTAAAAGTCTTATAACTTTTTATTTTTGTCCTCACTGGCCTCCAAGTTTTCTAGGATGATGCAATGTCCAGCCATCAACACATTTGTGAAGGAATTTTTAATCCCCAAAAGAGCGCCCCCCCATGGCAGGAGAAAAAAGTCCATTTTTTCTTGTCCCCTAAGGTGAAAATACACATTGTTGAGTGTCACGCCTGTACGCTTTGTCATATTGACACAAAATTTGACACACACATGTATCTCAATAAGATCTACGAAAAAGTCAATGCGCACGTATCTGTCAAATGTACGGTTAAAGGGTTATTCCGCATTTTTTGCCGATCCGCACACATTGGAATGTGGCTAACTCCTCCTAAGGCTTTCGTTCCACCGGCACCACATTTGCTCAGGACAATCTACACCCCATGGCCATTAAAAGTTATTCAAATCATGACGCTGCACCCCACAGTTTAGGTTGTAGGGGGCGCCAAAGATAACCCTAAAATCCACATATTTCAAAGTCTTATAACTTTTTATTTTTGTCCTCACTGGCCTCCAAGTTTTCTAGGATGATGCAATGTCCAGCCATCAACACATTTGTGAAGGAATTTTTACTCCCCAAAAGAGCGCCCCCCCATGGCAGGAGAAAAAAGTCCATTTTTTCTTGTCCCCTAAGGTGAAAATACATATTGTTGAGATTCACGCCTATACGCTTTGTCATATTGACACAAAATTTGACAATCACGTGCCTTGCCTGGTATCATTTTTTTCAGCACAACCTCACCTGTGCGAATTTACAGTTATTTTATCATGTTGACATACTGAATTTACACAATGGACCCAAATTCACACACAAAACATAAAATCCGAGTGGAAAAAAGTAACATTTTTACTGTGAAAACCACAAATATGTGTGATGAACTGTTTTTAAAACTTAAACTTCAAATAAAAATTGTAAACTTCAAAACATATGCAAATTTTTAACAAAGAACATAGTGATTTACCTCTATTTACATCAAAATGCAGGCAATGGCCCAGGCGTTCTTTGTAAAATTATTTACAAAACACTGTATAGTCTCACAAATGTCACTTTTTATTTATGCCACTACAAAAAAACATGATGTAAATGATGCATGATGTAAAACATGATGTAAAAAACTTGTGTAGATCCTCCTCTATGTCAGTCCATGTGTAATTTTTCCATAATTCTTTGTTTTTTGCAGCATTTTTGTTAGTGTAACTGCAGATTGTGCTGACAGTGTCTATGGCAAAAAAAAAAAAAAACTAAAAATGCCTCAACATGAACCCCTGGTGGTCTCTGAGGGTGAAACCTGCTAACTGCTGCAGCTCTGTCAGCTTCAGTCTCCCATGCAGAGCTCTTAGCGCATGTGTGGCTCTGCACCCTTAGCAGCGTTGCTAACTCCTCAGTAAGGAAAGCCTGCTTCATGTCAGAGTCTCTAAACTCCAGAAGAAGTCGATAAAAGTCCCTTTCTTTCTAAAAAAAAGTCGTTAGGGGGTCTGAAAAGTCATTGAATCTAACAACAAAGTCGCTAGGTTTGCAACTACGTGTCCCAGACTGCATCCCTGCTGAGAGTCCCTCCCTCCCTGGTTGTTGTGGTGAAGTTTTCCACCAATAGGAGAGATGTTGTGGTGTGTTTTTTTTTTCCTTTGGCAAGCCTTTTCCGCCTGTAAGACCTGTGGCTAATGTCTGCATGCTATGTTTTCCTGTCTCATACAGCGCGATCGAGCGCCGAACGTGATCAAAATAAGCAGAAAAAAAGTATCGCGGACATAATTTATCATAACTCTGGTTTTATTTGGCCTATCAACACAATTTAAAAACTGGTATATAGGTTGAGGTCCTCACTTTTGAGATAAGTTGAAACGGAGAGTCAACGAGGCTCCGTCTTGCAGCTACATCCGGTTAAATATGTCATGTGACTTGAACGCACACACAGACACACACACACGCACACACACACACACACACACAGACACACACACTCAGAGTCTGGTTTTTAGCACCTGCAAAAACATGCTATTTACATATTTGACAAGAATGCAGAGGCTCCTTTTGCCCCTGAAAAAAATCAAATTTCAAACACAACTTGACTGGTCATTTCTCCAAAAGACAACCATGAAGCTCCATCCAAACCTGAAGCAGGCAGTTGGTGCATGTGTACAGTAACCTGAGGAAAGTGAGGTGACTACTTCTGAGGAGAACATGAGCAGTGAAGATTCACCTTGGAGCTAGAACAGGGACGTGCACATGATTATACAGGGGCAGGGGCTCAAGTTTTTTCCAGTCATTTATACAATATTGAAATTAATGTGAAATTAAAAAACAATTATTAATAGAAAGGTTATGACTGTCCTGTGCAGATGACAGTGATATCCAATAGGCTAGGCACTCACGAGGCTGGCTGTGGCAAGTGTAAGTGAAAGCAACACGCACTGGCAGGAAGAACAGCAAACGCCGATGAAGGAAAAGGGTCTTTGCAGTGATGGGCGTTACCAGAGAGGGCGATGGCCAGAGGACACAAATGGGACGGGAAGGCAGCACGTTGGGGGGGGGACGCGACACGGCTCGGGCCCGCCAGTGCCCCAACGGGGTCCTAGTTTTTCTTTTTCCTCCCCTTTGAACTGGAAAATGGCCCACTTCCCACTGGCGAAAACTCATGAAATTTGGCAGGACGACCGGGCCTGGTGAAAAATTCGATATTCTGAAGTCGCCAAAACAATAAAATGCAAAATGGCTCCATAGCGCCCCCTAAGGTGGAAATTCACACTATTGACTGTCACGCCTGTACGCTTTGTCATATTGACACAAAAATTGACACACACATGTATCTCAATAAGATCTACAAAAAAGTCAGCGCGGCCGTATCTGTCAAAATTACGGTTAAAGGGTTATTTCGCATTTTTTGCCGATCCGCACACATTGGAATTTCGCTAACTCCTCCGAAGGCTTTCGTTCCACCGGCACCACATTTGCTCAGGCCAATCTACACCCCATGGCCATTAAAAGTTATCAAAATCATGACGCTGCACCCCAAGGTTTAGGTTCTAGGGGGCGCCAAAGATAACACTAAAATCCACATATTTAAAAGTCTTATAACTTTTTATTTTTGTCCTCACTGGCCTCCAAGTTTTCTAGGATGATGCAATGTCCAGCCATCAACACATTTGTGAAGGAATTTTTACTCCCCAAAAGAGCGCCCCCCCATGGCAGGAGAAAAAAGTCCATTTTTTCTTGTCCCCTAAGGTTAAAATACACATTGTTGAGTGTCACGGCTATACGCTTTGTCAAAATGACACAAAAATTGACACACACATGTAACTCAATAAGATCTACAAAAAAGTCCATGCGCGCGTATCTGTCAAATGTACAGTTAAAGGGTTATTCCGCATTTTTTGGCGATCCGCACACATTGGAATTTCGCTAACTCCTCCGAAGGCTTTCGTTCCACCGGCACCACATTTGCTCAGGCCAATCTACACCCCATGGCCATTAAAAGTTATTCAAATCATGATGCTGCACCCCATGGTTTAGGTTCTAGGGGGCGCCAAAAATAACCCAAAAATCCACATTCTTAAATGTTTTATAACTTTTTATTTTTGTCCTCACTGGCCTCCAAGTTTTCTAGGATGATGCAATGTCCAGCCATCAACACATTTGTTAAGGAATTTTTACTCCCCAAAAGAGCGCCCCCCCATGGTAGGAGAAAAAAGTCAATTTTTTCTTGTCCCCTTACATAAAAATACACATTGTTGAGTGTCACGCCTGAACGCTTTGTCATATTGACACAAAAATTGACAATCATGTGTATCTCAATTAGATCTACGAAAAAGTCAAAGAGCGCGTATCTGTATAATGTACGGTTAAAGGGCTATTTTGCATTTTTTGCCGATTCGCACACATTGGAATGTGGCTATCTCCTCCTAAGGCTTTCGTCCCACCGATACCAAATTTGCTCAGGGCAATCTACACCCCATGCCCATTCAAAGTTGTAAAAATCATGACGCTGCACCCCACGGTTTACGTTCTAGGGGGCGCCAAAGATGACCCAAAAATCCACATTCTTAAAAGTCATTTTGGCCACTGCAGGAGTACAGAGTACTGCAGTTCTAGGGGGCGCCAAAGATGACCCAAAAATCCACATTCTTAAAAGTCTTTTTGGCCACTGCAGGAGTACAGAGTACTGCACGATACACACACATATACACACACGCCAACATACACACACACACACACACACACACACACACACACACACACACACACACACACACAGACACACACACACACTCAGAGTCTGTTTTTTAGCACCTGCAAAAACATGCTGTTTACATATTTGACAAGAATGCAGAGGCTTCCTTTTGCCCCTGAAAAAAATCAAATTTCAAACACAACTTGACTGTTCATTTCTCCAAAAGACAACCATGAAGCTCCATTTCAAACCTGAAGCAGATAGTTGGTGCATGTGTACAGTAACCTGAGGGGAGTGAGGTGACTATTTCTGAGGAGAACATGAGCAGTGAAGATTCACCTTGGAGCTAGAACAGGGACGTGCACATGATTATACAGGGGCAGGGGCTCAAGTTTTTTCCAGTCATTTATACAATATGGAAATTAATGTGAAATTAAACCACAAATATGTGTGATGAACTGTTTTTAAAACTTAAACTTCAAATAAAAATTGTAAACTTCAAAACATATGCAAATTTTTAACAAAGAACATAGTGATTTACCTCTATTTACATCAAAATGCAGGCAATGGCCCAGGCGTTCTTTGTAAAATTATTTACAAAACACTGTATAGTCTCACAAATGTCACTTTTTATGTATGCCACTACAAAAAAACATGATGTAAATGATGCATGATGTAAAACATGATGTAAAAAACTTGTGTAGATCCTCCTCTATGTCAGTCCATGTGTAATTTTTCCATAATTCTTAGTTTTTTGCAGCATTTTTGTCAGTGTAACTGCAGATTGTGCTGACAGTGTCTATGGCACAAAAAAAAAAAAAATTAAAATGCCTCAACATGAACCCCTGGTGGTCTCTGAGGGTGAAACCTGCTAACTGCTGCAGCTCTGTCAGCTTCAGTCTCCCATGCAGAGCTCTGAGCGCATGTGTGGCTCTGCACCCTTAGCAGCGTTGCTAACTCCTCAGTAAGGAAAGCCTGCTTCATGTCAGAGTCTCTAAACTCCAGAAGAAGTCGATAAAAGTCCCTTTCTTTCTAAAAAAAAGTCGTTAGGGGGTCTGAAAAGTCATTGAATCTAACAACAAAGTCGCTAGGTTTGCAACTACGTGTCCCAGACTGCATCCCTGCTGAGAGTCCCTCCCTCCCTTCTCATGTTGCAGGAAGAACGTAAGCGCCCGCCCCTTGTCAATCAGTCACCATATAATTTTGGATTGGTTGTTGTGGTGAAGTTTTCCACCAATAGGAGAGATGTTGTGGTGTGTTTTTTTTTTCCTTTGGCAAGCCTTTTCCGCCTGTAAGACCTGTGGCTAATGTCTGCATGCTATGTTTTCCTGTCTCATACAGCGCGATCGAGCGCCGAACGTGATCAAAATAAGCAGAAAAAAAGTATCGCGGACATAATTTATCATAACTCTGGTTTTATTTGGCCTATCAACACAATTTAAAAACTGGTATATAGGTTGAGGTCCTCACTTTTGAGATAAGTTGAAACGGAGAGTCAACGAGGCTCCGTCTTGCAGCTACATCCGGTTAAATATGTCATGTGATTTGAACGCACACATAGACACACACACACGCACACACACACACACACACACACACACACACACACACACACTCAGAGTCTGGTTTTTAGCACCTGCAAAAACATGCTATTTACATATTTGACAAGAATGCAGAGGCTCCTTTTGCCCCTGAAAAAAATCAAATTTCAAACACAACTTGACTGGTCATTTCTCCAAAAGACAACCATGAAGCTCCATCCAAACCTGAAGCAGGCAGTTGGTGCATGTGTACAGTAACCTGAGGGGAGTGAGGTGAGTGCTTCTGAGGAGAACATGAGCAGTGAAGATTCACCTTGGAGCTAGAACAGAGACATGCACATGATTATACAGGGGCAGGGGCTCAAGTTTTTTCCAGTCGTTTATACAATATGGAAATTAATGTGAAATTAAAACACAAAGTATTAATAGAAAGGTAATGACTGTCCTGTGTAGGTGACAGTGATATCCAATAGGCTAGGCACTCACGAGGCTGGCTGTGACAAGTGTAAGTGAAAGCAACACGCACTGGCAGGAAGAACAGCAAACGCCGATGAAGGAAAAGGGTCTTTGCAGTGATGGGCGTTACCAGAGAGGGCGATGGCCAGAGGACACAAATGGGACGGGGAGGCAGCACGTTGGGGGGGGGGGGGGGGGGGACGCGACACGGCTCGGGCCCGCCAGTGCCCCAACGGGGTCCTAGTTAGGGCCCGAGCGTAGCTGCTAAGCAGCTGCGAGAGCCCTCTTGTTCCTGCATGTTTCCTTCTTTCGTTATTATTTTTCCTCCGCTTTAAACTGGAAAATGGCCCACTTCCCACTGGCGAAAACTCAGGAAATTTGGCAGGACGACCGGGCCTGGTGAAAAATTCGATATTCTGAAGTCGCCCAAACAATAAAATGCAAAATGGCTCCATAGCGCCCCCTAAGGTGAAAATTCACATGACGGCTGTACGCTTTGTCATATTGACACAAAAATTGACACACACATGTATCTCAATAAGATCTACAAAAAAGTCAGTGCGGGCGTATCTGTCAAATGTACGGTTAATGGGTTATTTTGCATTTTTTGCAGATCTGCACACATTGGAATTTCGCTAACTCCTCCGAAGGCTTTCGTTCGACCGGCACCACATTTGCGCAGGCCAATCTACCCCCCATGGCCATTAAAAGTTGTACAAATCATAACGCTGCACCCCACGGTTTACGTTCTAGGGGGCGCCAAAGATAACCCAAAATCCACATTCTTAAAAGTCTTATAACTTTTTATTTTTGTCCTCACTGCCCTCCAAGTTTTCTAGGATGATGCAATGTCCAGCCATCAACACATTTGTGAAGGAATTTTTACTCCCCAAAAGAGCGCCCCCCCATGGCAGGAGAAAAAAGTCAATTTTTTCTTGTCCCCTTACATGAAAATACACATTGTTGAGTGTCACGCCTGAACGCTTTGTCATATTGACACAAAAATTGACAATCATGTGTATCTCAATTAGATCTACGAAAAAGTCAAAAAGCGCGTATCTGTATAATGTACGGTTAAAGGGCTATTTCGCATTTTTTGCCGATTCGCACACATTGGAATGTGGCTATCTCCTCCTAAGGCTTTCGTCCCACTGATACCAAATTTGCTCAGGGCAATCTACACCCCATGCCCATTCAAAGTTGTAAAAATCATGACGCTGCACCCCACGGTTTACGTTCTAGGGGGCGCCAAAGATGACCCAAAAATCCACATTCTTAAAAGTCATTTTGGCCACTGCAGGAGTACAGAGTACTGCAGTTCTAGGGGGCGCCAAAGATGACCCAAAAATCCACATTCTTAAAAGTCTTTTTGGCCACTGCAGGAGTACAGAGTACTGCAGGATACACACACATATACACACACACACACACACACACACACACACACACACACACACACACACACACACACACACACACACACACACACACACACACACTCAGAGTCTGTTTTTTAGCACCTGCAAAAACATGCTGTTTACATATTTGACAAGAATGCAGAGGCTTCCTTTTGCCCCTGAAAAAAATCAGATTTCAATCACAACTTGACTGTTCATTTCTCCAAAAGACAACCATGAAGCTCCATCCAAACCTGAAGCAGATAGTTGGTGCATGTGTACAGTAACCTGAGGGGAGTGAGGTGACTATTTCTGAGGAGAACATGAGCAGTGAAGATTCACCTTGGAGCTAGAACAGGGACGTGCACATGATTATACAGGGGCAGGGGCTCAAGTTTTTTCCAGTCATTTATACAATATGGAAATTAATGTGAAATTAAACCACAAATATGTGTGATAAACTGTTTTTAAAACTTAAACTTCAAATAAAAATTGTAAACTTCAAAACATATGCAAATTTTTAACAAAGAACATAGTAATTTACCTCTATTTACATCAAAATGCAGGCAATGGCCCAGGCGTTCTTTGTAAAATTATTTACAAAACACTGTATAGTCTCACAAATGTCACTTTTTATTTATGCCACTACAAAAAAACATGATGTAAATGATGCATGATGTAAAACATGATGTAAAAAACTTGTGTAGATCCTCCTCTATGTCAGTCCATGTGTAATTTTTCCATAATTCTTTGTTTTTTGCAGCATTTTTGTTAGTGTAACTGCAGATTGTGCTGACAGTCTATGGCAAAAAAAACAACTAGGGCCCCGTTGGGGCACTGGCGGGCCCGAGCTGTGTCGCCCCCCCCCCCCAACGCGCTGCCTCCCCGTCCCATTCGCGTCCTCTGGCCATCGTCCTCTCTGGTAACGCCCATCACTGCAAAGACCCTTTTCCTTCATCGGCGTTTGCTGTTCTTCCTGCCAGTGCGTGTTGCTTTCACTTACACTTGCCACAGCCAGCCTTGTGAGTGCCTAGCCTATTGGATATCACTGTCACCTACACAGGACAGTCATTACCTTTCTATTAATACTTTGTTTTTTAATTTCACATTAATTTCCATATTGTATAAACGACTGGAAAAAACTTGAGCCCCTGCCCCCGTATAATCATGTGCACGTCCCTGTTCTCGCTCCAAGGTGAATCTTCACTGCTCATGTTCTCCTCAGAAGCAGTCACCTCACTCCCCTCAGGTTACTGTACACATGCACCAACTGCCTGCTTCAGGTTTGGATGGAGCTTCATGGTTGTCTTTTGGAGAAATGAGCAGTCAAGTTGTGTTAGAAATTTGATTTTTTTCAGGGGCAAAAGGAAGCCTCTGCATTGTTGTCAAATATGTAAATAGCATGTTTTTGCAGGTGCTAAAAAACAGACTCTGAGTGTGTGTGTGTGTGTGTGTGTGTGTGTGTGTGTGTGTGTGTGTGTGTGTGTGTGTGTGTGTGTGTGTGTCTGTGTGTGTGTATCCTGCAGTACTCTGTACTCCTGCAGTGGCCAAAACGACTTTTAAGAATGTGGATATTTGGGTCATCTTTGGCGCCCCCTAGAACGTAAACCATGGGGTGCAGCGGCATGATTTTTACAACTTTGAATGGCCATGGGGTGTAGATTGGCCTGAGCAAATTTGGTGTCAGTGGGACGAAAGCCTTAGGAGGAGTTAGCCACATTCCAATGTGTGCGAATCGGCAAAAAATGCAAAATAGCCCTTTAGCCGTACATTTTACAGATACGCGCCCATTGACTTTTTCGTAGATCTTATTGAGATACACGTGTGTGTCAAATTTTTTGTCAATACGACAAAGCGTACAGGCGTGACACTCAACAATGTGTATTTTCACCTTAGGGGACAAGAAAAAATGGACTTTTTATTCCTGCCATGGGGGGGCGCTCTTTTGGGGAGTAAAAATTCCTTCACAAATGTGTTGATGGCTGGACATTGCATCATCCTAGAAAACTTGGAGGCCAGTGAGGACAAAAAAAAAAATTTATAAAACTTTTAAGAATGTGGATTTTTGGGTTATTTTTGGCGCCCCCTAGAACCTAAACCATGGGGTGCAGCATTATGATTTGTACAACTTTGAATGGCCATGGAGTGTAGATTGGCCTGAGCAAATGTGGTGCCGGTGGAACGAAAGCCTTCGGAGGAGTTAGCGAAATTCCAATGTGTGCGGATCTGCAAAAAATGCAAAATAACCCTTTAACCGTACATTTGACAGATACGCCCGCACTGACTTTTTTGTAGATCTTATTGAGATACATGTGTCTGTCAATTTTTGTGTCAATATGACAAAGCGTACAGGCGTGACAGTCAATAGTGTGAATTTTCACCTTAGGGGGCGCTATGGAGCCATTTTGCATTTTCTTGTTTGGGCGACTTCAGAATATCGAATTTTTCACCAGGCCCGGTCGTCCTGCCAAATTTCATGAGTTTTCGCCAGTGGGAAGTGGGCCATTTTCCAGTTTAAAGCGGAGGAAAAATAATAATAATAACAAAAGAAGAATCCATCAGGAACAAGAGGGCTCTCGCAGCTGCTTAGCAGCTACGCTCGGGCCCTAAAAACTGAAAATGCCTCAACATGAACCCCTGGTGGTCTCTGAGGGTGAAACCTGCTAACTGCTGCAGCTCTGTCAGCTTCAGTCTCCCATGCAGAGCTCGGAGCGCATGTGTGGCTCTGCACCCTTAGCAGCGTTGCTAACTCCTCAGTAAGGAAAGCCTGCTTCACGTCAGAGTCTCTAAACTCCAGAAGAAGTCGATAAAAGTCCCTTTCTTTCTAAAAAAAAGTCGTTAGGGGGTCTGAAAAGTAATTGAATCTAACAACAAAGTCGCTAGGTTTGCAACTACGTGTCCCAGACTGCATCCCTGCTGAGAGTCCCTCCCTCCCTTCTCATGTTGCAGGAAGAACGTAAGCGCCCGCCCCTTGTCATTCAGTCACCATATAATTTTGGATTGGTTGTTGTGGTGAAGTTTTCCACCAATAGGAGAGATGTTGTGGTGTGTTTTTTTTTTCTTTTGGCAAGCCTTTTCCGCCTGTAAGACCTGTCGCTAATGTCTGCATGCTATGTTTTCCTGTCTCATACAGCGCGATCGAGCGCCGAACGTGATCAAAATAAGCAGAAAAAAAGTATCGCGGACATAATTTATCATAACTCTGGTTTTATTTGGCCTATCAACACAATTTAAAAACTGGTATATAGGTTGAGGTCCTCACTTTTGAGATAAGTTGAAACGGAGAGTTAACGAGGCTCCGTCTTGCAGCTACATCCGGTTAAATATGTCATGTGACTTGAACGCTGGGGAGCGTCAATCGAATCGAATCAAACCTAACTCTCAGATGAATCTTCAAAATTCACCTCAGAAATATGCTTATTATTCTTCTCAGAGTACTGCAGGATACACACACACACACACACAGACACACACACACACACACACACACACACACACACACACACACACACACACACACACACACTCAGAGTCTGTTTTTTAGCACCTGCAAAAACATGCTATTTACATATTTGACAAGAATGCAGAGGCTTCCTTTTGCCCCTGAAAAAAATCAAATTTCAAACACAACTTGACTGCTCATTTCTCCAAAAGACAACCATGAAGCTCCATCCAAACCTGAAGCAGGCAGTTGGTGCATGTGTACAGTAACCTGAGGGGAGTGAGGTGACTGCTTCTGAGGAGAACATGAGCAGTGAAGATTCACCTTGGAGCTAGAACAGGGACGTGCACATGATAATACAGGGGCAGGGGCTCAAGTTTTTTCCAGTCGTTTATACAATATGGAAATTAATGTGAAATTAAAAAACAAAGTATGACTGTCCTGTGTAGGTGACAGTGATATCCAATAGGCTAGGCACTCACGAGGCTGGCTGTGGCAAGTGTAAGTGAAAGCAACACGCACTGGCAGGGAGAACAGCAAACGCCGATGAAGGAAAAGGGTCTTTGCTGTGATGGGCGTTACCAGAGAGGGCGATGGCCAGAGGACACGAATGGGACGGGGAGGCAGCGCGTTGGGGGGGGGGGGGGGTGCGACACGGCTCGGGCCCGCCAGTGCCCCAACGGTGCCCTAGTTCTTTCTTTCTTTCTTCTTTTTCCTCCCCTTTGAACTGGAAAATGGCCCACTTCCCACTGGCGAAAACTCATGAAATTTGGCAGGACGACCGGGCCTGGTGAAAAATTCGATATTCTGAAGTCGCCCAAACAATGAAATGCAAAATGGCTCCATAGCGCCCCCTAAGGTGGAAATTCACACTATTGACTGTCACGCCTGTACGCTTTGTCATATTGACACAAAAATTGACACACATATGTATCTCAATAAGATCTACAAAAAAGTCAGTGCGGCCGTATCTGTCAAATGTACGGTTAAAGGGTTATTTTGCATTTTTTTCCGATCCGCACACATTGGAATTTCGCTAACTCCTCCGAAGGCTTTCGTTCCACCGGCACCACATTTGCTCAGGCCAATCTACACCCCGTGGCCATTAAAAGTTATCAAAATCATGACGCTGCACCCCAAGGTTTAGGTTCTAGGGGGCGCCAAAGATAACACTAAAATCCACATATTTAAAAGTCTTATAACTTTTTATTTTTGTCCTCACTGGCCTCCAAATTTTCTAGGATGATGCAATGTCCAGCCATCAACACATTTGTGAAGGAATTTTTACTCCCCAAAAGAGCGCCCCCCCATGGCAGGAGAAAAAAGTCCATTTTTTCTTGTCCCCTAAGGTGAAAATACACATTGTTGAGTGTCACGCCTATACGCTTTGTCAAAATGACACAAAAATTGACACACACATGTAACTCAATAAGTTCTACGAAAAAGTCAATGCGCGCGTATCTGTCAAATGTACGGTTAAAGGGTTATTCCGCATTTTTTGCCGATCCGCACACATTGGAATTTCGCTAACTCCTCCGAAGGCTTTCTGTCCACCGGCACCACATTTGCTCAGGCCAATCTACACCCCATGGCCATTAAAAGTTATTCAAATCATGACGCTGCACCCCACGGTTTAGGTTCTAGGGGGCGCCAAAGACAACCCTAAAATCCACATATTTAAAAGTCTTATAACTTTTTATTTTTGTCCTCACTGGCCTCCAAGTTTTCTAGGATGATGCAATGTCCAGCCATCAACACATTTGTGAAGGAATTTTTACTCCCCAAAAGAGCGCCCCCCCATGGCAGGAGAAAAAAGTCCATTTTTTCTTGTCCCCTAAGGTGAAAATACATATTGTTGAGATTTACGCCTATACGCTTTGTCATATTGACACAAAATTTGACAATCACGTGCCTTGCCTGGTATCATTTTTTTTCAGCACAACCTCACCTGTGCGAATTTACAGTTATTTTATCATGTTGACATACTGAATTTACACAATGGACCCAAATTCACACACAAAACATAAAATCCGAGTGGAAAAAAGTAACATTTTTACTGTGAAAACCACAAATATGTGTGATGAACTGTTTTTAAAACTTAAACTTCAAATAAAAATTGTAAACTTCAAAACATATGCAAATTTTTAACAAAGAACATAGTGATTTACCTCTATTTTCATCAAAATGCAGGCAATGGCCCAGGCGTTCTTTGTAAAATTATTTACAAAACACTGTATTGTCTCACAAATGTCACTTTTTATTTATGCCACTACAAAAAAACATGATGTAAATGATGCATGATGTAAAACATGATGTAAAAAACTTGTGTAGATCCTCCTCTATGTCAGTCCATGTGTAATTTTTCCATAATTCTTTGTATTTTGCAGCATTTTTGTTAGTGTAACTGCAGATTGTGCTGACAGTGTCTATGGCACAAAAAAAAAAAAAATTTAAAATGCCTCAACATGAACCCCTGGTGGTCTCTGAGGGTGAAACCTGCTAACTGCTGCAGCTCTGTCAGCTTCAGTCTCCCATGCAGAGCTCTGAGCGCATGTGTGGCTCTGCACCCTTAGCAGCGTTGCTAACTCCTCAGTAAGGAAAGCCTGCTTCATGTCAGAGTCTCTAAACTCCAGAAGAAGTCGATAAAAGTCCCTTTCTTTCTAAAAAAAAGTCGTTAGGGGGTCTGAAAAGTCATTGAATCTAACAACAAAGTCGCTAGGTTTGCAACTACGTGTCCCAGACTGCATCCCTGCTGAGAGTCCCTCCCTCCCTTCTCATGTTGCAGGAAGAACGTAAGCGCCCGCCCCTTGTCAATCAGTCACCATATAATTTTGGATTGGTTGTTGTGGTGAAGTTTTCCACCAAGAGGAGAGATGTTGTGGTGTGTTTTTTTTTTCTTTTGGCAAGCCTTTTCCGCCTGCAAGACCTGTCGCTAATGTCTGCATGCTATGTTTTCCTGTCTCATACAGCGCGATCGAGCGCCGAACGTGATCAAAATAAGCAGAAAAAAAGTATCGCGGACATAATTTATCATAACTCTGGTTTTATTTGGCCTATCAACACAATTTAAAAACTGGTATATAGGTTGAGGTCCTCACTTTTGAGATAAGTTGAAACAGAGAGTCAACGAGGCTCCGTCTTGCAGCTACATCCGGTTAAATATGTCATGTGACTTGAACGCACACACAGACACACACACACGCACACACACACACACACACACACACACACACACACACACACACACACACACACACTCAGAGTCTGGTTTTTAGCACCTGCAAAAACATGCTATTTACATATTTTACAAGAATGCAGAGGCTCCTTTTGCCCCTGAAAAAAATCAAATTTCAAACACAACTTGACTGGTCATTTCTCCAAAAGACAACCATGAAGCTCCATCCAAACCTGAAGCAGGCAGTTGGTGCATGTGTACAGTAACCTGAGGGGAGTGAGGTGAGTGCTTCTGAGGAGAACATGAGCAGTGAAGATTCACCTTGGAGCTAGAACAGAGACATGCACATGATTATACAGGGGCAGGGGCTCAAGTTTTTTCCAGTCGTTTATACAATATGGAAATTAATGTGAAATTAAAACACAAAGTATTAATAGAAAGGTAATGACTGTCCTGTGTAGGTGACAGTGATATCCAATAGGCTAGGCACTCACGAGGCTGGCTGTGGCAAGTGTAAGTGAAAGCAACACGCACTGGCAGGAAGAACAGCAAACGCCGATGAAGGAAAAGGGTCTTTGCAGTGATGGGCGTTACCAGAGAGGGCAATGGCCAGAGGACACAAATGGGACAGGGAGGCAGCACGTTGGGGGGGGGGGGGACGCGACACGGCTCGGGCCCGCCAGTGCCCCAACGGGGCCCTAGTTTTTCTTTTTCCTCCCCTTTGAACTGGAAAATGGCCCACTTCCCACTGGCGAAAACTCATGAAATTTGGCAGGACGACCGGGCCTGGTGAAAAATTTGATATTCTGAAGTCGCCAAAACAATAAAATGCAAAATGGCTCCATAGCGCCCCCTAAAGGGGAAAATTCACACTATTCACTGTCACGACTGTACGCTTTGTCAAAATGACACAAAAATTGACACACACATGTATCTCAATAAGATCTACAAAAAAGTCAGTGCGGCCGTATCTGTCAAAATTACGGTTAAAGGGTTATTTCGCATTTTTTGCCGATCTGCACACATTGGAATTTCGCTAACTCCTCCGAAGGCTTTCGTTCCACCGGCACCACATTTGCTCAGGCCAATCTACACCCC
This sequence comes from Xyrichtys novacula, assembly GCA_962446985.1. Classification (NCBI taxonomy): domain Eukaryota; kingdom Metazoa; phylum Chordata; class Actinopteri; order Labriformes; family Labridae; genus Xyrichtys; species Xyrichtys novacula. The sequence goes on from OY660873.1 coordinate 28,405,468, forward strand.
GTGGCCATTAAAAGTTATCAAAATCATGACGCTGCACCCCAAGGTTTAGGTTCTAGGGGGCGCCAAAGATAACACTAAAATCCACATATTTAAAAGTCTTATAACTTTTTATTTTTGTCCTCACTGGCCTCCAAGTTTTCTAGGATGATGCAATGTCCAGCCATCAACACATTTGTGAAGGAATTTTTACTCCCCAAAAGAGCGCCCCCCCATGGCAGGAGAAAAAAGTCCATTTTTTCTTGTCCCCTAAGGTGAAAATACACATTGTTGAGTGTCACGCCTATACGCTTTGTCAAAATGACACAAAAATTGACACACACATGTAACTCAATAAGATCTACGAAAAAGTCAATGCGCGCGTATCTGTCAAATGTACGGTTAAAGGGTTATTCCGCATTTTTTGCCGATCCGCACACATTGGAATGTGGCTAACTCCTCCTAAGGCTTTCGTTCCACCGGCACCACATTTGCTCAGGCCAATCTACACCCCATGGCCATTAAAAGTTATCAAAATCATGCCGCTGCACCCCACGGTTTAGGTTCTAGGGGGCGCCAAAGATAACCCTAAAATCCACATATTTAAAAGTCTTATAACTTTTTATTTTTGTCCTCACTGGCCTCCAAGTTTTCTAGGATGATGCAATGTCCAGCCATCAACACATTTGTGAAGGAATTTTTACTCCCCAAAAGAGCGCCCCCCCATGGCAGGAGAAAAAATTCCATTTTTTCTTGTCCCCTAAGGTGAAAATACATATTGTTGAGATTCACGCCTATACGCTTTGTCATATTGACACAAAATTTGACAATCACGTGCCTTGCCTGGTATCATTTTTTTCAGCACAACCTCACCTGTGCGAATTTACAGTTATTTCATCATGTTGACATACTGAATTTACACAATGGACCCAAATTCACACACAAAACATAAAATCCGAGTGGAAAAAAGTAACATTTTTACTGTGAAAACCACAAATATGTGTGATGAACTGTTTTTAAAACTTAAACTTCAAATAAAAATTGTAAACTTCAAAACATATGCAAATTTTTAACAAAGAACATAGTGATTTACCTCTATTTACATCAAAATGCAGGCAATGGCCCAGGCGTTCTTTGTAAAATTATTTACAAAACACTGTATAGTCTCACAAATGTCACTTTTTATTTATGCCACTACAAAAAAACATGATGTAAATGATGCATGATGTAAAACATGATGTAAAAAACTTGTGTAGATCCTCCTCTATGTCAGTCCATGTGTAATTTTTCCATAATTCTTTGTTTTTTGCAGCATTTTTGTTAGTGTAACTGCAGATTGTGCTGACAGTGTCTATGGCACAAAAAAAAAAAATTAAAATGCCTCAACATGAACCCCTGGTGGTCTCTGAGGGTGAAACCTGCTAACTGCTGCAGCTCTGTCAGCTTCAGTCTCCCATGCAGAGCTCTGAGCGCATGTGTGGCTCTGCACCCTTAGCAGCGTTGCTAACTCCTCAGTAAGGAAAGCCTGCTTCATGTCAGAGTCTCTAAACTCCAGCAGAAGTCGATAAAAGTCCCTTTCTTTCTAAAAAAAAGTCGTTAGGGGGTCTGAAAAGTCATTGAATCTAACAACAAAGTCGCTAGGTTTGCAACTACGTGTCCCAGACTGCATCCCTGCTGAGAGTCCCTCCCTCCCTTCTCATGTTGCAGGAAGAACGTAAGCGCCCGCCCCTTGTCAATCAGTCACCATATAATTTTGGATTGGTTGTTGTGGTGAAGTTTTCCACCAATAGGAGAGATGTTGTGGTGTGTTTTTTTTTTTTTTGGCAAGCCTTTTCCGCCTGTAAGACCTGTCGCTAATGTCTGCATGCTATGTTTTCCTGTCTCATACAGCGCGATCGAGCGCCGAACGTGATCAAAATAAGCAGAAAACAAGTATCGCGGACATAATTTATCATAACTCTGGTTTTATTTGGCCTATCAACACAATTTAAAAACTGGTATATAGGTTGAGGTCCTCACTTTTGAGATAAGTTGAAACGGAGAGTCAACAAGGCTCCGTCTTGCAGCTACATCCGGTTAAATATGTCATGTGACTTGAACGCACACACAGACACGCACACACACACACACACACACACACACACACACACACACACACACACACACACACACTCAGAGTCTGGTTTTTAGCACCTGCAAAAACATGCTATTTACATATTTGACAAGAATGCAGAGGCTCCTTTTGCCCCTGAAAAAAATCAAATTTCAAACACAACTTGACTGCTCATTTCTCCAAAAGACAACCATGAAGCTCCATCCAAACCTGAAGCAGGCAGTTGGTGCATGTGTACAGTAACCTGAGGGGAGTGAGGTGAGTGCTTCTGAGGAGAACATGAGCAGTGAAGATTCACCTTGGAGCTAGAACAGAGACATGCACATGATTATACAGGGGCAGGGGCTCAAGTTTTTTCCAGTCGTTTATACAATATGGAAATTAATGTGAAATTAAAACACAAAGTATTAATAGAAAGGTAATGACTGTCCTGTGTAGGTGACAGTGATATCCAATAGGCTAGGCACTCACGAGGCTGGCTGTGGCAAGTGTAAGTGAAAGCAACACGCACTGGCAGGAAGAACAGCAAACGCCGATGAAGGAAAAGGGTCTTTGCAGTGATGGGCGTTACCAGAGAGGGCGATGGCCAGAGGACACAAATGGGACGGGGAGGCAGCACGTTGGGGGGGGGGGACGCGACACGGCTCGGGCCCGCCAGTGCCCCAACGGGGTCCTAGTTTGCCTTTTGTGTCTTTACAAGGATGATTTTTCTGCAACAAAAACACTGTTGGAGCATACTACATCAAAACACAGCCAGATTGAAGTCCTGGGCAGAACCTGTAGAAAGAGAGATTATCTGATTTTTGTCAGATTTGAGCAAATCTCACATTGATATTGCCGAATTCTCCTGTGACTTTTTGAGCGAGTCATTCAGAGCCCCCTGTTGTTCCATCTGGGAACTACTTCATCACACATTAACTCTGCTGTCTAGTACTATGCTTATTCATACTTAAGATACCACCTGTATAAAAGGTTCTGTGTCTTGTGACGTCATAGCCCCTCCCTGCTGCATGACCACAGTTCCGCCGTACTGTTGTCAAAGACTTTTCCGACAGTGGTAAGTTGTGTTTCAAAGTTAAATGTTGTCGGTGCTCTCCTGATTTTGTGCGTCCATGAGACTCAAGTAAGTTATCATAGTATATTTGAATAGTTACTGTTTGGTCAGAAGGAGGCATTACCGAGCGGTTAGCATTAGCGATTAGCCCGCTATCGTTTAGTGTGTTAGGGGTTAGCCTGTTTTATATGCTGGTGATTATCATATTAGCTGGTTTTATGGAATAACCTTTGTGAGATGTGTGTTAGCGCTAGGGGTGGGAATCACTAGTGGCCCCACGATACGATATTATCACGATACTTGGGCCATGATACAATATTATTGCAATTTTTAACAGTACAGTGCATATTGGGATACAATATATTGCGATTTATACCATTTTTTCAACTGTTTAGCTTATTCAGCATTTGTGTTTCCTTTATATTTGTCTTATTCATGCTGTATTTTATCTGCATGTAGCACATCTTGTAAACCCTTAATATATTTGTTGTACTAACTTTCTCCTGCTCAATGATATCACCCCTGACAAACTCACTGGACTGATTTTATTTTTCATGATCAAAGATTTGGCTTGATATTAACAATTAATTTGAAAAAATTGATACTTGGTCAATGAGACGATACAATATATCACTAGACAAAATTTTGTGATACTATGCAGTATCAATTTTTTCTCCCACCCCTAGTTAGCACTTAGGTGTGCACCTTCGTTTATCTGTGTTTATTTTATTGGAGGGTTTGATTTGAGTTGCATGGCTTGTGTGTAATATGCTAACAGAGTGATGTAGCATTTATGATTGATGGTAGTAAATTCATTACAAGACAATGTGTCTGATTTCTCCCTTTGTTCATTTCAGCCATACACACAAATATATCCAGAAACTCACATATGCCATCTGCCTACTCAACTGTATTCTGCTCCAAGGTGGAATTAAAGGGAGTTAAAGAACTGCTTCACTAGTGTTCTTACAGACACTACCTGAGCAACACTCAACAACCACAGCCAGCTTTCTCACTTACTTGGTCCTCACCAACACCACCTCTTTAAATTTAGCTTCCTTGTGTGGTAGATTTGACCCCGTCTGCAGCAATGGTTAGCCTAGCTTCCATCCCGGGTCTCCAGACACTTTCTAAAAAGCCCTTAGCTATTTTTAAGATCAAATAAAGGCATTTCAACTCCACACCACTAGCAGTTTTTTCAGTTTTTATTTCATAATTAGCCTTTTTTATGCCATGCTATGTCAACTGAGGTTTCTGCATTCATTTGCTTCATGCATAAATGTAGATGTCGACAAGTGTATCTCCAGTTCATAGTCAGGTTTGCTTATAAATGATTGATCTCTCTCTACGCTTACACTCTTATTGCATAAAGATAACTCACACAAAAGCACGCACAGTAAACACACGCTTCCTTTCACATTCTCAACACATAAGGTGCTCCCTGGGTTATTGCCCCTCTCTACTTTCACCCCTGCCATTCATCCATCTATTCATCCATCCCTCCGGCCCGCAGCCCAGGAGAAGAGTAGGAAGGGTTCACATGCAAGTCAATAACAGAGAGTGTGAGGTTTGGGTTAGGACAATCCACACCAGAGACTACTGGAAGAAAGAGGAATGGAGATAATGAAGAGACCTGAACCTGAGAGAGGACTGATAAGACAGGTGGGAAGATGTGGGTAAAAAAGGGGGAAGAACAAAGGAGAGCAAAGTAAGAAAAAGTGCAGGACACAGAGACGGAGGCAGCAATGAGAGTAATAAGGGAAAACAAGCTAATACCAGAGAGGGGATGAAAAGTGCTAAAGCAGCAGGTAGACAGCCTCGCTCTGAGATTAGAGAGGAAGCTCCACAGGAGGAGGAGGAGGAGGAGGTTAGAGGAAATGGGAAAGGGAAGTATAGAGCCATTTATTTTCCCTCTTCCCCCGTTTAATTCATCCTCTTGCTATTGTTATCAGAGATCAGGACCATTGGCTTCCACACACACACACACACACACACACACACACACACACACACACACACACACACACACACACACAGAGCTGGCTCATGTAGAGGTGAGGGGAGAACACAGTCCCCTGCCTCAGAAAGCCTGTATAGATCTCAGATACTCTACCTGCAGCTGCCTGTCAATTTTCTACGAACTCCACTGCCAGCTGCTGTCACCTGAGCCCCTGACACCTTTTCAGAAATATACCATCATTTTTTTTTTTTTTTTTTTTAAACCTGAAAGTATAATTTCTGTTTTTAAATAACACAACCTCAGAGGCAGCACTCTCAGTTCACCATGCTAAACAAACTGTATTTCGCCGATACTGAACAGATCTGTTATTTAAGGATAGGGAGGATTCAGCAGAGGTGTCACACAGTTTCTGCAGTGATGGTTCTGGTTACAGGTAAGTGGGGATAAATTCTCTCTAAGTGGCGCAAATTGAGGCATTAAAACCCTTTTTCAAAGGATAAGAGTCTAAAATGAAAGAATGAGAAGGAGACAGGAGGGGGGCTAAAATAAAGACCATTAGGTCTCAGTGAGTTCCCCTGTCAGTGAAATGACTGACAAAAAAAATAAAAATAAATAAAACCATCTTTGTTGGCCAAGGTCCTGTACACATGAGACAGGTGTTTTTTTATGACCAGAGTTAAAGGCTGCTGCAAACTGTAGTTTTTAAAACAACCCTTAGGGCAGGTAGCACTTTAATTTAACTGAGTTTCTTTTTTTTTTTTTTTTTTTTTTAACCAAGCCTTAAAAATGTCTATTTTTACCCCAAAACAGGCATGTATGCGGTTTCCAATGAACTCTGAAAGTGCGGTTAACAGGACTTCAACATCAACTTAATTTCTCAAGATTGAGGGTTTCCACCTTCACAAAATAAGTGAAGAAGTTGTTGATTCAACTTTGCTGATCTCTTGTGCTGAATCAGTGTAATCAGGCAAAGGACAGATAATATTATTGTGCAAAACAATCACATAGAGGCAGTTATGCTTGTTGACATATGAGTCAAAGAGGGTCTTTTTAAATCAACCCAATGATTGGGCAGTGACAGAGTGAGTGCTTTTCGGTTGGTGGCCGCTATGTCAGACCTTCAACAGGCCTGAATGGTGGCGGTGAAACTGTCTTCTATGGTATCCCAGCAACATGTAAGGCTGATTATTGGGATGCTCATGTGTGCAAAGACAATCAAAAAAAGCCGCTCATTTATTCAAGACTGTCCCGTAGCAACAGCGTTTATTAAAAAAAGTATTTACCAATTAGTACAAAGTTTTTTTCTAAGCAGTGTCCAAAGGTCAAAAGTGTCTGATTCATATACAGACTGACAATGTCATGCTGTCCCCTGGTTTTGAAAGGTTGAGTCTAAAGGTCGCTGTACGTACGAACTGACTGTTATTTCATGAAGATGGTGTGTGGATACTTTCACATTTTTATGCTCGCCAAGGCAATACGCAGCCTGACAGATAAAACTATCATTTCTCTGTGGCGTTTGTTCCCTTTGAACAGTCTGAAAGCCGAGAAAGTGACAGTATAAAGCTTTCTGTCCAACTTTTAACTGTGATGTGAGAAACAAAATGTACTACAGCCAATAAAACTGAGAGCCATCCCATCGAACGGAGAGAGGCAGCTCTGCAGATGCCTGCGGACACTTTCTCTTATCTCCCCTTTTTGTCCACTCTGTCCATTATTATTTTTTCTTGTGTGTGTGTGTGTGTGTGTGTGTGTGTTTTATTGCTCATAGTGCAGAAAGGAAGCAGATGAAGAGACAAGATAGAAGCAAGTTTAAAATGAAACAGTTTCACTTTTATCACTTTTCTCACTGTTGCTCATGCTTTGAGGAAACAAAACTTAAGGTTTAGTTTAGTTTAATATTTAAACTGAGAGAAGCAAATATGCCTGATATTTATTTATTAAAGAAAGCAGTTTTTGCTTTAGTAAGTAGTCTGTGATGATTAAATGCAGTTGGTATAGTAGGTCAACATTTAATCACAAATATGTGGCTGATATGCCCAATTAATCTTCTCTCTATTTCTCTCATAGATCTAAAATAACTCATAATTCAGGCTGTCACAAAATTAGATTTACACCTGATGATGATCTTTTTTAGAAAGACATTGCCACATAAAATGACAGCTTATCATGCTTCTACTGTAACATTTTTCCATCCCTTCTTTAAGTTACTGTATTCCCCACATTGTAAAACCATGCTTTTATTTTGAAGTACTGTATCTGGCAGATCGAATTGGTTGTAACCCCCAAGAAACACAAGCGATAAATCTTTAAGCATCAGTCTGCTACGGCTAGCTGGCTTGCAGCAGCTGCCTCTTCTTCACCTCTTCACTGGCAACCAGCATAAATGACCACTGCTGTAAAAATGGCGGTTATCATCATCTCCCAGATAGTCCAACAGACCTACTCTTAAGAATGATATGATGATGTAATCAAGGTACCAACATCAACAGCCATGTGTTTCATTCAGGTGTCCACACTGCTGTCACAGTCAGCGGGTAGCAGAAGGTGTCGGGTTGCCACTGCAGTAATGGCCGCTACATTAGACAGCACACTCCATTTAATAAGTCAAATGTGCTCAGTTAAAAACCCCTCACATTTTTTTTTTAATTTCTGTTTGTTCATTAAATTGACCTTGAATTTTTCTCTCCATATAATACAGAGAATTATAACTTGCTGTACTGTAATTATTAGATGGGTTACATTGTATATGTTAACTTTTCAAAAGGAGAAAGACAAAAAAAAAAGATGTATGCAGGATCTCCGTTTATCAATAGATAGTTTTGCTTTTATTCCACAGTTTCTTTGGCAACCCAAAAGAGGCGGTAGTCCAGCTGTCTAAAGTTCCCTTTGACAAGCAGCGATAGACTGCTTTGTAAAATTTTTCCATGTTTTCTCCAAAGAACTACAATCCCATGAAACCTAATCAGGTGAAAAACGCTTCCATAATGTCCTGACCAACCACAATCTTCTACATCATCCAAACTAACTTCCAGTCAATCATATAGCGTGACGTCATTAATAGATGCTGGGCCCCGAGATGATCCAGCAGCCAGATCACATCTGGTACCCACACCGGCTTTGTCTATGTTGTTCAGCTGAAGTTGGAGGGGCATCAGAGTCCAGATTCAGCTTGAGTACTTTTATAAATTAAGGGTTTATGGTCCTGAGGAGTTGGATTGTAGCTGTCTGTGTTGCAGTGTTTTAAATAGCAAGTGTAAAAGAGGCTGTACACACCTGTGTGAGTGTGTTTGTGGCTGTAGAGCACACACTATCTGTCAGTAAAATGACTCCACAGGCCAAAGTGAAGACATGTGGGCAGTCATGAACAACCCGCAGCTGAGCCCTGCTGTCTAGACAGACAGCCAGTCTACGCAGACAGATCACTGTGATCCACCAGAAGAGAGCTCATCTTTTTAGTATGTCTGAGGGTGTAGTGGGAAAACACAGAGTGTGTTCATGTGTGTGTTTTGTCTCTGACATTCCCACAGTAGCTCATCTTTAATACAGCAAGGACCAGCCCCATTAAAACCCCCTGATCTGCGGCTGTGGCATTTACTCCCCCTCTCCAGCCGCTCTTTCATCCTCACTGCCAAACAACGCTCACAGGGACAAGTGCCCCTTCATCGAGGGGGAGTGTAACTCTGCTTGTGTGTATTAGTGTCTTCTCGGCATAATGGGGTGTTGAAAATCCTAATTTAAAAATGCACACACATAAAAATTGCAAAACAGGCTTCAAAGACAGGATTATGGCTGAGAGTCTGGAGAGGGAGTAAATGTCAGTGTGAACGCCCCCAACAGCCCTGGATGCTCTGTTTGTGTGTGTTTGTGTGTGTGAGCACATGGGTGTTGTGTGCAAACATTGACTTTGCACGTACTCACAAAGTTACTACATATTTAGCAGGATCTATTTTTTCCAATCAGTCAGGAATCGACATGCATCACATTTAAGCAACTGCAAATATAAACTGATGTTGCCTGATATCTGACTCGTTGGATTTGGTGGCCTCAGTTTGTCTGAATCTTAAAATGAGTCCCTACACTCCTAAAAGCCCCCATCTGCAGAAATTATTTAGACTAGACTGTACCAATGTTAAGAGTTTTATGAAGCTCTTTGAAACATTTATTCTCCTACTGCAAAATGAATTGATTTGGGTTTCTATCCTCTCTTATTCAGATCCTGAACGCAAGCAGGGAAAATGTCTGACTCGAATCAAAAACATGTAAATTCATCTCAAACCACAGGCATGTGTTGCCACTTGTTTTGAGAAAACACAGATTGGGAGATTGAATGAGAGCCAAGCGACTTAACAGCTTTTTCAGGGTTCAGTGCCTGCCACTGAGCTGCTGCCAGGGTCCTCATTTACTGCTGTTTATCACCAGCCTGCTAACATCAAGTCCACTGGGACGATAAATGGCTGGAGTCCAAAGAAATCCAGCACATGAATCACCTTGTTAATGACAGAACGACACAGATTGCACATGGTTTCACATGGAGCAGCACGCCTCATGCATTCGTCCTTCATCACACTTGCCGCTGACCTCTCTGACAAGTGAAAATTGCGTCTGCTGTTATCTCCAGCTCTGTTTGCATTGTTGTTGTCGTTGTTGTTGTGCTTGCTGCAGACACTTGTCTTTGCATTAAACTGCAGGCCTTGTTAAGGCTGCCATGCCTGTTTTCTGATGTGCTGAGAGCCGTGTTGCCATGTCAAAGTGCTTAAAGTAAAATGCTCTTGATCACACCAGCTACACTTGACAGGCCAATAGCCCAGGTAGTAAGAAAGGGAAGACAAATATATAGAAAGAGAGGTATAGAAAAGTAAGGAACATGCAGGAAGCTTGAACAGAAATATTAAAGTGTCCAGACTACAGCGAGGACACATGCACTGAAGTCATGATAAGCAAATAATCACTGCGTTGGGCATGAAGCCTACAACACAGCCACGTTTGTGTTCTAACATAAATATTCACATGTTACTGCACAGTCTAAACCAGCTGAACACACACACACACACACACACACACACACACACACACACACACACACACACACACACACACACGTAATAATGCATAGACAGCTCACCTTGCCATCCAGGTTTGCAGACAGGCTTGACATCAATGCAGACAGGAACGCTGTGCGAGGCTCTCTTCTGGCCGCAGTCCCAGGCCGTCACCTGGATCTCATACTGCTGCTGACGGTCGTAGATCAGCTTCTCTGTGTTGCGGATGTTACCTTGAAGAAAAGAGAGGGGCTCAAACCTTTATGCTGTGTAACATGCAGAGTGAATTCAAAAATGCTTTTCACTGAGACATTAAAGTCAAGGACTGTCTGAAGATTTCATGATCAATTGCTAAATTTCAAGGGTTACATATGATTAATCACACAGCCAGCCAGTAGCATGCTTATTATGTCATTATTTTGTATTTAAAACCATTTTCAAGTCCTTTCAACGTGCCAGTCTGATAGCTGCACCTGCATGCTTAACTTAAAGGTTGGCGCTCAAACTCAGTTACATCAGTGGGCCTGATAAAAAAGCAGCAGTGTTTATATTTTCCATCATGGCAACAGCAGGAGGCAGATAAACAACACAAGAACTTTATTGATAGAAATTCATTTACATAACACTGCAGCAGTTTAACTATGGTGTGCCAAATGAGACAAAATAAGATGTCATTTTAAAAATGTGTTAAACCCTGACCTTAATCACATTGGGATTAAAACTTAAATGTTGGCAGCTTAAGTCTGAACCATTTTCAGGTACGGATTATCCCAGACTGGGTTCACCACAGAATTATAGCAGCAGAGAGGGGAATGTTGGGCTTCAGCCAAACAAACGGCAGCAAGTATTCATGGATTCAGTGCCATGCTCACCAGCGCACCAGTGCAGTCTGTGCAAATGGAAATACAAAACCCAATTCCAGTGAAGTTGGGAAGACGTGTAAATTGTAAATAAAAATGGACTACAATGATTTGCAAATCCTTTTCTTTATTCAATTGAATATACTACAAAGACAACATATTTAATGCTCAAACCCATAAATGTTATTGTTTTTTTGAAAATAATAATTAACTTTAGAATTTCATGGCAACAACACGTGACAAAGAAATTGGGAAAGGTGGCAAAAAATACTGAGAGATTTGAGGAATGCTCATCAAACACCTGTTTGGAACATCCCACAGGTGAGCAGGCTAATTGGGAACAGGTGTGTGCCATGATTGGGTATAAAAGCAGCTTCCCCCAAAATTCTCAGTCATTCACAAGCAAGGATGGGGCGAGGTTCACCACTTTGTGAACAACTGCGTGACCAATAGTCGAACAGTTTAAGAACAACGTTTCTCAAAGTACAAGTGCAAGGAATTTAGGGATTTCAACATCTACAGTCTATAATATCATCAAAGGGTTCAGAGAATCTGGGGAAATCACTGCACGTAAGCAGCGCAGCCGGAAACCAACATTGAATGCCCATGACCTTTGATCCCTCAGGCGGCACTGTATCAAAAACCGACATCAATGTCATCAAGGATATCACCACATGGGCTCAGGAACACTTCAGAAAACCACTGTCAGTAAATACAGTTCATCGTTACATCTGAACGTGCAAGTTAAAACTCCACTATGCAAAGTGAAAGCCATTTATCAACAATATCCAGAAACGCTGCCGGCTTCTCTGGGCCCGAGCTCATCTAAGAGGGACTGATGCAAAGTGGAAAAGTGTTCTGTGGTCTGACGAGTCCACATTTCAAATTGTTTTTGGAAATAGTGGACGTTGTGTCCTCTGGGCCAAAGAGGAAAAAAAACATGGACGCCCCTGCTTATTTCAGCGAGACAATGCCAAGCCACATTCTTTGTAGTAAAAGAGTGCGGGTACTCGACTGGCTTGTCTGCAGTCCAGACCTGTCCCCTGTTGAAAATGTGTGCCGCATTATGAAGCGTAAAATACAAAAACAAAGACCCCGGACTGTTGAACAACTGAAGCTGTACATCAAGCAAGAATGGGAAAGAATTCCACCTTCAAAGCTTTAACAATTAGTCTCCTCAGTTCCTGAACATTTATTTAGTGTTGTTAAAAGGAAAGGTGATGTAACACAGTGGTAAACATGCCTCTGTCCCAACTACTTCGGCACGTGTTGCAGCCATGAAATTCTGAGTTATTATTTGCACAAACAAATATAATAATAAAGTTTATGAGTTTGAGCATTAAATATCTTGTCTTTGTAGTGTATTCAATTGACTATAGGTTGAAAATGATTTGCAAATCGTATTCTTTTTTTATTTACGTTTATCACAATTTCCCAACTTCAATGGAATTGGGTTTTGTATTTAAGGATATAGCAGTCAGATTCTAGGTTGAATTGCTGCCTTGCTCGCGCCTCCTGTTAGTGAATTGATCGTGGCCTACAAAGACAAGAAGCTCTGTGATGCATAAGTTTTAACCATTAGGAACTTCTATCAATCTGCATTTGATTGTGCACAAAGACATATCTCTTCTTCTTTGAGCCTCCTCCGACCTACATTGTAAGATGGATCACAGACAAACTGAACAAGAGTATTCAGCCTTTGTAGATTTAAACTAATCCGCAGATTTTAAAGGATATAAAGTGTTTGAATCAGATCTTTTACTGGATCTTTTACTTTACTAGATCGTGTGGGGACACACCTCACTTTTAAGGTTTCAGTATTTACAATTATGTCAACTACTGTTGGCAAATGTTGAAGTTGGGCCCAAACTGATGGATTAACAGTTTGTGGTGTTACACTTTGGCATAACTGTACTTACCTCTGGTCAAACAAAGACATTTTCAGAATAAGCCCCTTCAGTCTGGGACAGTGAAAACTTGATTTTTAGGGAAGGGGAGTTCTGTTTAAGGACTCTCAAGGGACAAAGCAGAGTTTCCCCAGAGGAACTTCCCTACATGGGCAGGGTGTTTTATTTTGAGAACCAAAGTCTGTCCTTGCTCCTTTTTTTCTTTGAAAAGCGTAGGACTTTTTCTGGTGGACCTCTCAGGGCCTAACAATTTTGATGTGATGAGTTCTGGCAAGTTTGCAGACCCCAGGGGAAACATTGATGAAAACTGCCAAAAGGAAGGAAGTGTTAAATCTGCTAATTTATTCAGGAAATGCCACATTAGCTCACTTTCATATTTCCTCAGTGGAAGAGTTATGACACAGATGGTCCATGGGATCAGGTGTACGATCACAAATAAGATCCAGACTAATTGCTTTCAATTTGAGCATTTGATGTCATTCGGAGACTTAGCTTTGTTATTATGGTTGTAAATATACCAGGGGTAGAGTCAATGTTTTTCCTGTATTAAAAAGTCAAAAACCTATGAATGATAAATAGTCTGGAGTCGCTCAGTCTTGGGAGATTTGGAGGCTGATTTTATAGGGTCATAAAACAGCTGTGTAAGCTTTACAGCGAGATTAGTCCTCTTTTATGGTGGCCGCAAGTGATGTGCAACAGCTATGTTTCTATATTCATCCCTACTTGGCTTTAAAATCTATCCTTAATGGGGCTGAACGTCACTCTCATGCAGCACTTTTATCCTGTTTACCAATTTCTCTGTCAGCTACAGAGAGCATGAAAGTGAAGCACACACTTTGGAGCCCCTTGAGGAAAGTCAGCCGCAGTTTCAATCAAGCGAGTCTCTATTGTGGCGCTTTATGGCATTTATGAAATATTAAATGGTGCAAAATGATGGCGTAATGCTTCTTATCTTCTTGTGCAACATGTGTGTCTGCTTGCAGAAGGAGTAATGGGTATTAATTTCAATTTTAGAGCATCATTATATATCATCGTCAAATTAAGCGTGATGCCTTAATATAATCAGAGTAACAAATGAGATCATGCTTGGGATGACAGGTAGCCTCTTTCTCCTGCTTCTGCTTTGATTAGTGTTGATGTTTTCTCAAAAATTAGGCAAAATTTCCATCAAACCTCAGTTGGTTCTCAGTGCATTGACAGTGCTATCCTCCAAACACCTCCCCTGTGTACTGTATGTATGTAAATATGTAATAAAACCATGACAGACCCTGTTATCTCTTTGATTTTATGATCTTATATGAGGAGCAAGGTCAAACAAAAACAGCTAAATGTGGTCGAAGCGATCGCCTGATGTCATACACGGTGAAGTTTGATGTATTTGATGCAACAAATTGTCGCATTTGGTCCTCTCCTTTTAGAAAAGATGGTCGACCACTAGAGGAAATAAAAAGGGAAGTGATAAAGAAAAACAGCTCTATTTACCATGACAACCAAAGACTTCTGGGTGGTTTCACCCAGTTTGTAACCAAAAAAAAAAATAAAAAAATTGGCTCCATTTTTAACACTGGGGGTTGCTACTTGTTCACCTTAGTTGACCTAAAGCTTACAGCAGATGTACATTTTGGCTTCATTTTTCAGCAGTAGTGGTCACTGCTTGGGTAAAACCAACCCAGCAATCAGTACCATCATGCATTGCTCTAAATTTTGACAAATTTGCAGCTGTATAAGTGATTTTTCCCTCTCTTTGCAATCTTTTATTTAAAAAAAAAAAAAAAAAAAAAAAAATATATATATATATATATATATATATATATATATATATATATATATATATATATATCTGGCAGAAACCTTGTATCAACATATTTCATCAATGAAATGTTTTTGCATTCATCAGTGCTTTTGTGCTTCCTTTATGCCCGTCAGTGTGAAGATGTCTATCATTGAACGGATAAAAAGTGTTTGAAAAACCTTGTGTTTAAATTTCATGCAGGATTTAGTTCAAAAGTTCAAGAGTTTTTTTTTTTTCTTTTTTGTACTTCCTGGAAAGCAGCTGTTTTAGAAATGCCCAAAAGCAACAAAGTTGAACTTTGTAAAGTACAAATGAGAGGTTTTGAACATAATCTTCAGTCTGAGCCACTCTACTTCATCAGGGGAAGTGTTGATGGAAAATTTAAACCCAGCCTCACCACACAAAAGGAAAAAGGACATACATACAGACGTAGAAGACACATAAAGATAGTTTTATTTCTTGATTTGGAGTTAGGATCATTTCTGTATGCTGCAGGGTCTAAACTAAATAACCAGTTTAAGGTCAAAAATCCCGATATTTCACATATTGAAGTCTTCAGAGAAAACCTTTTGATTAAAAGCAATGACTGAAGTGTGATGATTTCTTATTGACTTAAATTAGCCTAAAGCTATATAAAGGGCATAAAACTGACTAAAATGATGAGACCCTAACAGAACAAATAACTCTCTCTCTTTCTTTCTCTCTCTCTCTCCTCTAATGCACCCAGACCACATTCAGTGACCCAGAGACTTTGTTGGATACTGCGACCCATTTACCAAGTCCTGTGCTGGGCAGAGTGCACGGAGGGACTGCTGGTGCTCCTAATGTGTCTGTTAATATTTGATGAGTCCACCACTACAGAGGGGAAGAAGAAGTGTCCACGCAGCCATGCAGAGACAGGGAGGGCACCGTCTGACTGAGAACACTCTCAGGGTATAAAGAGCGTTGAAAGGGGCCAACATGTGGCTGTGAGTTTAAATGAAGTCATTGCGACTTCTATCACAGCCTCTGCTCCTTAAAGGCTTCTGTGTTGTGGGGATTGAGATGTGGAAGGACCTGAATGTTGACAAAGTAGTATATTTGAATAAAAGTCTGAGAGTGGGAGGATTAGATGAAACTCATGCAAGGACAGAAATGTCCTCTTTTTTTCTCCTCCCAGCTTGTTTAAAGTCCTCCTCTCCTCATATTCCCCTTTCCAGCCCCTCTCATTCATTTTTCTCTCAATGCGCAAATCGTCTCCCTGTTTTGCAGCCTCATCCCATCTCACTGGTTGCTACCTCATTTGTTGTATTGCTCTCACCCCCCTCTCTCTCCCTTTTTCCTGCAAGCATGAGTGCACACCTACACACTCACACCTTTCTGCATGACAGAGGTTCTTTCAATTACTACATCAACTTATCCGTGTCAGCAGGCTGTGCGTGCCATGACTGCAGGCAAGGATGGCCAGCTAGTAAATGAGTCCTTCACTCTCACCCTCACCTTCTTCATTTGACTCCTTAATATACCCACAAATGAGACATCTTTGCATTTTTTTCTCATCATTCTATCGCCACAGAAGTCAAAACCAGTGCTGTTTTGAGTCATACATCATCAGGCTGTAAACATGTTTATTCCTGCACTCAAAAACTTTTTGCATGCATGAGTGTGTATTTATGTATCAATACTCTTTGAAAAGTGAAGCCAATACCTCCTAATATTGTGCTTACTGGGCCAAGTCATGCCCAGAAGCAATATCACTGCAAGACTGATGTCACATCCTGCACCACTATCCATGGACAGACGCTCATGGCTATACAAAGTTGATGATCCCAAATTTGTTCATCTGCTACTCTGAATCTTTCAGCCAACCCCCCCCTCCCCCCGAGTTATATGTGGGAGCTCACAGACACCAAACATGAAGTACGATTTAGGGGAGAGTGCGGTAAGATGAGACATTTTTCACATTTCGGATCACTTCATCAAGACAATCATAGTTTTGTCTCTAACTAGTGTATCTGCATATATTTCAAGATGTTGTGCATACCTGCAAACCAACAGAATGAGGGTAAACATAATTGTCTTGATAATATAACACGGCAAAACAAAGTTACCCCATGTATGGGGTAAATTGACAATAGGAGCGGGGTAAGTTGAGCCGTATCCCTACTACCCCCCACTCTACACTCCAGCCTTCCCTCACCTTCTCTCTCCCTAAATAACAGTCATTTCTTCACATTTATGTGTATTTTTATATGCTATTCAACTGGTACAATATATATATTTTTATTATTGTTGTATATAACTGCTAAAAAGCTGTTTTGTAAAAATCAATTTTAACATGAGAATGTCTTTAAGTGATTCAGAGCATTCGCAGCTGTATTTTTGAAAAGAAAAAATTACACATTTCAACAATCTGAACTGAAACTCTGATCCTCTCATCAGACTCCTTTACTTTCTCAGTTGAGCCACTGGTTCAACTTACCCCAGAACTACTATGATGACTTCATTAGTCCTCTAAGTTAAAATGGTGGACTTTTATCGGCGGTTTATGACCTCATGTTGTGGCTCATAGATACCACAATTGATGTATAAAACATATTTAAAATGATCTTTTTCGGTCGCTCAACTTACCCTTTGGCTCACCTTATCCCACTCTCCCCAACTCTCTAGTCCACATGTCTACCGTCACTGTTTCTGCTAAGTTGTATCTCTCCTAAGCCCTCTGCAAAATACTTGCATGCCATTCCAAATTTTGCTGGACGCTGTTGCACAGTGTAACAATTAGCACAGAGCAGACACATGTGGCTTTAAAAACCCATTCAAGTTAACTCTCTAAATGCAAACAAAATGATCATCTAACAACAGTCTACTTTTTTTCTTGTTTTCCTGCCCAGGGTAGGATGTTGTATCCAACCTCCAGCCCGCACATCTACAGAGACAAGACCAACACTTAAGTTTCAGAGTCAAAAGTATTCATGAAAAAAGCTCTGAGGCCTAAAGTTATCAAAAGGAGGGTGACAGGTGTGAATGTTTGAAAACTACTTTTAGTTTATGGTTGCCACAGATTGGGTGCACAGAGTGCAGCAGCTACAGCAGCAAAAAGAAGAGTGTGAGATTAAATAAACTGCACAGGTGTTTTTTTTTTTTTTTGATAACTTTTACTCTTGGTGATGCTCAGGAATTTGTCAGGCTTAAGGTTAAGAGGAAAAACTTGCTAGTGTTTCACCCTTTTATAAGATTCAAGTTTTGCACAAAGAAAACTCAAGATCCCTGTTCTTCACTGTTTGTCTCTGCTACAGTTTTGTACTTCTCTGCCTGATCCTCACGTAGCACCTGCACACAGCCTCCCTCCTTTCCTCCCTCCATATCCTTCCTCTCTCCCTCAGGTGCTCTTGAGTTCAAGGGCTCTCAAAGCCTTCTCCTCAACGGTCAATGGTGGAGTGAGACCCCTTAAAATGGAGAGCGAGAGAGAGAGAGAGAGAGAGAGGAGGAAGCACTCTGGCTGCGGCCTCCCCTCTGTATCATTCACAGTGCAGTTTGGCCCCAACCTCATCCACTCAGCCTTTTTATTGCAGCGGCTCAGCAGTGGGTAACACTTAGCAGTCTGCACCAACAAACACTTTGACAGTGTTGTCTCTTCCATCTACAGTTTGCCTCCTATAAGAAGCTAAAAATGTGTGCTCAGATTTTCCAAAGCCACAGCAAGTAGCCTTTGAATTGCTTAAAATCAAGATGGCACAGACGGTAAAGTGTGCTCTCAACAAATCATTTATCCTCCTTGACTTCTAGGTTGAATTGCTCTAGCCACCTAAGGATGTGGAAACAAAAAAGAAAGAATTACGGAGTATTTGGAAGTATGACTGTAATAATACTTCTGGCACATCCGAGTGTGCACTTCACCAGAAGTGGAAGAAGAGTCATAAGGGGGCATGAAAACTAAAAAAATATGTAACTTTCTATGTAGATTTTGGTGGTTATCTCTCTCTCATTCACAAACAAACAAGTCATTTCAAAATTTAGTGAAACACTTTATCCATGAGCATATTTAGGAGTTTCTTTTTAGCATCAAGCTGTCTCAGACATCTGTAAACTGATTGGTGGAGACTTGCAGCCCTCCAGGCAAATCTTGACTTTGTCGCTCAAAAGAGCAAAGAGCACATTTTCTCCATCTGTCAAAAACTATTAAAATCTACTGCCCAGGTGTTTGCAGGTCTACATTTATAGTACAGTCTCTGAGTACGCTCATGAATGGGATTTGCAAATCATGAAGCGCCTCTGTGTTGAGACAGAAATGGGTTTAAATGTGTTGATCTGGATAAGGCAGCAAAATAAGTACAACCTCAGCCGAGGGAGCCTCACACCTTCTGTAGTCTTTCCAAAGCTTAAAGCACTTTCACCTCATGTCATTCACCCATTTATACCACATCCATACACTAATGGCAGAGGCTGCTATCTAAAGAGCCCATCAGTTTTTTCTTTTTGGCTTATCCTATTTACACAGCACTCAGTGCAGCCAATGGGGGTGGATGTCTTGTGAAAGGACACTTTGGCAAGTCAAATGTAAGACCTGGGATCGAACCTCCAACCCTAGGATTGGGAGATGACCAATTCTACAGCTGAGCCACAGCCATCCCTTACTTTGCTAAAAGTAAGAGCCAGTGGGGAGCACTCTGAAATTAAGGTTCTGGGCACTGAAAATGTAAAATATGCTTTCAGTGGACACAGGTCCTTGGGCACTATTTCAGGCTTGTTTTTGGAATAACAACCTCATCTTGTACAAGGTCATAGTTACTTTGAAAAAAAAGGTTGTCGATTAATCTTAATGTATGATTTCTCTTTTGTACTGACCATTGCGATCGATAGCGAAGGGTGTGTTGGTGGTGGTGATCTGGTAGTTACAGATCTGGCTGTACTGTGGAGAGCAGTCCTGGTCAGTTGCCTCCACCTGCAGGATGCTGTCGTAGATCTTGCCCTCTGTCACAGCGGCTCGGTACTGAGTCTCCCGAAAGACTGGGGCAAATTCATTGACATCGTTGACCTGAATGTGCACCACTGCCCTGCAGGCAGAAGAGGAAAGAAAGTTGAGATCAGTGTAGAACAGTCTATCATCTGCATAGAGATTGTGAGTTATTCTTCAATTTCACACAGCAGTATTCTCCTGTATCTTGATGCTTACTTTATCAAGACATATTTAATATGTCTTCAGTAAATATTTCATTCCTGAAGTATGCATCTAAAACATTTATACCCAATCGTTTTCTGCAACGGCTTGCACAACAATTGAATAAATTATGAATGCATTTGTACACAAAATCATGAATCATGCTGCCACTTATTCAACAATTGTAAGGTTTTTTAATAACATTTCATTCCCAAGGGGTTCAAGGCAGTGATTCCATCTTGGATTGAGCACAGAGCAGCCTGTAGTTGGAAGCTAATGCTATAACATGTCTGTGGTTTTGTTCTACAGCTCTATTGTTGGCTGTGGACTGCATGTCTCTATTGAAAGCCAAAGCCTTTGGAAGAAGTAAGGTATTCATTATGTGTTGCAGCCTTGAATTTGATTTTAAAGCTCTGTGGTTGGGGGCAGAGTTCAATGGTGGTGATGAATTACCTTTGTAGCCTACACTTGCACTGTGCTTTGTGTAATACACTGTCTGATCTGACCCTATAGATTGCCTTAATTGTGTTGCTATGGTATAGCACTAGGAAGAATATCTCCAACTACCACAGGGATAAAAACCCTCCACAGTACTCAGAGCTGCATTAATTAATCACTCCATAAGCACCAACTGTAATTCATGCTAAGCCACACAAGATAAAAATTCACAGTTCATCACTGTACAAAAGTTCATCAATACTCTGCCAGCCAGACAGCAACAGATTGAGCGATCAATCCTTCGATTTATTGACTGACAATGAGCGATGGATAAAAATGGAACAGAATTACAGTTTTAAGCTCCAGAGTAAAGCCTGGCTTTGAGAGACAACCACATGAGATGAGTATGGGTTTATGGGATTATCTGGTTGGTATGATAATGATGGTGAAATAATAGTATTAAAGGAAGTTGTAAATATACAACATACGCCTGTCTGGAGATGCAGACTGGGCAACAAAAAGAGAGACAGTGGGAAGGCAGAATGGATTTCCACACTGCCTTATCTTTCCATTGCACAAGTACAAAAACACTGGGGGGCATCAGTGAGCTTCTTCACTGAGACAGACATGCTTAAACAGAAAATACAGAACAAAAAAAGAGCTTTCGTAAGTAATACAGTGCAACAGTGTTGGACGGAGACCAGCGGCAACTGTGTAAAAGCTTTAATGAGTGGTACCATTTGTACTATTTGAAAAGTCATATTTATCCAAAAGTACTACTAGTACTTTAGATCAGCTAAGAGGTATACGCTTGACCTTCTCTCATACAATAAGACCAAATATCCAGGGGTGGAATATTGCAAAGGCTTTTTCAATGCAGTGGCCCCCTACATGTTTTCTCCACTCAAATAAATCTGAGTCAAGGACTGGGAGTCACGTTACACAAGAGTTGACTGGGTTTCAGTTACAAGTGGAAAACAAAGTCAAGGTGTAGTTCTTCTTCTTGTTAGCATAGTTAAGAATACAAGAATACATCAGTGGTAATAAACATGAGAAATGATGTGAAGATGCACTACACTGTGTCCTACCAAACAGCTCATGTAAATGCATGCATTAATGGCACTATTAAAAGTTAAGCATGTACAGCAATGGAGTAAAAGACAAAACTGCCAAAAGGGGAAAAAAAAAAAAAAAAAATATATATATATATATATATATATATATATATATATATATATATATATATATATAAGGAGGTAAGGATAAAACAGTATATCATCTGCATAGAGATTGAGTGCTATAACAGTTAAATATCTTATTTTGCAAAGGAGTTTTGTCTGCTTGTGCTCAGTTAACAACTCTAGTGACGAATGCAGATTGAAAATCATTTTTTTCTTCCTTGTTTTTCCTTTAACATTGGCCATGTTCAACACCAAAAATTACTGAAAATAAAGACACAAAGGTTGTTAAAAACATAAAGCCCATTTTCAACATAAAGCTTCATTTTACTGTGTTTTGGTGTGAAACTCCACTTTGTAATGGTAATAAGAACAACAGATTTTAGGTTAGCAAGCATTGGGCTTGTACAAAACAACAAACAAATACAGTAAAACATGCGTAACATTTTGTAATTGGCACAGTTAAGTGTGCCAGAATACATTCACATTGTTGTATTTAAGGATGCTTAAACAGGCTGCCATGAAAGAGATTTTTTTTCTCTTGCTGCTGTTAGCAAGTCTTTGCATCTGCTAAAACTGTTGGTAACCTTTGGGCTGACTAATATAACAAAAAGTACAATCTGGACAATCTTTTCACATGTTGCAACAAATGTTTGACGCAACATAACAAACAAGGATTAAGTTGGACCAAGGTTGAGGCATTTGGATGTGATTTGGAAGTCTGTGCACAAAAAAAGTCATGTCTGTCATTTTTTTTGTCAGAGATGCACCCGACAAGTGAGACCTGCCTACTTTAAAGTGGTGGGAAAGACTGTGTTCAAAACAAAATCATTTCCAGCAGCTAGACAGAATGCACAATTATCTGCATACATTGTCTAACAATGATGAATCATCTGTCTGTTGGTTTGCAGGGATGATAACGGTGTTGCTAACAGCAGTGAAGATGCTGATAAGACGCACTGACAGATGACGACAGCACCAATGTGTGCAGTAAATCCCCCAACCAGCCTTGTTTTGTCATATTAATGACACTCCCTCATAAACATTACCCCCCTGCTCTGCTGAAGTCCCAAGTGGTGAGGGAGCAAACATATGTTCCACTGCTCCAGGGCTTGTATGGAGGGACTGGAGTGTGTGAGAGACAGGAGGAGAGTGAGATTATATATTTATGCACCAAAAATGCATGATAAATAACTAAATGCAAACTTCAGAGTCTATCTCGTTGTGAGTGTGCATGCAAGTTTCTCTGCTGATGGCTCACATCTGGTTGAAACAGACGCCTGGCTCTCTAGGGTCAAGACAGTTTTGTGAGTGTGCATTTGTATGTGTGTTTGTGTGTGCAAGCAGGCGGCTGCGGGAGCATTGCCAAGCTCAGTCTCTGCGTCCCTGCTCATAGGCAGGGGGTCCACATTGACTTGGTGAGTGACATAGAAAGACAACAGGGGGTTAAGTGAACCCATGGCTGCAAGAATGATCATTATATCACTATACACAAGTAGGTGGATAAAAACAATTCAATTCAATTCAATTAAAAAAACTGTGTTAGTTCCCAAGGGGCGATCAAAAGGCCAAAGAGCAGTGGTATAAAGGGGAACAGACATAGAGCTGCAATGGATGTCAAGGAGCAATGTTTCACTTAGTTAAGAATTGGTATTATTTTAAACCATCTTACCAGGAAGAGAGGATGTGAAGATTTAGTAATTTTCTTTCAAATATAGCATCAACATAAAGCAAACTGAGGCTTTTAGTGCTCACAGGTTAAAGAGACAAGAGTTTGCAGCTCAGTATCATGAATTTTATGTGCTTTGCTTTTAGCTCTGAAAGATGATGAGGGTTTTCCACGTGATGTGACACAGGGCACAGTGGCCATCTTTGTCACATATGTATTTAACATCCAAGGTCAGGGAAAGCTTTTCTGTTAAGGTTTTTTTTTTTTTTTCGTCACATGCAACACATGATGACCCGTAGGTCAATGCATCTAATGGAGCACAAGAGCTCTATCAGATGCATAAGCTTGCCATTCATTTGACACTCAGACACTGCATCATCTGTACCTTTACAGGGCACAATGAACTGCCAAGAGGGGCAGATATACATAAAAGAGCTATCTTGGATTTACACTTAAGATGCCCTTCAACCTAAAGGCCTTACATGAAGATGTTGATATAAGTGTTGGTCTATAAAGCAGAATGTTTAAGATCTCATTTTTTTTGTGTAGCATTGGTTATGTGGCTTTTAACGGACATTACAGACAGTTTTGAGACATCTGTACCGAATAAGATCCAGTTTTCCTTCACATTCAGTTTGCTTTGTTTTCAAAATCATTTATTCAGAATCATTTGTTTATGGTCACACTACAGAGTTGGTGGAATTTGTTTTTAATGGTACAGCACATCATGCTTACATCTCCTGTGTCAGATACATACATGCAGAAATCAATCAATCAATCTGCACAACGCTGGCACTGACCAACTCCCTTCTCTTCATTTTCTCTTCAAACTAATTTAAAACTGTCTCATCTCTTAATAGCTATTGTGCAGATTTGTGCATGGCTGATGTGAAAACGAAGCGAAAGTGAAGAGGTGATGATGAATCTTGGCGCCAGGTGTGATTTCAATCCAATTTCAATGTGTGCAGACAGACAATTAGACGGCAGCTGCATGTTAAAGCCAGGTGATGCATGTTAACCAGGTTAGTACTGTTCCCCACTTATTACGTATTCACTCACACTCATTATTTATCACCACTCAACTAAACACAACCCCTCTAACAGACTCATTATTAAATGTTTTACATCCGCACACACACACAGCTGCAAACCAAACACCAAAGCAAAGAACTCAATTAATCTTTGTCAAGAATTAGCCGAGAGGTTGAATCATCAATTTCCTCACGTATGACTAGAATGGAAATAAACAATGTCTTCCTATTTCAACGAGATGAAACACGCAACCCAACACAGGATGGGAATCTCATCAATATGCAACGATATTCTACTTCCACATTGATTTGCACCCCAAGGCGTGAACAAAGAAGTCCACAGGGGACTGTCTAATCTCAGTACAAGGTGATTATAATGCATGCTAATCCAGTTCAATGTGTAGCTCCACGCCGAAATCTGTCTGAGTCCACAGCAGATAGTTTGGGTCAAATCCTTGATGGATGGCTAGGGCTGTCATCCTGCTGGAAACAGACGAGTATAAAGGATACAAATGAGTCGGAGCTGCAATCTCTGATGCACTTAACCACATGCAGAAAAGATTGCTCTGCCCTCAAGAGCCTTTCTGCGCAATTAAATGATTGACTGTCCCTTTGCTCCACTCTCTATCAAACCTGTAAGCGTGCAGCAGTGTGCGGAGATAGTGGATCGTGGTTTGAATCCGGGATGGGAACGAGTGTCACTTTCTTTCATGTGGTAACGAAAGCAGACAAGCACAGATGGTGCAGTTCCTTGCAGTGTCGATTCTTAATTGAAACAAGGAGACTTTCCTCTCTTTGTACATTATGTTAACTAACTACAAACAACACAGTCCTGCTTTTTTTTTTTTTTTTTTTATCTTGCCAGGGATAATAATCCCATCAGTTGACAGAATGAGGTTTCAGTCATATTAGCATCAACTTTGACAAGCGTGAAGTTACGATCCTTGGTACAATAAAGCAGCAAGGCTTTGACGAGGCTGCTCTATCTGCGTGGAGTCCCCAGGTTTCCTCACTGCAGGTATTTATCATGACAGCTTATGCTAACCAGGCTAAGCTTTTGGCCCAATTTTCACTCTCAGGAAAGCAGTTTTTCATGAGTGTTGAATGTGTTAGTTTTGAGATCCAAAACCAGCCTTTCCCCAGCAACCGTCTTTGGCCTTTTTGATATGTTAACGTAGGCACATCAGTGTGAATTTGACTCAGCAGTCGCGATTTGAGTGCGTGTGTGCGTGTGTCTGTCCTTGGACTAGCCGTTTCTGAGGTAATTAGTCGAACCGCAGGGTGTTTACAGGCCTCTAAGATTTGCTAATGATGACTTTAATGACCAGAGTGTTGCCAAGCACTGTTCATGTGTTATTGTCGGCTGTATGAGCACAAAACATCTGTGTGTGGATACGCCTTACCTAGAGACCGCTCATAATTTGTAATAGCTGCATTTTTTAATCTCATGTCGATCGACCATGTCTATAACTTGTAAAGGAAACATATCAGGGCAAATCACCAACCATACAGACGTCCTCTGATGAAAATTAACCTATAGTCCAAACTGACATCTTAGGTATTTGTGGTGGTAATTTTTTTTTTTAAAAAGGCATCTACAGCTTTTTTTTCTGCCTCTCTTAGGTTAAAAATGAACAAGATTTTCTGAATGAAGGTTCAATTCTCTACATAAAGCATTGGATCTGTAAATATAATTATTGGTAACTAAAATAAAAATGAAAAAAACAAACAGAAAAAAAAACACTTTTTTTTCACATTTGTCATGACAGCTTATTATACAGCGGGCAGTAACAGAGGCATTATAACAAAAACTAAAACAATGAAATACTTAGACAGCGCAGCAGTAAGTCTGAAAATAATATTTGGATTCTCTCTCTCTCTCTCTCTTTTCTCTCTCTCTTTCTCTCTCTCTCTGTCTTTTCCCCTCTTACAGCACTGACACAACAAACATTGTGTAATGACCTTTTCTCCATCATTATGCCTGTAAAACAAACAGTGGTGTACTGCAGTCAAGGACTTTAAGACAATCAGTGATGCAGCTGAAGTGGGTGAACACAGCTTGTGATTGTATTTATTAGTATGGTTGAGTAATCATTTATCTCATTTGTTGGATTAAAGTGTTAGTTTTTGTGTGTTTTCTTGTACAGTTATGGGTCATTTTGATTTGCACTGTGAGCTTACGTCAAGGCTACTTCCTTTCATTTATTTCCAGCAGGCTGCAGCTTTAGGCGACTGTGGAGAGTTAGCTGCCCCTCAGGAAGAAGTCATGCAGTACATTCAGAAATATTGGCAAATTCAATACAGACCTTGCTTAATTCACAATGAACTGAAGGTCCCTGCATATTATTAATCCTACGAGAGCTTTTGTCTCCTCTTAAACACACACATGAGTGCGTACATTACCATCCTCTCTGACAGCCTCCAGGCAATTAACCCCCAGGCCCGAGTTAAATACATGTGTTGTGGTTAAGTCCAGTCCAAGGGTTATGGGTATGACATGCATTGTAAGGTAGTGAGATGTTCTAGATGCCTAATTATTTAACAGCAGCAGGAGGCCCTTGTACAGAGGAAGGTGTGAGAAAACTGCTGAGGAACAAACAGTACGGAGAAACTTCACATCTGCACTTGTTAATTAGAGAGATCCTGTGGTTGTTTTTCAGCAGCGTCTCACCCAAAGTCTCACTACTACACTGGCAGTTTCTGAGATTTCTGCTCTAATTTTCAAAGAACAATAACAAATAATGAGCTTTGGTTGGTAATAATGTTATCCTGAAACAGCGCCTTTTATCCTTTTGTTCTTTTCATCCTTGTTCGTGGCATTTAAAAATGGCAGCCTCTGCAGAAAGAGCAGTTAAACAGGGAGGTAATGCCCTGACAGAGCTGGCTTTATCTGGATGCTGAGGTGTAAAGGAGAGGAGCTGCAGCAGAAACAAAAGGAACATTGCTGAATTTATCATCTACCGTACATTAATACAGAAATCTGTGTGTAAAGGGGTCTAGCTTTGCATCACAGTCTTTCCCCGTTGGAATTAAAATAATTGGGATGGGTGAAACCGATACCGAGTTTCTGTACAGTAAGACTGGTTTGTGCTCAAGTCCTCTTTTTTCTGTGAAGCTCCATTTTCAAAAGTTATTAGGGGGTTCATGTTTTCTATGATTGACACCTGATACAGCCTATGAGCGGATACGCTGTTTGAGCCGAGCGTCATCACAGCGACTCTCGGCGACTACGTGCCCGAATGCGCGCATCGCTACTGCTCAGCACTGGTTTCAGGAAATGGAAGAAAATCCCGGAAATACTGAGAGTTATTTTGCTTCAAATCCGTACACAGGCGGTAGGCGGAACCAAGTTGTCCATGGTATATACAGTCTATGAGTACTCCTGAAGGCGGCCAATGCCAGTCACCGATGCTAAAGGCAAAAAAAAAAAAAAAAACTCACGTCGACTTATTCCTCCTCGCCAGTAGTTGGCGCTTCAATGCTGCAGTTTGACACCACAGTGAATCATCATTGGTGTCACATCCTGTTCAGATCATAACAAACCCCACAAACATGGCAGTGCCTTTCACTAAATCTTCGCTGGCTAGGAAATACTTTGACATAAACAAAGATGACCCAAACTTTGCTGAATGCAAACTCTGCAGACTAAAACTAGCAAGAAGCAGGACAAAGGGTAGTTTGTTTAATACTAGTAACTTGATAAGACACCTTATGGTGAAACATAAGATCGAGCACAGAGAGGTTGAAACTGTTTGGCTGGGAAAGAGAAAACTCCTACAGCCAACTTTACAGCAAACTCTTCAGGAGACAGAAATTGAAGAGCACTATCCGAGGGCATTACAAATAAAACCAGCACTCGCAGAAATGTTTGCACTTGCCAACTTACCACTCTAGTATGTGGAGAACATGGGATTCTGACGGTTTATGAAGGTTGTGGAGCAAAAGTATGAAGTTCCATCTTGAGCCTCAGTTGTGAGAAGTGTGATGCCACATGACTCCATTAAAAAGCATGTTAGCAGCTTGTTGTGCAGTGCTCCGGCCATTAGCTTCACCACTGATATTTGGAGTACCAGCGTGACTCCAGTGTGTCTCATCGGCTTGTCTGACAGAAATTATCTGTCATTGTGTAAATGAAATTTTATGTATCAAAAGTACCAGTGGAATCGGTTCTTGGAATCAGTATCAGTGAGGACTCAAGAGTAAGTACTTGTACTGGTATATCGGTCTGGAAAAAGCGGTATTGAACATCCCTAAAATTAACCATAGCTACCTGTTTGCATTAAATTATCCCTGAAAGTTTCTGTAGAGATCACCTAAATCCTCTATAATTGGATAACCATGGCTGGTAGTTTATCTCATCACCTTCCTCTTGGACCACAGCCCACCTGTTGTCCTTCTCCACACACCCGCCAAAGTAACTTTGTGGAAAAGTTCTCCCTCGTTGACTTTGGATTAGAGCACTCAAAATGACAAAAAACAAGAGTTGTGCTCCTTCAGGTCTTTGGATTTCAGCCCCATCTATCAGGTCAGAGTCTGCAGGCTTATGCAGGTACAAAGACAGATTTCCTTTGTTGACAAAGTTTGAGTTAAGACCCTTCAGTGTGATAATTCTTCCCCCTAGAAAGCCTGGCAGTGTTTGACATTAATTAAAACCGTCCATTAGTGTCTAAGCTGGATTACTATCGAGGTATGAACCGATAGAACGGCATTAGAAAGACATTTATCACCTCTACTGCTCCCTACGACAAAGTGGGAGAACATTTACAGTTCAGTGCAAATTGTTCATTTGGCAGAGGTCGACCCGACACGATCACAGATTAATTTGTGTTTCATTTAACGCTGACCTGAGCAGAAACACTCTCAAGGAGTTTGAGGTGAACTCATTCGAGCTTTGCACTTTGCTGACAAGTGAGTAAAGCTTCCAGAGGCAGCCGAGTAAAATATGTCAGAGGGCCGAGGGAAGAGATGTGATTCAGAGCTGGAAAATCCGTCTGCTCTTATTTTGATTCTCCGACTGGGGAGAAAAAAAAGAAAACTGTTTATAGAGCTGTCTGTCTCTGACAAAGTTACCAAGACTTGAAGAATGTACAACACTTCCTCTGGCTTTGCAGGATGATGCATACATTCAAAGTTTGACATGTCATTTTGAAAAGGGTACAACATTTCATTTTGATGCCCTGAAAAAGAACCCTGCATTTTAGTCACACTGAGACAGATTTGTGCAACCGGAGCAGGGAGCGCATCCATTTGTGAGTGCAGAGGCAGTCTGACGAAATATTCAAACACCGGAGTGGGTAACAGAGACAGAAGGACTGACAGGAGGAAGGACAGAGGCAGACAGTGGGAGATAGCTGAGCTGTAGCAAGAAAAATAAAGAAATACAGGAGTGAGAAGTAGGGCAGCAGTCAGGGGTAAGCAGAGCAGGAGAGAATAAAGGAGAGAGTGAAGTTAAACTCATCCTGTGTCACTCCTGATCCTCTCCTCTGTCCTCTTTAGCTGCTAATTTACTTGACGGCCGTCCTTCTCTGCCGTTGACTTGTCATGTGTAATTTGAGCATAGCCTAAGGCTGGGATTCTTCTTCATCTTCCCTGTTAGCTTTCTCTCTGAATAGGAGAGAGCAGACGGGTGGTGAAAGGCCAAGCTCATCCTTTGAGAGTTGCCAGCGAAAGGACAGACCATTTAAAGTGTCCCTGAATCCACTTCCCCTCCAGCATCCACCTGTTTGTGCCAACCAAACTGGGTCTGCTCCACAGTGGAGCGGTGAGACATGGATGAGCTGATATAAACTATTCATATTAGATTATCTTCCGCAATTTATATTGTGACTGCATTGCTTACTCATATACAGGTGCTATTAGATTTAAAAGTATACTGTATGTGCATGTTGCAGCCGAATTAAAGCTCAGGTCTCTTGGAAAAACACCAGGATATACATAGATACAGTGAGATGCATGCTTGTATGAGCTGCTGACCAATTGTAAGTCTGCATATAGAATATTTATGCTTTTGTAGTTGGTATTGTTTTTAGGACAGAGCTACCTTCAGGCTTTTTGATTGTCAAACTTGCATTTTTTTAAAGTTCATTTATCTTGAGCAAAGCATCCTCCCAGATAGCACACATATGTGATGCCGACGTTGGCCTCAGAACGGCACATGAGGCTCTAGTCAATAATGTCTGACAAGCATCGGCCCAATAGCGGATTAAGTGCTCTAATGTCCCAGCCCATCAAACGTCTCAGCAAGGTCATTTTTGCATTGGCTGGTCGGCTCCCCCTTTTGGACAGTCATCTGATGCCATTACATGCCATTAAACATAGAGGAACGCAGAGGAAAATGCGCCAACTCCCTGCCATTGTTTCTCAGGTAAGCTACTGACATCAAATGGCAGAAAACAACTTTTAATGTTATTCTGTGATGGTTAATAAAGTTGCTAACAACTGGATATGCCCAGTCTTCTCTCAGACACGAACAGACCCGGTAGCTACAGGTAAGCACTACAGCACCACACTGCAACTAACAACGCTCTCTTTGCTACAACTTGGTGATGAAACTAGATATATCAGGCCCAACGCTGGTATGATGTACCTGTGCTATCTGGGCTGTTTACATTACTTCTCAGTCCAGCTCTGAAACTATATTGTGTTGCCAAAATAACGGCTATGTGGTGAAATGCTGTTCTCATAAAATGTATTCACAACTGTCCATGTATTTGTTTGTTCATATCAGCTTGGCCCAATCCCCCACATGTGAACTTTTCTATAACTTTTATAAAACTTGCCATATATTTTTAGAAACATGCCATAAAGTTTCATTTGTGTTTACGCCGTTCGCAGAGTTCAGGTCAGTTTGGCCAAGTTGACTGTGATTCCTCCTACTATCGTAAAAGTGCATAACATAATGAACTATGTTGTTGTGCTCCTGCTGCCTTTTCCTCTTACACATAAAGTCACACAATACACACACTTCAAACATTAAGTTAATACTAGGTATGCTCCACTGCTCTAACTTTCTATAAGGCTTCAAACCCCCCTCCTGCTATAATTCCAGGTTTGGTTTGTAGACTCTGTGTGGGATGATAGATGTCAGTGCCTGCCTCCATTGTTGGTGGAGGTTGAAGAGGTATAGCAGGAAGACAGCACAGGGAGATGTGCAGCATACAGCAGACACAAATAGTGGTCTGAAAGTTGACAGAAGCTGCTTTTAGGAGAGCCAACAAGTGTGACGAATGGTTTTTATCAGTTGACCTCTTTAGAGCAGACTGCTGGTGCTGGGGGAAATGAAGGCGAGTGTTGGGCAGTATCTGAGATGACAATAGATGGTTCTGAGAGCAATCTGGGATTAAGCTGAAACTGAGTGGACAGCAGAGGGTGAAAGTTGGAGTCATGATGACTTAACTTCAACAGAAGGGAACTGGGGGGGGTTTAAAAACTTTGTATCGAAAACTAAAGCCACACAGTCTGCTCGTAATGACTCAGTATGATCAAAAAACAGTGGTTTATTTGTTTTTATCTATGGCAGATTAACACAGACTATGATCATGCATGTTGTTTAAAAATAAACAGTGTTGGGGTAGTTACTCATAAAAAGTAATTTGTTACTTGTAACTAGTTACTTCTGTTAAATGTAACGAGATTACTTAACTAGTTACTGCATTTGAAAAGTAACTTCACTACCTATTACTTTACTTTCTCATTTCTTAATTTACTGTGTAGAGGTACATGAACAAACATCATAGCCCAATCATCACAGAGCATAGTCCGCATCATTTTGTTTATTGTATAAATGTTGCCTGGGCATAGAGAGCATTTCACACTCATATTTTTGTCCTTTCAGCTAATATAGCTAAAGTAATGCAAGTATCGCCACTTGCTGAAAGCCCCTGTGTCGTCCCCCTCTGTCTTTGTCTCCATTTCATCTCTCTTTTGCATCAGCAGCTACGTCACTCTAGTCGATCTCTCCATAGGACTTTCAAAGGCCACGTGATTGCACAGTGCACCTTCCCAGAGAACTTTTTGTTTACATTTGACAGGGAGGCTGCGAGGTAACGACACAGTGAGAAAACATCCAGGAAAGGAATCTCACGCACAAGCCACTTCAACAGATCAGAACTTTGCGCACAGGGAAACAAAGCTGATGTAATGCAGAAAGGCGCATTCCTTTAGTTTAGTTAAGTAAACAAGTTACTAGTGTAATGCGTTAGTTTACTCTGTGACCCCAAAACAGTAATATTGTTACTGTAATCCATTACTTTGCAGTGCTTTACCCTTAACACTGAAATAAACTGTATTGGAAATGCTAAATCAAACTAATTTACTAAATAATTTTACTAATTTACAGCTAATCTAGAAACAATGCTTATAATCTGGGACAAAGACAGTAGTCCAGTTAAATTGCCTAATTGAGTTTTTGTTCTTTATTGCAGGTGAACGAAGGTACTGGGTATACGGTTACAACTGTCTCAAGTTTATGTCTTCATGTTTTTCTTTGTTGCAAGAACTTTGGCAGAGAAGAAAAAGCTTGGTAGCTGGAGTATTAGGCTACAAACATGTTTTTAATGAAACTATAATTTGGGCATTGAGAGTTCCCCTGTCTTTGGGGTTTAGCTTGAAGAGGACTCAAGGTGCTGTTGGCTTCATTTTTCATCACTGGAAGTTGTGCTTGGTAAGTGAGTGAATTAATCTTCAATAGACTAGTCTGCTATAATTCCGACTTGTCCTAAAAGGAAGAAAAAAAATAGAAACTGTTGTGATAGAGTACTATTTATTCAGTGGAAGGCATAATTTAACTTCAATGCTTCTGTCCTTTAAAGCCTTTTTGTGCCGAGCTGAAAGAATCTGTTTTGCTCAATCATAGAAGATATCCTTTAGAGAGCCACGGCAGTGCACAAACAGTGATGGATGTGCAAACAATGACGGATTCACGAACAATGATGGATGCATAAATAATGATGGATGCTCAGAACATCTTTGCATTTCTTTTATATGCAGTTCAAACACACGGTGGAGGGGGTCAACACACTGGTATTCAAAGACAGATGGCAGTTGCTTATACATCCTGCAGAGCTTCATAATAGTGAGGACAGGAACCTGTCTGCACATTAATGTCTTTGCAGACCCATACAGTTTGCATTAAGAGACTCCATTGTCAAGTGCTGGCAGTGTTAGACTGATCCAGTGAATCTGCATCCAAGTTTTAAGTCGGCCCTTTTTGTAAAGACCTGCCCCTCATAGGATATCTCTCAGAAATGGATGTTTGTGATTGCAGCTCACTGTGGCTGTTTGGGTCAGCTGCAGATGTGCTTTGATATGCAGGGACTGTTCAACGATACAGACCATGCGTAAAACATGGGTTTTGATAGAGAAATCTCTACAGAATCATAAAAATGAGCACACAAGGAAAATTATAATTCCAGGTTATACGGTGATGGTATTTCTTGGTTCTACGGCCTTTAATCAGATCTTGAATTATTCCAAGGTCATCAGATACTTTAGATGTAAATGATCTGCAAGTTATTATTCCAAATCCAAGGAGCAAAGTAGCACATTTCCTTAACCTCGCTCTGTGTAGAAACCTGGTGAGAAAGTTACCTAGTGCAGCGCACCTGAGAGCTGCTAAAGGTCTGGGTCAGAGGTTTTCTTGATAATGACGGCAGCTTCAAGAAGGTGAATCTGCTCAAGCGAGCAAGTCAAAGCTAAAATCCACAGGGAGCCTGTTTAGTATTTTCTACACATTGAAGGGTAAATTCACTGCGCCTGTTTTCGTGTTTTCTGTCAGACTTTAAGCGTCTTTTGTTGCTGCTGTTTCTGTCTCTCATACTCACTTGTGGGA
This sequence comes from Xyrichtys novacula, assembly GCA_962446985.1. Classification (NCBI taxonomy): domain Eukaryota; kingdom Metazoa; phylum Chordata; class Actinopteri; order Labriformes; family Labridae; genus Xyrichtys; species Xyrichtys novacula. The sequence goes on from OY660873.1 coordinate 28,439,454, forward strand.
CTTTTTGCCCTCTGTCCCTCCAGGACCGGAGCCACAGTCATGGGCCTGAATGATGAAGGTGTACTCCTTCTGCAGCTCGCAGTCCACCAGGCCATGAGCCCTCAGCTGACCCTCACCGGAGGTACCGTTCAGCACCACTGCCTCAAACGGAGCCTCCAGGCCGTGGATGTTGAATGCACAAATCTCCCCTGTGGACAAAATGGGAGGGAAAAGAGCACAGGGTCAGAAGTGATCAAATGTTGAACAGAATCTGTGGTATTAAAACATCATTTTCTGGCTGTTTATCGGCCTGCATATCAAGCTCACACATGATACTAAATTTGAAGACACATTTCAGAGTTTTGATAGGTTTGCTTATTTGTCAATGTGTGAACAACATTGCTGCAAAAACATTCTTTCTGTTTGGACAGAGCTCAAAACAACAACAAATTGTTGCTGTCCAAAAAAAAGTCACGTATCTCAATTTTTATTTATTTATTTTTTTCAGGAACATTAAAAAAACATTTAATTCATAAACTACCTAACAGGATAAACCCAGAACACTGTAATTAGACACAATTAGGACCTGAAATCAAAATCTATATTTACACTGTGACCTGTTTGATATTTCAAACCGATTTACGTACTTTGCATTGTGAGTGATAGTGGACATGTGTTTTTTTAATAATGCATTTCAATGACGTTCGGTTATTTATGAGCTTCGAGTATCCTGTTTATGTCCCACTATGTTGATAAACTATGTGAGCTATCCTTTATTTCCACATAGCACATTGGTTGTCAACCTTTTTGAGTCGCGACTCCCAATTCAACATGCACTAGTGTCCATGACTAAGTGTGAGAGAGAAAACAGCAGCAGCTTAGCCTCTGGGGATAAACTTTGGCTTTAAAAAAATCCAACGTACAGGTAAACAACAATGTCATGGTTAGAAAAAAGTTTGACGACAGCAACAGTCGATGTGAGGAAATTAGTATAGGATTACCGTGGACTGTAATGAATCTGTCACAGTGTAAAGCCTGTTTGCTGACATGACAACTCGGGGCCAGAGCGGGAGATGTGCTTTGTTGACACCTCCGATACCCAATGGAGATACTTGTTGAAAAGATGATGTTATAAAATGTCTGTCCATCGGTCATTTGGATACCCAAAGCAACAGGTTGTTAGGGAAGATTATGGACCATGCATGTATTGAAAAAAGTCAAGATGGCTAAAAGTGGAGAAACGTGGTTTTCATCCCTAGTGTCTCTTCTCCTCCCTGGCCATGATGAAATGCTACTCATTGGTGTATGGTCTCACATTCATGTCACCCCGGCAGTGTCAGTGCTGGGGTTGGGCCACCCCTGTCAGAAAAGCCTGGACACACCCTGCTTGTTAGTACACACCTTCCTCTGAGGACGTGAAATAAAGTATGCTGCAGTCTCCTTCATTATGAAAGTGTAACGGTACAGTGAATTTGAGCTTTCATAAAATGATCTAATGAAGTTGGTTTCTTTCTCAACATTGTTCTCAGGCGGCTTACCGTTAAAAAGCATGAATTACCGCTGGGATACCTCTTTTACAAGGAAAGCTGCTGGCAGAGTCTGTGCACTCAATCTCACCGAGCTTCAAATGTTCAGTCACCTTGGGTAATATTAACTCCCTGCCTGCTCAGAATAATGTATCATATGTTAATTATAAACCAAGACACAGATATAACACAGCGACAGGAGCTCATACAGGGGCATAATAACTTCATCATATTCGCAGTAACACAGTTGTACGTCAAAATTTAAACTGCAAGGACATCCGTGCGGTTTGTCCCCTCCTAATGTGCAGACATACTGAGGAAAAAAAAAAAAACGACATACAGCGCGGTAGAGTTACATGATGCTGGAATAAATCTACGAAGCCTCAAAGTCACCCTTATGGAAGGATATAGCGGAGGAAAATCCATTTAAATCCAGAGTGAGTGAGCTGACAAGAGCAAAACAAAAGAGCCAAAAGGCGGCTGACATTTATTAGCAGGCTGTATAAAGGGGCGCTCCATTTGTCGAGCGAAGAAAGACTTTTTTTCTGCTCTCACTTTCTTGTCGGCTCGACCTCGTGCTTCCACCAGCGGGATTTCAGGGAATCACTTAACACGCCGGCTCACACTCTGACCTGTGACAGCTAATTGCTCTGATATCACTTAAACTAACAGCAGAGACTAAATTGGATTCCCAAACAGCTTTGTGTGTACATGGCTTCTGGCAAGTTCTGATAAGAGCAACTTTATTTTCTACCACCTTCTACCTTTCTCCCCTCTTTCATCCTGCTTCTGTCATAAATTAATCCCAGCCACCTTCCCTTGCCTCACCTCACCTGCCACCTTTTACTTTCCCCCTAGTGTCCGGTTGGGCAAAAGGCTCTAGACATGACTGTTTACCCATCTGGGCTATTTAGAGCTGGAGGCAAAATGACATAGAAAGGGAGGAAACAAGAGAATGAGGGGTGTTGACACCGTGTTCAGACTACACAACCTCCCCCCTTTATTGCCTCAACAATGTCTTTTCAGAGTTCAACACATTATGGCGGGCTGCAGGGAGCAAAATCATCAAAATGGCATTGAGCAAACGGTGTGCGGCGGGGAGCGACAGCAGATGCAACAGCCTTGATGGGCTGCTCCTCTCGATGGTGCACCATCTTATGAAACAAGCAAATGGAAAATCCATCACTGCTAGAGCGAGAAATAAATCCAATATGCAAAGGAAAGTGTAGAAGCTTCCCATTAGGGCGAATTCGCTGAAGATAGGCTGAGGCTGGGCGACCTGACATGCTCCCCGTGATTTAATTGTAGCCAGTGGGAGAGCTGTGAAACAGGTCAAGGTGACCGCGGGACGGCGACCTCACTCTTTTAAGACTCAAATGAACACTCAAACCGCTCAGAGGAGGCAACAGACCTGTCGCTTTTTCTTTCTTTCTTTTTAAACCGCCGCCTATCACTTCACTCCAGACCTGATAAGTGCTCTGCCAACTGCTGGGAGGCCGAAAAATGGCCTGTGGAAGACAGAGGGAGGGATCAGGGTGGAAGTGCTGGCCCCGGCAGTGGCAGAGGAACAGATGTCGGGCAGCTGGCACTTGGCAGAGGCAAAGAGATCACACACGCTAATTGCTGTGCTAAACTGTTAGCTAAATATGTGTCTACATGTCACATTAGGCTTTTAAGAGGTAGATTTATGCTCAGATGGAGCTCTGTCTTCTTGAAGAGGGGCGTTTGAGACGCTAATGGATTCAAACTAATGGATCTGGAAGCTGCGGTGCTGCTTTGTCTGGTTATCATCACAGTTTGATCATTTGGCAGAATGAAGCATTTTAATCATATTTAGTGTTTCATGCAGGAGGTCCAACACATTTTAAACTGTTTTTTGTTTTGTTTGCTTCAAAATCTATGGAGGACTCAGGAATGTGTAAAGGAAGAGGGGGGAAAAAAATTCAGGGAAAAACTCAAAATGTCCATGAATTAAAGTTCAAACTCATTTTGGCGTTTTGAATTTGTATGCATATAAAACAGAAATATGGTGAGTTCTTCTGTACCTTACTATTTCACGATTTTCTTTGTCAAAAGATGTCCAGAGTGTTATAAAAACCTATAAAAAGCTTTTGACATGTAACACCAAGGGCAGCGGAGAGCAAATTATTACCTTAGATTGTATATTGAGGATCTGGAGTGAGGAGCATTTCAACCCATGAACAGTTAAATACCACTTAGCCATCGGCAACTTTTCTACCTGGAAGTGTATTTAGACATTTCTCTTCAAAAGAGGAATTTGAGTATATGTTAAAAAAAAAAAAAAAAACATGTCCACCCCTAGTGTCTCTTCTCCTCCCTGGCCTTTAATCAGGCATAAAGATGAACTATACCATCTAACTTGAGTTGAAGCCCTATATATTTTTATCATCTGCCACAATAATTACCATCTTCCCCCTAGGCATGATTACATTTTCAATTAATCAGCTCTAAATTAATGGCTGTCTATTAGTGGGAATGTGTGCTCAGGGCCTGAGCTGCTGTCCTGCTGGTGTCAGGAGTCGAGCAGCACTCCACACCTCGGGGGAATCTGGCACCGGTCCACAGTAGACTATCTTTGAGGACACGGAGCTCATTATCGGCGCAGGCAGAGACACTTTACTGGCAATGCTGGTTCATGTTTGCAGAGCTGGAGAAGTGTGACAAAGTATCAGGGGCCCCAGTGCCTCGGGGCCCCAACTTATTATCAAAGCTGACAGAGCATTGCTGATGAGCCGCACATACACACGAGCTGCTTTTGCTGAAAAGGCACTCTCTCCTCAATTGTCAGTGCATTGATATGAGCGGCAGATGTTTACTGAGCGTCTGAGTGAGAGGTAAGAGAGGAGATATCAGGCGGGAAACAGTCACACCGCTGAGAGGAGAAGGAGGAGGAAGAGAGAGATATGAGGGGAGATGAAAGGAGGAGCCGAGGAGGATGGGAACACGGCCACCGCCTTAGGGCAGTTCCGATCTCCCTGCTGGAGAGTGACCAAAGCAAAGGCATGAAAACACAAGCTTACATTTACTCAACGTGTGCCAGTTCTGCAGCTTTAATCAGAGCTGACATGCCTTTCATCCTCCCACTGTTGGAGCACTCACGACACAGACAGCAAGTAAATCAGATTATTGGATATATCACTGTTACTGTTACCCAGTCCAGGAATCACTGCTCTGGCACCAGCTTCTTTGCACCTCTGTAATTTCAAAAGAATAGTTCTGTTATTTTTGGCTAGATATGAGGTACCTGTCAATCATGAGTGTGTCAGGATTGGGATTTGGAGGGTCAGGGGGGCACACTGGGTGGGTTTACGCGGACTTGAGTGTCCCAGGTTTGAGTCTCATCCTGGTTTTGATCATATACAAGGTATGAGATTTACACACACACACAGGGAAACCTTCATATTAATAGATTATCAGTAAAAGTGTTCCCCTTTCTGTTTGTTCTCCTCTCGTCATATATAGCATGTTGAGGTTTTGATCATGTATAAGCAATGTTGGTCAAGTTACTTAGTTAATTAGTGATCACTTCTCCAGGAAAGTAATCCTGTTCTTTACTGATTACTTATTTTCAAAAGTAATAAGTTACTTTACTAATTACTTTACTTAGTTACTTTTCAAAAACATGATGTACAACCTGAATACCTAGACCTTTTAGCCTACTTCCATTCATTTTGCATTTTCCATCATATTAAATTGAATTAAATTAAAAATCACTTTTTAAAAACTTGTTTCATTAGTTTGAATCTTTTAACTTTATGCACATCCATCAAGCAAAACATTTAAACCATTTTTCTGCACATTTCACCATATTTAAATAAAATAAAGCCAGTCCTTTTTCTGTTAACTTTAATTTCACCATTCAGCGGCACTAAGTCCTGTTGCTCTTAAGTCTATTTTCACCTCCTTAGCAGGAGAGGGGCCCTCGGAATTGGATGTGGCAGCCGCAGCGGTGAGTTTCACACTCCTGTGCTGGCTTGCTAGGTCCTTGCTCAGATTCCAGGTGGAATTTTTCGCTGTAGATAAAAGTTTTCTTTCCATGCAGAGTGCACAGAGTACGCCAATGTTTTTGTCATCTTTTACTGAGTCAAACTCGTGATAATGTTGGTACTTCAGAGCACTAAACGCTGCACAGTCCTGATCTCTCCTGCACTCCATGTTGTCTGTTGTTGATCACATCACTTCACATGTCTGTTGTTTACCTCTATCGTCGCTTCGCTCACACGTCATTGTCACGACTCGCCAGACAGTCTCACAAAACGAAATCATGGTTTAGTAACGCAGTACGGCAGCCTGCTTGCGGGAAAGTAACAGTAATCTTATTATTGTTTTTACAATTGTAATCCCTTACTCTACTCAATTATTGAAAAAAGTAATCAGATCACAGTAACGTGTTACTTCTAAAGCTTTACTGTCCATCACTGTGTATAAGGCTATATCCCAGTATTAGCTAGAGCCAGCAGTGAGAGATGCCTTTGTATGTGTATAAAGCAAGACTACAAACTTACTGATTACAGCTGCTAGCTCCACTATGTTTGTCCACCTCAGCAGAAGATCCATGAGGCATATCACATCTATTTTTATTTACATAGGAGGGGAAATCAGGCATGTATGACTATGAGAGGGGGGGAGGGGGGGAGAGAAATGATGTATTGAAGTGGACTGTTTTGGAGATATTGTTGGCTGTTGCTCTAGAAATTCAGGGCCGCTTATAGATTCATGAAGGACAGAAGACTGGTTAGTGTTTTATTTCCTCATCTTTTTTTCATCTGCTGGCCCACACTTGCCCAAGTACCAATCAGCTGTCAGGCCTAAAACCCATAAAATACAAGTGCATCACATCACATCAAGTCACATTGGGTCTATGGAGCTCAGAAGAGCCAACGCCCAGCAAGCATCAAGCTGAACAGAGAGGATCGACCTAGACAGGAGGTCAAGCATAGGACATGCAGTAAAATACCATGGCAGACTCCAGACAGTTTATTGGAGATTATTGAGGATATTTTTTACCTCATTAACAAACTAAATAAAAAAAAAAGATACTCAGAGTTTTTATTGAAAGAGGCTTTTATCGTTTTACATCGTCTCATCTTCATCATGTAAAAAACAAAACATTGAGTTCTTAGTATTTTTGGTCAAAAATCACCTACTGTGGATCGTCTGCCATTAAAAAGAAACATCTGAACCGAACTAGAAGTTAATAAATCATAACAGCCCTCACGGATGTGCTGCTTCAAGCCCTTGAAATGTGTTTTCATCAGGCCCAGGATTTCTAGTGACACTCAGCATCAGCATTTGATTGGCAGGTTGAGTCCCCTACCCTTCACTCACACAATCAGAGGGTGGATGTTAGGTCTGTACAAAGACCGTGGGATGTCATTAACTGTGTGAGAGGAGCCTTTAATGTAATTAACATCGAGAAGACGGGGTTGGCAACAACATGGGCCAGTAAATCATCTCACACCCCTGCTGCAACATTCATACGCTCAAACACAATCCCTCCCCCGCTGTAAACCCCTGTTGAGAAAGTGTGTCTTTAATTAAAAAATCCCCCTCCCAACATACACACACTGTACACACACACACACACTTCACAGTGGGTTTCATGCACTGCAGCCAGGACACACAGGCTTGATTACTATTAATCCTTATCTCCAGAATGGACAGCTTCTCAATTGTGTTTTTTCCTCGGCTGGCTAATTTCATGAAGAGCATAATTACAGCCTTTTCAATTTCCTCCCTCTTCAGAGTTATGAGGCTGACAGTCTATCTCTGCTCTGCAGCTTTGAGGCCTGCAGCATGTGTGAGTCAAGGTATTTCCATGTGTCCCGGAGAGCTGGTGGATGTGTGGTTATTTTTTGTAATGCAAATATGAAGGAGAGTAAGCAGGTTACAGAGGTGACTGATGAGAGACGTAATAGGCTGCGAAATCTACAGTAGAGAGAGCTGTTCAGCTCATGAAAACTGTTCTCTGTAGGGCTGTAATTTCATCAGGGGATTGTGGGAACTTGCCGCTGGACCAGGTATTTGTTTCCTGAGTAAGATTACCAGTTATGTTTTACATGTTCTCGTATGTTTTGCAACCAAAGTTGGCACAATTGTGTGCAGCATTTTGTGGAAACATGAACATTGAATGTGGAGGACACACACCAATTTCAGTGTGCACAGCATTAACAAAGTGGAGCTCACACACTTGATGTGAAATCGACTGAAAGGAATACCTGGGTAGGTCAGTGTTACACTTTTCTGGTGCATTTTTATCAAAGCTAAGTAAACAACTGTGAGTTTCAATTCTTTTTTGACTAAACATAGACCACATTAACTTAAAAGTACTATAAGGAGTTTTCAACTGGGTAAGAAACTATCTAAAAGTGACACCAATGACCTTTTTAAAGCAAACAACACCACCAGCAGCAAGTTTTAAAATTTCTTAGTTGTTATTCTAAATGCCAAAAATGACTGTAAGGGGGTAGGACAGATAATTGACTGCAGGCTAAAGCAAAACCCTTTTGAAAAATTTCTTTCATGGCAAATATTCAGTAAGAGGATTTTCACTGCAAAAAGACAACAGGATGAAGTGAACTAATTTCACATGCACACTTGTATGTCATTAAACCTCATCTTGGTGTGTACATGTGTGCTGAAAATGCCACTTGAAGCTCTTAGAGCTTTTCTCAATTTTGGCACCCCCTGTGGTTCAGACAGTCTCTGCTTATCTATCCTTTACATGCTCAAAAAAAGTCATCCTACAAAGGTCTCAGCCTGCTGACTCCTGACAGTCAAATACACCATTTACAACTGCTCAGCTGAAACCAACCCCCTCACTGCAGTTGCTGTCAATAAAATCATTCATCATTTGTGTTTGTACAGACTTTCATATGAATTTCTTTCTGTTTCATCTGTGTCAAAAAACTCCTCACAACAAGAAAAAGATCATTTCTGACATAGACTGCATAATTTTTACTCCACACAAAAGCTCCTTTCAGACATAGACAAAGTTCCTGAAATGTTCCTGGTATTACCCTGTGATTGAGCTGTATGTGTGAACAGACACAGAGGAGATTTAGACCCTAAGTTCACCTGGAACATTTCCTTACAAGCCCCTTAGTATCATTTTAGGATGAAGAATCCAAACACGGCAGCAAAACCTCCGGATAATCCCCTGTGAGTAGTGACAAGGGGTGGGTGGGTTAAGGATGTAGATGTTTCTCATACCACCAGTGTTCTGTCTAGTTTGGCAGCTTAGTTGAAAAATGCTATAAAAAATGCACAACTATATGAAGGAAATACTCAGTTTGTGCTACTTAGATTAGAGCATGTTTTGGTCCTCTATCACATAATCCATCATAAAGATTTACAAAGAAGCTCATATCCATAGTCTGATCCACAGAGTGACGCATCTAAATAAGAAACACTATTTCACATAACACCAATTTAAACCCTAAAGTGGGGCATGTACCAGCATGTAAACAATGTACAAGGGGGTGAGATGGCCTTATAGTCACTTCTCCTCTCCGATACTGTGATCATGCTTCATTTCCAGGTCAGAGCTCCTGAGATTTCCCATAGTGCATGTCTGTAATCGGCCCAACTTTTCTCTCAAAACTGAGCACATGTAAGTGACAGTGCAGCATCATAGCGTGGGTTAAAATAGATAAGCCTGGTACAGAGAAACACTGCTGGCAGCAGCTCTTCTCTCCAGGCATTTTACTGGACAGTAGTGCTGCAAGCTTGAAAACATCAATGCTATTTTGTCTTAGCAGCTTGAAAGGCCGCTTTGCTCTCCCAACTGTCTGCGATGCTGTACACCCACCTCCCCCCTATATGTCAATAAAGTTAATCACAAACCCCAGCGGGCGGTGTGTCAATTACTTCGGCCCAGACCTGGAGCCGAGCCAGAGCACTTGCTGTGTAAGCACCGAGCTATCATTAACAAAACTGGCACTAGACTCGAACACCTCAATTTAATCAGCTGGCTACTTGATGGCTATGTCTGCTCAGAAACACTTCGATTCATCTCTCAGAAAGTGACCAACAGGAATGATCACGCCTTACAGTATAGTCAGTACAGTCACAAATAAATGTACAGGATGAGAAAAGGGACATTTTTTTAGAACGAGTGATTGACTACAGAGTGATATAAAGGATTTAAGGGCTGAAATATTTTTGTCACAGCTGCTCAAATTCGTCCAGATATTTTTATGAAATCTTTAATACTATAACTCCATTTTATTGTTGTCAGTCACCGCTGAAAAGTCCACTGCACACAATGACCGGATTATTCCAGTTATAGTAAATCTAAGCCTGGATTACACATCTTTACCCTCATTATGCTGCATATTGTTGCTGGATTACATTAGATTATACACAATTATGTTGCTAATCTGATCCTGATAATGCTCTGTGCCAGCCCTGCACAGACACAACTTTTTCTGCCTCGCAAAAGTTCACCACAGATGTGGTCGTTTATCTGTTTTGCTTCTCAATAAGGTTGGTGCAGCAAGAAAATGAGAGAAGAAGGACAAAAACCCTGTTAAACATTTACAAAACACAGCCAAAGCAATCACATTAAACACAGACTGGAATCGATAGTTTCTATTTTCCAATTCTGTTCATGGAAATGGCCGCAGGGGAAAGCATGTGTCCTTGTCTGAGCAAGGCCAGTTGGAGTTCAATGTGTTCAAATACCCGTATCAGAGTTTATGACCCCCATTAATGCCCCTGAGGATGCTCTGCACTCAGCTCCCCTTCACCATGAAACAGACACAATCACCCCACTGACACTCTCTTTGACCAGAGAAAGGCTTTATGAGATCGAAGGTCAACAAGGCAGAACAAATCTATCAGCAGCCATAAATTAGAATATACTTTACAGGCCGAGTGTGAATTAGTGTTGGAGCTCTGCTCTGTCCTCTGAAAAATATGACCCAGCAGCCCAAGTTTATTTCAACCACAGAGGATAAAAAGGGCTAAATATTTAAGATCTGCCTTTTAACTCAAGTTGGTTTGGTTTAAGATGGACCATGGACAGCAGGAAATTTGAATGTAGTCTCATCAGCAGACCTAAAACGCTGCTTCAGAAACAACAATTTCAAGTCTAAAGACAGAGACCATGATCTAAATACACAGTTAACCCGTGAAAAAGTGTCATGAAAACAGTAATTCTTCCATTCAAGGCATGGTTTACAATCGAAGAGATTGGTAATTATCATAAACCTTGTTTATATGGTGATCATGGTCCTATAGTGTGATCTCAATAAAGTGGAGAGAAAAAAGAATGGAATAAAAAAATAAATAAATGCAAAAACATTGACCAATGGGAGCCATCTGTCCCGGACCGCTCCTATTGGTCAATCTCTTGCTCCGCCTCTCCATCCAATCACCTCGCTGCATTCGACACACCCCTCTCCCGTAGTTCTGACTTGTCCCCTTCCACTCTCCTGACCCTTCTCAGAGCTCTGAGCGGCTAAAAGTAGCGTACCAAGCTTAGCGATAGGAGCTGTGATGGGGAGGGACGCAAAAAGAACACTTCTGATTGCCCCACTGCCAAAAGTGGGAAGAAAACACAAGCTGACAGAAGAAAGGGCAGAGTCATAGAGGAAATGTGACCAAGAGAGGAATCCAACTCGAATAAACATCGGGTCATCCTTCGAGTAGTGGAGAAAGCTTTGCCAGGATTTGGGCCTGAAAACAGAGGCCGAGACAGCAGAGTTTTTTTTAAACAGGTAATTTTTGCCTTTTATCGTTGCTCATGTCACATAAATAACTCTTGTTAGTCGCTGCAATGTCAACACGGTAGCTGTCCAAGCAGGTGCTGACAGTGCTCGCTAGCAGAGCTGGCATTTACTGCCGCTAGTCACTAGCAATCTGATATGGTGAATCCTATTTGAAGCTAGCGTAGGACCTTCTGCCGGCCGGCTTCTTGCTCTGCCATAAGGGGTGTGGCGTAGGGAGGGCGATACAGGTTTGGGGGAAGTTATCGTGGAGCCCAGAGGGGAGAGGTTTGTGTGTGGGGGGTGGGACGCTTTTTTCAAATCTGCCTCAATGGCTCAGTTTTTTTCAACTGTTTCTCAGATCGTCAACCATGCCTTCAACTGTTTGGACTTTTGGGCTGTCTGCGGTCAAACTTTCTGCAGAGCTCCAATTCACTCTGTGGCACTTGAGGTCCTCATGCATGCTGCAGCTGCTGTTGCCTCATTGCCTCATCACTACAATGACAACATCTCAGGTGACTGAAAAGACCTTTTTGTTCATACTTAAGGACTTTTTTGCTCCTTTTAGAGAACTCACAACACATTTTGCTGACTGTAAATGTGCTCCCATCCTAGGAGATAATAGAAAACATCCACACTGGTGACCCCAGTTTTACTCTCTTGTTACAGCTGAACTTCCTCTTCTTTTATTAATGTAATAGTAGATTATATTTTTGTAAAATATGCATTCAAGAAAAAAACAACTCATGCAGTTGTTTTTGGTTGAATTGCATTATCCAAATATTACATAATAATCAGAAATTTCTATGATGTATTCGCATCTTTTAGGCAATATACTTCCACCAGACATAAATTTGGAGATTTGCACAGTATTTGCATTGACGTTAATCTGTTTCTACATCTAACCAGTGTCCTTTAGCACTGCTTCTATTAGCATGAGCATCACCTGATCATCCAACAAGGGAAAAGTTTCTTTAGGCAGGAGCTGAGTCATTTCTTCAGCTGAGCAGAAAGGCGAATAAAAAGGTAATGTAGTTTTAGATTAACACCATAAAAAGTTCATAATAACTGGTACCTCATACTTTCTCTGTCCATTCATTCCTCTCCACAGAGTCTTGTGAAAATTAAAAAGTCCCACTTTTAGGTCTCTGTGATGAAATAATCATCCCCGGTCAACATTATATCATGCAACACTGCTCAAATGAAGCTGAAATTCTGCCATTAAGCTATCAATAATTTCATCGCATGCCTGCGGCGGCGTCTCTGGCTGCCAGGTCCAGCTGTTCGCCATCATCTCCACTGAGTGTTATGGGCTTGTCTCCAAACCCTGCGATGGCTACGGCTCCTGGACAGGCGCCAACATGGAGACATAAGGCTTTGTCTGGTGTAGTCAGGGCTAAAATTATCTGCGTGCAAAGCCGAAGAAAAGATGGATGCTGAGCTGTGTGTTATTCTTGTGAAAGCTGCTGAAAATGGGGTTAGGAGAAAACACTTTACAATACTCTCACAGAGCTGCAGAGGCATGCTGTCCCCACTGACCATCACACAAAACGTATGCTAATCTTGTTTACGCTCTATTAAGGGAATTTGCAAGGGAAACAAGATCAAAATGTTGATGCTGCCTCAACACAACCCCCACATGTCTCAGGAGTATTTTATATGTAAATTGCTATCAGTTACATCACCTCTGTTTAAAAGCTCATGCAGCCACAGTGTCCATGAGGTGGGTACCTCTCCCCAACAGTCTGCACTAATGAGAGCATTGAGCTGAAGGCAGGACCAATCGGTTCTCTGGGGCTGCAGACAGAAAGATGATGTCCTCAGGTGACACTTTACTCCCACTACGTGCAGTGTTTACCTTCAGGCGGGAGGATGAGAGCAGGAAATGTAAAATGGAGGGAGGAGAAAGAGGGAAAAGGAGTACAGTGGCGCTGGGTGTGGTGGAGACTGTCTGAGAATAGTCTCAGGGAAAATATTCTTCTCTGTACTTTCTCCTGGGACAACGACGAACAGAGACCACATGGCAATCACAAAATAGTGAGAAACTGACAGAAACTTCAGCTGAAGGAAAATCTCTGCCCCATATGTTTGTATGACATTGTCAGAATAGATCTTTCAGATTTCTCTTCACATACAAGATGTGAGCACAAATTATCTTTTACCCAGGTGCACAGGGGGATTGAAAGGATTGATTTCTTGATTCATCCTGGAAATGCTTTTCTCAAAGACTTAGAAGTAGCAAACAAAAAAACAAACTGGTTTTGCTGATTACTTTGGAGGACTTATTAAAGTCAGAGCAAACTCCAAGCCAGACTCAAGAAATATCATTGATACGTGATGAACTGAACATTTGGGGTATAAATCAAGAGCTACGAAAGCTGACAAGCCTGGTCTTCAAATCCCCCTGAGGAACCAAGTTGGATCCATGGAGACCCCACCCCATGACTTTGGGAAAATTGTACACAAAAACAGCTGTTTGGGTTTAAACATCCAGGTGCTTATTTGTAGCTGCTTTCCCTAAACACAAACTAATAACGCTCAATTGCAGAATATCTCCTGAAGTCTCATTGGAGGAAAGTAAACGTGAGCAGAAGTTTGTAAGAAAAAAAAAAAAAAACTCTTTTTTTTTTTCCTCCACCCAGGTCTTCTGGCTCCTGTGGGCCCCCATCTCTCACTGATCTTGTTCAAAGTGGGCCAGAGACCTCAGAGCGTGAAGGTAGGGCAGCCCCTGCCAAAAAAGGTGCGAGTGTTTGTTTTTCTGTGTGTGTGTGTGTGTGTGTGTGTGTTTGTGTGTGTTTGCTGGTGGAAATGTTGGAGCAGGTGATAACAAAAGGTAACAGATTATGGAAGTAATAAAAATATATCACAAAAAGGCCCTGTAGACTCCATTTCTAGCTGTCTACACCTGTTTTTCCACAGTGAGATATGTGTGAGAGTGTGTGCGTGTGTGTGTGAAGGTATGTAGGTGTTTGTTGTGGACAGAGAGGAGGAGGAGAGGAGTTGGAGGAGGGGGTGAGCTCTGGTTGAAAACACTGATAACAGCACGGCTGATTCGGCCTCTTGCTGTTCCTACACCTGTCTCCTTTCCTGAGGAGCTCAGTGTGTGTGTGTGTGTGTGTGTGTGTTTGATGTGTGCTCCTGTGCCCTCTATTCTCCTGTGTGTCACCATCCCTGCCATCCGCCCCTGAAAACCTGCAGACTGAAAACCCTCTGTGATTAGCCGTCCAGTATTACAGAACAGCTCTATTCCTACTTTCATTTTTCCCTCTCATTCGCTCTCATTTATCCATGTCGTTCACCCGCCACCATTTCTCAAATCCAGCCTCTTATTAAGTGTCTGTCATCAGCGCCATTTGTTCATGCTGCTGCATTTCTCCATCCCTTCATTTGCCCTTCGCAGCGCTCTCCCTCACTGCATCCAGTGACCTTGCTTAAGAAATATTGTTGCATGTTTCTTTATTTTAACAGAAAAGTTAACAAAGAAGGCGGCTAGACGGGAGCCAAAATGAGTTGCACAACAATTAAGTAAGCTCTCATCTCATGACTTGCATTAAAAAATAAAATACTGAGTCCCAACAATGCACTGATAGGCTGGACTACTTGAAAGTCTCACTTTCACACAGTGTTCTCAGTTGTCTTTCAACTGTCAATTTTGCCGAAATCACATTACCTGTGTCATTTTCAAGGGCCATTTTTCTGCAGAGCTCCAATAGTTCATTAGCAATTCACCTCTGAGTCATGGTCAGAGTCAGCGCTGCTCTGCACACACCTCTTAACGCTAGCTTGTAGCCTAATATTGCCTGTGTAGTAGAAGTGGCAGGTAACAAAGGAGCTATTCAGCTCTGAGACACTAATGTTGTTATGGACATGATGAAACTAATATGATCATTAGCTTTCTTACGAGCATTGCAATCCGCTAACACACATGCTACTACGCTACGCCTACTTTTCCTAGTCTGACTTGCATAGCAGGGCTTTCCGGGCAGAGCTTGGATTTGCTACGTAGGAGATCTCAATGAATCTGAACCTGCCGTTTGGGTCACAGAAGTACTCAGAAATGCAATTTCACACTTATCTTTCTCATATGGCCTGTAGCATCAGAAAAATACCATATGAATTTGTAGACAACAAGAAAAACAGGATTTTCATCGGAACCACTTCACGAAAAACTAACCTCGTACCTGAGAAAGAGTTTGAGGGTGAAAAGACAACAAAAAACTTGAAAAATAAATTAATTAATTAATTTTAAAAAAAAAAAAAAAAAAACATGAACAGGAAGGATTCCTTTTTTCCCCTCCTCTGTTTGCTATTGCTGTCATTAACACGTTACTGCAGCTATCAGTGCCACATTCAAATTCCAAGAAAACCACTTGAACCCCGATGCAACAAACGGACTGTACAAAACAAGCTCAACATCACTTCATTTCCAACCAGTGTTAGCATTGGAGCCAAATACAAAAGCCTCGCAGGTGCTTCCATGGTGCTGGTGTGCAGCCAAGACACGCTGGTACCATCACAGTACTGATGCCACCCACACAGTCCTAACCAAAACACCAACAAAACACACCAATCAAACAGAGAAGATCCTTTAGGTGGGTACAGCCAAAAGGAAAGAACTAGGTGTTTGGTACTTTTTTCTTGCCCTGGTCCTCTTTTGCTCTGATACTTCAGACAACAGGACACTGCAGGAGCTGTCAATCATGATGTCACATTCCCCTTTTTTAAAAAATATATTAAATATCTAATTAAAATTAGGCGTCGAAGAAAAATTTACACTTGGACATAAATAAGCATGATAAAAGCTTTTGGCCATTATTTTCTCGGTTTAGTAATGAGGGTGGGGTTTGTGACCTAGACTGCAGACAGTCAGCAGGGGGAGCTCTCACAGGGGGGTTCACAGCACATATAAGTAGTTGTACTTACAGTCCTGTCACAAACATGCCTGATGGTCAAACACAGTTTATGGTTTAGTGTTTAGTGTGTGCATCATAGACTGTATACAGGATGAATGCCGTCTGCCTCCTCGCTGGGTGAAGCCACTGCGAGAACAGCACCCCCTGGTGACGGGCTGAAGTATAGGTCATAAATCCCGCCTCCTCCAGCAATTCCCATGGAGCTGTCGACAAACTTTTGAAATTTATTACCCAGAATAAAATATTTTCTCCCCCCCTGGTTGCGATGTTGACATGTAGTTACTGTAAGGCTGGTTTGTGATCAAGTCCTCTTTTTTCTGTGCAGCTCCATTTTTAAAAGTTATTAGAGGGTTTCTTCATGTCTCATGGATTGGATTTTCTCTGTGTGACGGAGACATGGCTTAGTACCGATGAGTCCAGCCCTCTTATTGAACTCTGTCTGCCGGATTGCTGCTTTTTTAATTTCCTGCGGTCGTCTGTTCGAAAAGGAGGTGGAATAGCATTTATTTTTAAAAGCGACTTTAAATGCCAGCAGATCTGCCTGCAGTTCTCCTTTACAAGTTTTGAATTGTGCTTGTTTGAACTGGACTGCTCTCATGTTGTCCTGTGCGCCGCCATCTATTGACCACCAAAATACAATAAGGATTTTAAAACTGACTTTTCTGAATTTCTGGCTAAAATACGACCGTGTCCTAATTGTTGATGATTTTAATATTCACACTTGTTGCCCTGAAGAGCCGGTCTCCAGTAGCTTTTTAAATCTCATTAACTCTTTTAACTTCGTGCAGTCTGTGTCCGGTTTTACACATAATCTCGGGCACACACTAGATTTAGTGCTCTCGCACGGTCTGTGTGTTTCCAATCTTGACATTTGTGACGCTATTTTCTTGGATCATATGCCGATTTTATTTGACATTCCCACTCAGTGTCAGGTTAAATTGCGCGCTCCACCTAAACAACGTCGCATGTTTTACTCTTCCTCCCCTGCTCTGTTCTCCTCTACCTTCGTTGGTCTCTGCGAGGACGACTCTGTAGCCTCTGTGTGTGTGGATACTGACGAACTGGTATTGAGATTTCACTCCACCTGTCTACAACTACTGGACACGATCGCTCCTCTGAAGAGCCGGTGCACCAAACCTACGCCTGAGCCCTGGTTGAAAGACGTCACTCGTGCAGCCAGGCGTGAGTGCAGGAGGGCGGAGCGCAGGTGGAAAAAGGACAGACTGCATGCGTCTCTTGGCACCTTTAAAGATAATCTGCGGAATTATCAGAAGATTGTGAAAGCTGAGAAGAATAAATATTTCTCAGAGTTAATTGCTTTTAACTGTAACAACCCCAGAGCTCTGTTCAAAACCATAAACACTGTCCTTGAGGCTCCCAAGTCTCTTGGTTTTGATGCCCCACTGAAATCTGTGAAAAATTCCTCCACTTCTTCACTGATAAAATTATGTCAAACAAGGCCTGTATCTCTCAACCTTTGTATGACCCTTCAGCCCCTCTGCACCCCTCATCTGTCTTTTCTAAATTCGAGTCTGTGTCCCTCTCTATTTTATAGGACATAGTGAGCCATATGAAGCCTTCTGGTTCCCCTGCAGATGCCATCCCCCGTCGCTTGTTTGAAGAAGTACTTGCTACTATTGGACCAAGTGTCCTTAATATTGTAAATAGTAGCCTCTCCTCTGGTACAGTACCTTGGGATTTTAAACATGCTGTAGTACGACCTCTTCTTAAAAAAACTGGCCTTGACCCATCCCCCTGTGCCAGTTTCAGACCCATCTCAAATCTTCCATATCTGTCCAAGATTCTAGAGAAGGTTGTCGACAATCAGTTGTTACCATTTTTGGAAGATAATGGTATCACAGAGTTGTTCCAGTCTGGTTTTAAAGCTCTCCACAGCACAGAGTCAGCACTTTTAAAGGTGTCTAATGATATTCTCATGTCAGCGGACTCTGGAAAGTTTGTTGTCCTTGTGCTCCTAGATCTGTCTGCTGCATTTGACACTGTTGACCACAGCATTTTAATCTCTCGCCTGGAGCACTGTGTGGGCATTAAGGGTGTCACCCTGGACTGGTTCCAGTCTTACTTAATGGACAGAAGTTTCTGCGTTCAACTAGACAACTCTGTGTCGTCAACAGCTCCTCTTCCACATGGGGTCCCCCAGGGCTCAATCCACGGCCCTCTTTTATTTGCCTTTTATCTACTCCCCCTTGGTTCTGTTTTTAGGAAACATGGCTTTTCCTTTCATTTTTATGCCGATGATTGCCAGATTTATCTTCCACTAGCACAGAACTCCGACTCAGTCCAACAACTCACTGACTGTCTTAAGGACGTTAAAGCCTGGCTTTCTTTTAACTTCCTCAGTCTTAATGAGAACAAACCCAAAGTAATGATGTTTGGACCTAGTGGTGGCCACCCGCCCAACATCGACCTAGGTTCCCTCTCACCCTATCTGAAGGATGTCGTCACTAATCTGGGAGTTAAGTTTGACCCTGATTTTAAATTTGAGAAGCAGATCAGCGGGGTGGTACAAAAAAGTTTTTATCAGCTATGTCAAATAGCGAAGGTGAAGCCCATTTTATCAAGATCTGACCTGGAAAAATTAATCCATGCTTTTATCACTACCCATCTTGATTACTGCTACTCTTTGTACATAGGGATTGGCCAGGCTTCCCTTGCCCGCCTGCAGCTTGTGCAGAACTCTGCTGCACGTCTCCTGACCCAGACCCACAGGCGTGAGCACATCACCCCCATCCTGGCATCCTTACACTGGCTCCCTGTTCAGTACAGAATTCATTTTAAGCTTTTAGTATTTGTTTTCAAGGGCCTGAACAATCTTGCTCCACCCTATATTTCTGAGATGCTCCACCCTTATTGCCCACTCCGACCCCTAAGATCAGCTGATCAACTGTTACTAATGGTCCCCAATACAAGGCTGAAGTTCAGAGGGGACAGAGCGTTTGCCGATGCTGCCCCTAAGCTCTGGAATGAGTTGCCCTTGAAAATTAGACAGGCCTCCTCATTTCCCGTTTTTAAATCCCTTTTAAAAACGCACTTTTACTCCTTGGCTTTTGATACATTGTAGTGTTAATTTGTATTTATCATCTTAGCACTTGCCATGAGCCTGCTTATTTATATACTTATGTATTCTTTTGCATTAATGTATTTCTGCTCGCTTTATCTTATTCTTTGATTGTTTTATTTGTTTTTATGTGTCATTGTACAGCACTTTGGCTACCCTTGTGGTTCTTTTAAATGTGCTTTAGAAATAAAGTTGATTGATTGATTGATTGATTGATGTTTTCTATGATTGACACTTAATACAGCCTATGCATGTACGAAATTGTGTAACTCACCCTGGAGAGTTGCTGGTTGAGCCGAGCATTATGACAGCGACTCTCGGCAACTCTCCTGCCGAATGCGTACAATGCTACTGCGCGAGTGGTGGTTCCAGGAAGTGGAGAAAATCCCAGAAATACCAAGAACAATTCGGCTTCAAATCCGTTTAATGATGAAAAGAGGAACCAAGTTGTCCTTAGTATATACTATGGAGCATATAACCATTTACTATATAAGCATTCAGAGATTGCTTTGCCTTCATTGTCAGAGCTGCTGGCACATGCACACTTTATTTTCTTTGTCCTCTGCTAGAAATTCTAAAACTACACCAGTTACAAAATGCTGTGAAATTAATATTTTGGATTTTAGCTATGGCAGAGGGATTTTGGGGAGAAATGCTGCCATAATTATTTAATCTATCCTCCTTCCACCCAACATTTGTCAAATTTATTTAAGAAATAGTGCTTTCCCACACGTCCATGATATAACTACTTAGCCAGTTAAAAATGAGTTGAAATTAGGGCTTAAATGTTCAGACCGGGTTGGTGCTCTCTGGGATTGCTCATTTAATGCACCGTCTAATCAAAAATGAAGACTTGTTAAGATGATATCAAAGCTCTCTGTGCTGGTCAGTTCCACTTCACCCTTAAATGAGCCATTTATCACTTCCTCTCTTTCTGCTTCCTCTCCTCTGATCCTCAGCTGCAGAGCTCGATTGGGTCATGCAGCAAGAGCCGCTGGGACGTGGAAGTCAGACTGTACTCCGCCTTTATTCAAAGCACAGCCACGGTGAGTGAAAGTGATTCAACCTGGCAACACAAAGAGGGTCTTTTCCCTGATTGCTTTTAAGTGATTTGTGATTTAAACACTTTCTCTGGTTAGATCAGGGGTCACATTTTCCGCTGTGCCACTCTCCATACCACTGCTCCGCTTTACAGGAACTCTGATTACCATTTTCGACAAGGGGAATTTAAGCTGAGCTATGTTTGCAAGCTTAATAGCCTTTCCAACGACACGGGTACAATTTGTTGAAATGAATAATTTAAACATTGAGGTTAGTCTCTATACACCATAATGTTGACTAATGTAGCACTGACAGAATCACTAATAAACGGGGAGGGTTTGGGCTTTGGAGTAGGTTTGGTAAGCAGTTTTTCTCTGGCTGCTTATATCTTTGGGGGTTAGATGCAGTCTGTGAATAATCCACTCTGAGTAGAACCCAAGGACACAACTGAAACATCATTTGTGACCTTTTCCTTGGAAACGAACTGTGTTTTTCTCCCTATATCTTGGACTCAGTAATAGAAATGGATATTTCAATCATCACTTATTCAACACTGACAATATGACCACCCCACGACGCATGTACTTCAATTTAACTCTTTCTCATTATAATCACCCATTAGCTACAGGGGCAGCTTGCCTTCCATGATTTCAGCTTTAAGTGGATCATTAAATCGTTGAAAAAAAAAAGTGGCTCATAAGGGCTGCGTTTATTCACATACTAGAACATGATTATCAAATCAGCACGAGCTTGATCTCTAATAAGACTTTAAATTGCTCCGATAACTTGGGCACTGGTTGATAAGCTAAATGATGGATTCTTTAACCCTTGTGAGGTTATCTCTACAAGAAAGGCTTTGTGGATATTAAAATGAGTATGCAGGTATTACAACGACCTCCTGTCACCAACAAAGCAGGGAACAAAAGGGAGACTCCTACTGTGTTCTTTTTCTTTTAATACACTGGGATACTGGTTCATCATTACCTGACATCTCCTGCAGAAGCCAGACTTACATGTTTTTGAGTGGCCACGCAAAATACACCAGAAGAAGAAGAGAGTGGTTGTTGAATTTGTGATCGTAGACATTTCTGATGGTTAAATCTTGATAAGTAGAAGATCAGACTTATCACGAGGGCTTCTTATCTTCAAAAGCTACTGCTGCTTCATATAGCTCAGGAATAACTGGACTCCTGCCCAGTTTAAAGGCACAGAGCAAAAATCAACCGATTGACAGAAGCTTGTCCACCCCTGCAACAATCAGAATAGACATGTCCCCTCTCAGCTTCTTACTGTCAGTATTACACCAATTCCTGCTCTGCAAACCAGCCAGTGAATTAAAGGGATATTCCGGCGTAAAATTAAGTTAGGGTCAAACATACCGTAACACCGAGTAAGACACCCCCTCGAAAGACAAATTATGCGGACGGCTTGCTTCTGTAGTTATACCAACTTCAGTAATGACTGCACGATAGCAAAAAACACAGCGGTCTATGTCTCCATGTGCAACCCTCAACCAAAAAGTCACTCTATAGCCATAAATAATGCTCAGAACAGCACCTAACTTCATCAACAGTACATATTGGGTCCCAGCCACAGTACTAGCCGTCAAACATTTTTTTTTAGTTTCTTTAGCAAAGAGACTAAACACAACTCACCCTCTCTCCTCCAGCAGCCACTTGTTTGTCGGGGAGCTCTGATGAGTCGATCACCGAGTGCAGGTCATTACTAAAGTTGGTACAACTACAGAAACAAGCAGTCGGTAACATTCATCTCTCGAGGGGGTGTCTAAATTGATGTTAGGGTGTGTTTGACCCTTACTTAATTTTACGTCGGAATATCCCTTCAAATAATTAAGAATATAGAGATCTTGCCTGTAACCACCGGACATTGTCACCATAATTCTGGTTGTGTAAAAAAAGAAATCACATAAAACAAAAAATACTCCACAAAGTTGCTGATTTTCTGGAGTTTCACACACTTGACTTTCTATCTGAAGCATCTTGGTCAAACTTGGCCAAAGAGAGACTATTGATGGATGATTTTCAGGTGTCAAAAGCATAAAAACTGAAAGTCTTATAGGGTGTGAAATAACAGCCTGGTTATGTCAGTCTGTGAGGTAAACAGGCCAACAGAGAATGAGCAGATGTATGTGCAAAGCTTAGGATAATGCATCTTTAATAAGCACTCATATTTCCTCCACAACATTTCAAAGGCAGGCAGGCTTTGGCAGAGAGATGGACTGTGCTGCACAGTGTGATAGGGCAGGAAACGGATTAATAGTGCACTGGAGCTTGATCTCTCTCCTTGACAGTATGTATCAGAGGCTAATCAATATTTGTGCTGAAGATGTACATGCTCTTTCCTGCTCCCGACTGAAACTTGGCACCAGGTTACACAGCCCCCTTAACCTCCTGAGTTTTTTTGCTTCTGCTCACAGCTCATTACTCTTGTCAATATCTTACAGTCTCCTCCATCGTTCTGCCTGTCTGTCCTCCATCTCAACCTGCACCCACACCTGGTGCACCTCTGCCAACAAGCTAATTAGCTTTAGCACTTTTACAACCCTTACATTATCTTTACTGCAGCTCCTCAGTACGCCGCATTAACCGCAGAATAGATGCTGTCAGCTGTTTCTGGAGGCAGCCATAGCTGCAGCTGAGCCACAGGGCCTCTTAGTTACTACAGGAAGCGATAATGTCAAATAAAGCATTATTCAATCAGATAAAGGAGAGCGCTAATTACCCATTAAGGGCCATTAACACTGTAATGTACCACATCTAACAACTATTGAGTATAATCAAAAAGTACAGTAATGAATTGTGTTGGTAGACTATTTAAAGTTCATTCAAAGTGACGAAAAGGAGATTTCTAGTGGATACGAGTACAATAACATGGCATCATTTTTGCAGTACTGTGCAGTAATCCTATCAAAACCATACTTAAGGCGTTTCCTTTTACACAGATATTGGTAAAGTTGAAAGAATATGAACTCTGCGTCATCAGCACTCATGTTTGCTTGTGCAGTACATTGGGGAACTGTGCATGTCGAAGGACCCCTCCTTTCTTACCACTACAATTTTTTTTTTATCATGTTTTGAGCTTTTTTTTTCTGTCTTTAAATCACAACAATTCATTTTTGCATTTATTTTCAGAGAAGTTACACTGTTATGTCACTTTCTTGAAAACTTTGCTAGTTTATTTGGACTGTAGACTGTGATCACAGAATCATGGACCACGAATCCCAAGACTCTTGTCCAGTCCAGTCCAGTTTATGAACACATTGAATAAAACTAAACGGTCCACCTGCCTTTCTCTCAGATTTTCTCACTTCTTTGCCTTCATTATGCTCCAATAGCCTTTATGCTGGATGAACAGATCCCAAAATTGAGAAAATTAGGGGCACAGCAGGACGTCTGTCACTTATTTACACTACAGTGAATGGAGTTGGATGCTGCAGTGCTTGGACTGCAAAGAAGATGACTGTTTTGAGGTATTGCATGATTTTCATCGCATGACAATCTGTTCGGCTATCATAAACACTTAACAGTGCTAATTGCGCATGTCTGTACATGAAGAGTTTAACTCCTTATAATGTACTGTAGATGTTAACATGTTTGGACGGTGATGCTAAGTCTGATTCTTGAAGTCTACCTAGGTGAAGCCTCTTTTCTTCAGAGAGCCCTTTAAAAGCATGTAAACCCTCTTAATAACTACTATACAGTGTATGGACTTCTGCAGAAGAGCACCATAATTCTACATGGATATGTAAAACCCAATTAATATTAAATTATAAGTGTAGTTCAAGCACTGATTCAGCTGTTGGTTGTGAGGCTCTTCAAGTATTTATAACGAAAACAGCCCTTATGTCAGAAGGAGATTAATAATGCATTATGCTCTGCCTTCACTAAATGAGAGACAGTGGATGAAATCTTTGCTGGACTCGCTTTTGACGCCAATCAATATTGAAGAAGATAATGAGAAATTCTTCGTGCATGTCACTGCATCTTCACAGCTGCTATGTTTTCATACTCTGAGGCTTGAAATCCATCATTCTTTCGGACGGGATAATGTAATCACGAGGATGTAAATTAAGGGCCAGTCTGAGCGAGTGTTTCTCTCTGTCATTTCAATCTTTCTCGTCTGAGGGTTTTATCGCTTCAGCCAGTTTGGGGTCTGCGTCTTTTACCCTCTCCTGTAGGATGGATGTGTGCACGTTGTAGCACTCTACTGCAAGAACTCAGTGCATGTGTGTGTGTGTGTGGTGTGTGTGTGTGTGTGTGCCTTGGGTGCATCTTATCCCCCGTTCGCTGTGAGCTGGCTGAGCAAATTGATACTGCTGTGGGATTTTTTGGTGATCTGTAAGTCCGCTGTCACGGCGATGAGAACAGCACAAAGACGGCAGCGGTGCGGGAAATGTCACCGTGTCAGAGGGGAGTGACACAGAACATCTGAGCCTGGCGTGTGGAGGCCGTCTGCTTCGACCCAGCACACACATGACAAGACCAAAAAGGATAATCCCTACTCATATACTGAATAGGAAATCTCACATATACACTGACAAAAAAAGAAGAGTGACATTCACACATAGAGGTGTTTTATCACGGGATGTAACCCTAGGTTGTATCAACACTGAAGCAGGAAACTATCAGCCTCACCTGTCAGAAGAAGCCGAGTTTAATTTCACAGGTTGAATATTTGCTCAGAGTGACTGTGACAGATATGTGTGTGTCTGTGTGTATCTATGTGTGTGTGTGTGTGTGTGTGTGTGTCAAGAAGTAGACGTGCGTACTTGGGTATCTCCACGTGTTAACACCTTGACTGAGTGAGTTTTCTTTCCCGTCACTCTGTCTTTCACTTAGAGGAGTAAAGGAATATGTGTTTGTCAGTGTTGCAAAGCATTCTGGGAATATATGTGTGTCCTTGCCGTTTTGACTGACAAGAGCTAAATATCAAGGTGGTAGAATTTGAAGCTTGTTTGTTTGTTTGGTTAGGTGTGTTTACCGGCGCTTCTCTCTCTCTCTCTCTCACTCGCTTTTTAAGACACTGTTACTTCTCTCTGACAACTGCAGGTTTTCTTCTTTGCTGAAATGTTAAGCAAACAGAGTTTTACAGCACACTGAAGAAAGAATAATATAGCTGCAAATAAAGCTCCTGCCAGGATTTTTTTTTTTTTACTATATGAAACAGACTGATAATTAATGTCTTTTACAAACATGCAAAAGCATCAGCAAAAAGACTGACTATGTCAATGTGATTATTCTAAATGAATGAAACTGCTGGCACAGGGTCATAATAATTAACTGCAATGCAATAAAAGCCGGCCTCTTTTACTATTGGCCAAAACGTTCATGTTTCAATCATGGAGAGAATGATGCTCATTTACAATAAAACACACCAACCACATGCTCTTTAGCTGCAATGACAGCATTAGACTGGTGCAGCAGCAGCTCTGCATCAAAATCAGTCCAGTGTGATGGAAAGGAGCTGATTTAACCACAAAACAGAGGAGGAATTTAGTTTTTTTTCTGCTCAAAGCAACTTGCAAAGGAGCAGCTACTGACAGTCACGGTTGAAAATGATCAAGATCACCGGATGCACATTTAACCTGTAGACAGATATTCCATATTACTTGATAGTTTTTCTTTCACATATGTTCAGCATTTACTCTCCTCAAACCTGAGGTCATAACTCGACTCATTTCTATACTATTAATGTAATAACAAGCTGTGAAGCACTACACTCCCTCAATAATTGCTGTAAGTGGCAACACCGCCTATTAAAGCAAGCTAAGTGGTTTATTTCTGCAGTAGATGAACTTTTTATAGTCTTCAGACTCTTACGATCTAATCTATATTTGCAAAGAGGGATATGTCAAGGACTCCTTCACCCGTAGTTTATTTGTTCTGTAGATTGTCATAAAATATAAAGTGACTGATTTACTTTCTCTCTTCATAAGTTCCTAGTAACAAACTTTTCCGTTTTCTCTGTCAGAAGTTTACATACATATCAAATTTGCCATCATAAAGTAGCATGTATGCAATCAAGTATTGACATTAAAGAAAGAGAAATCCTGTACGACAGTTAAGTCAGTTTCTTTGTGTTGACTACAGCACCAAACAATCATGCCACCCACCTGCCGTTCCTTAAAATACAAAGAACATTAATGACAATACATCAAACATAAAACAGCAATAATCATAATCAAACCTAAGAGTGCAGAAGAGTCAGCAACAGAGAGAGCTTTCTCCCTCCAAAAAAAAAAAAAAGACACATTTCAGTTCCGTCAATCAAACAATTTAAGTAGAAATCACTCACTTAAAATTAACTTCCCTGAGTCGACAGATCAAGTGTGCACAATGCTGTAAACAGCCGACCTTTCAGATATGTGAACAGCTGGTTTTGAGCACTCATTCTCCTCCTCAATGAATGCAGAAAAAGTCCACATGTAAGATCTGGACCTTTGTCCACCTGTCTCAAGGACAACCCTCTGCTGGGCTTATTTGGCACCAATAGATGTGCCTTATTATTGGCATTGGCATTAAAAAGCTGCTTATATTGAGTTAACTGAAATGTTGAAGGTGAGATGTAGTAAAGCCAGAGTGAAATAAGAAAATTGGACTATGTTAAGCAAGTCCACACCTGGCACTTTGCCTGTACATAGTTGGTTGACATTTCGCTGCCGTTGCTATAGCGTCACTCCAGGCACTCGCCCTCTTCCTCTCTTTAGGCGCATTGGCACTGGTTAAATAACAACTAACAGAGTAGACTATCCGCTTTTGCATCACTGGGTCAAACACCACCTATCATTTATTCACCTAAAGCCTAGAAATACAGGGATGTCTGTAGTCGAATTACCCTCAAAACTCCCCTCCACAGTGATTTTGAATCAATGTGCTACTTCTGTAAAAGAGCATCACCAGTTCTCCTCGGGTAATACTAATGCTGTCCTTAGAGAACTCTAATATCCAGAGAAAATCTCTGCTCCTGTACAGATGGCATTAGTGCTAAAGCCTGTCTGGATTTGCTCAAATTCCCTTGTGTATTTTGAGTGACATCCTCGGGTTGTTTTTTTATCCTGGATCAGCATCAACGTCAAGTGGGCGCGTTTCATCCATTGCAATTGGATCAGATGATGCTGCATTGGTTTGGGTAATTTAATTCTACTAAAAGGGGGAGCACGAGGGAGTTTCTGTTTCTTTTTTTCTTTTTTCTTTCTTTCTTTCCAGGAAAAACTCCAAAACTGGATGAGATGCAGACTAAGAAAGACGTATTACTGAGGAAATCCTTGTTTTCATGTTCATTTCCTATGTGTGTCATTGCTTTTTTATGCCCTACAGTCCTGGAGATGTTGACCTGCAGATGGCAGAGAAGGAAAAGAAAAGTCAGAATCTCAATAAAATCCATGACGGACTTTCTTATAAAGTTTTACAGGAAGAATTGTAAGCCAGTGTGTGCATCTGCAGGACAGCTGAGTTGTGTGGAGAACTTTATTGGATGCGTTTTTGCTTGTTATTTCACTGTTCATCCTCTATGAACACTGAAGAGCTCTAATTTAAGTTGAGTTTATAGACCAAGCCCTGTGCCGTTATTTTTTATTTTTTATTTTTGTTCCTTTAAGAGTTGAAATAATATTAAGATAATTCACAGTCTCAGTTAGGGAATCCCAGTCAGATTAATTTAGCCTGAATTCTCCGAGGAACTTTAGTTGAAAATGATCAAAACACTGAAATTGGTTAAAACCTTGGAGCATATTCTCAGCCACAGACAGACTGACAACGTTAATAAAAGCACTGGGCAAACAAGCAGAGGGAAGCAGGGAGAAGAGAGTGAGAGAGGGGCTGAATCTTAATAACTTGAGGGTGAAGTTGGAAGTAAGACAGGAGAGCTGATTGATTGAGTTTGGGAGGGAGATGGAGGACCATACGAAAGAGACAGAGAAAGGGGTGGTGCAAACAAATCCGCGAAGGAGGGAGGGAGGGAGAGATGCAGCTGGATTACAGTCTAATCCATGCCTCTCTCAGTGTGCTCTTATTACATTTGTAGTGATTTGAAATGAGCCTCATACGGTCGCACCAAAATATATGTAGCGATTTGAAATGAGCCTCACAAGGCCGCACCAAAATAATACTTGGCGATTGGAATTTATAATAAATGTCTGAAGATTAATAATCTCAAATTATGACATTTATGCACTCGTTGAAAGGGGCACCACCCACCCTTAATGGTGGGAAAATAAAGAAAACAAAAGTTTAATTCAGAAATCAAACATCAAGTCAGTTTTAATTAATCAGTCTTAATTAATCAGTCTTAATTAATCAGTCTCATATCTTAAGTCGAAATTCTAATTTCAGGGACTCCACTTCTGGAAGAACACTAACAGACAGGAACTTAGAAAAATAATGATCTGTTTATTACAGGATAAATGATGGTACAACACACATGCAATAAATGATGATAAGATAATGAAGATAAAATAATAATAGGTGAATAAATAAAGATTCTGAGTCAGGCTAGGAGCACTAAAGTTAATGATAGTGAGTGAATATGCGCTAACATATTAACCTACACTAACTTTGGTGTCGAGATAAACTCGGATGTAGATTTGGAGGAATCTAAGATTACCAGAAATAGAGGATATCTGAGTTATGAACGCGTGAGACAGCATCAGCCCTGTTTGGAGCTCTGGAGGTTTGCATACTTAAGTGAGACTGGTCCTTGGAGAAGATGGAGCAGGTTCCGAAGGTCCGGGCTACTGGCGGTTCGAGCGGTTCAGCTCAGAAGACGACTGAAGTCAGCCGAAGGATGAGCCAGGAGTTGCAGCACTCGGGCCCGAAGCAAAGCCAGCGCCTGTGGATCCTGTGGATGCTCGTTTGGGTACTTCTTTGGTCTCACTCAAAAACTCTGGCACAGAGGATGACCTGGGCCTGCTGGGTTGCGTTCAGAGGTGACTTTGAAATCACGCAGAAAACTCAGGAAAACGAGGCTCGAAGAGCAGAGAAAACTTTCAAAAATGGCTTCGCGAAATTAAAGAAAAATCAATCAAAGGCTTAATCTTGAATTGCTATGCGCACAAAAAGTTGAAGTTTCAAAACTTGAACTAAGACGATGTTAAAGAAAAATCAACGTGAATCAACACGTGGCGTAAAACTTAGAAGACTAAGGAAAAGTTCTAAGATAAAACAAAGAAACGCACCACAGAAGGGTGTGGGCAGAAAAGAAGGGGCATAAGAGCCGGGGACAAGAGAGTCAGCAGAAGAGCAGAAGCATAAGAGGAATAAGAGAGAAGAGCAAAAGAGCAATAAGAGAGTGAGCAACCCCACTTCACTGGTTTTATCTTCTCACACTGGGAGTGGCTCCGGCGTGTGTGTGTGAGACAGAGGAGGGTCGTGTGGTCTTTGATTATTTGATCTAACTTATTCTTTTGGCTGGTAAAAGAGTCAGATCTGATACTCACTCACTATGATTAATATCATTGAATGCTTGGTTTCATGACAAATAATTTGACACTAAACACATATGAATGAAGTGTAGGATCACATCAAACATTCTCATTATGTTTAAAGTATCACATTGAACATGCTAAATTACTCTGAAATGAAACAGATAGTAACACATGGAAACTGTGAACAACAAAAGAGTAAACAAATGTGAATGAACTTCATCATGATTAATAATGGATTCTAAATACTCACATTAAGGTTATTCAATGACATTATAACCACCTAATGGTTAAAAATACTAAATAAACAACTACAATATAAACCAAACATTTCTAAACTGTTTCTGTTACCTAGAGTTAAGTTATGATTCATAGTCGATAAATTTAACTCTTACAAGTTCATGAAACAGTCTGAAAAGCTGTTGGTCTAAAGAACTAAAGAATAAGGATTTATTCTGTCAGATAAGATAACTTGGCTTCTGAAGCACATAGAAAAACGGGAAACATCTCATTTTAACACAAATTTCATGATTAGACAGATTAGTACATTGCTGAATGCATAAGATGTCAGGATCAGTCATTTGTATTCTTTCACCAAAGGAATGCAGTCTTTATCAGTGTATGGTCGAGCAGGGTTTTACGACCGAGGTCTGGAGGTCAGTGTCCCCCCTTATCCTGGGGTCCGTATGTTCACACACTTTAAGACGCTTAATCTCAAATGGGAGATCTGGGTTAAGGTTAATGTTTATTTAGATGGTCAGCAAATGGAGTCAGTTTGAAAGGTAATAAAAACTCTGTCTCTGTTCGCCGAACTGACCAATCCTGAAGAGTCAGAGGTTTAGTCAACCTCCGGTTGGGTCACTTATTTAACCTGAAAGGGCAAACACGTCTGGAAAGATTTATATCCTGTTTCCTGGGACCAGATAAGGAAACTTTCCTGTAAGGAATGTGTGGGTTTCACATCCAGGGTTGTCTTGATTGCTACAGTCCCCCCTTCGTCACGGTGGTCCTGTCCATGGAGCATTGGGACGACGAGTAGACAACCATGAAGCAGCAGCAGGTGTATGCAAATAGGACTGATGCGTCTCGTCATCACTATGTGAATCACTAGTACTGCTTTGAGATAAAATTAAGCATGCATTAAGCTATCAAATAAAATAGTCTTGTTGTTAGACTTTTCTCAGTTAACTATTGGTAGACTAATGTGAAAGAAAATCTCCTAATTTTCAGTATTAATGAGATTTAGGAAAGCACTATTTAGTCTGAATGCTAACTGGATCTAAAGATATAGCTGTTTTCCATGCTTGCTGGAGAAGTCTGAAAGTTCAATTTCAGTTTCAAAAATGGTTAAGACTTAGGTGGAAAAGAAAGGTCTGCTATAGACATGTTTAATCATCTGTGTATGAGCATAGTCAACCTGAATCACAAACATGAAAAGTTTACTGCACAGAGTTTCTCTTAAACTTTGTCTGTTAAACTTGGGGATGATGCTCTTATTGGTTTGACTAATTATCTGCTGTTGAGTCTGAAATTTGTCAATCTGAGTCTTAATGACAGAAATTTCAGCTTTTGATCTGTTCATGGGATATTTGACAGCTGACAAGCTGACCATATTGACAGAGGAGAGACAAATGCTAACAAAGAAAGCAGCAACTGGTATTGCAGTCATCAATGTATCACCACAGCATTTGGATATCTTATTGGAGTCATTTAGCTTTGGCTGAGTGGCTTCTGCTTTCGCAGGACTCACACCTTCATGACTCCGCAGTGTTAATCTCAGTGGTTAGCTGAGTAGTCATGTTTATTCACCTTCAAAGTGGATGAAACCGATTGAGGTGGATAATAAGATCGTCGTTTCTGAGAGTGTGATTTACTCTGATTCTCCCAGTCATTCACCCCCCTTTGGCGGTGTTGATGGTTTTTCCTTTGTCTGGGATAAAACCCACTGTGACGGGAGTCTGAATAACAACAGTTGGTCTCAAAGTTTACCTGGCATTGGTCTGAGTCAGACCTGGGCCTTGGTGTGTAACTTTGACCTTTGTGAGTTTGTTGAGGTCGAAAAGGTTTTCGAGGCCTGGTTAACCACTCATTTGGAGGCTTATCGGAGCCTGAAAATACACAGTCTGAAGCTTCGTTCAGCTCCATGGGCAGTGATTTTGTCTCCATAGCCAAGAGAGTAACAAGCTCTGCTTTCTTAGCCAAAGTTTGTCGTTGTTTGGCAAAACCTTTTACAGCAAGTTCACGAAGCTGTCGGCTAGTCGAAGTGTTTGGACAAGCTAAGA
This sequence comes from Xyrichtys novacula, assembly GCA_962446985.1. Classification (NCBI taxonomy): domain Eukaryota; kingdom Metazoa; phylum Chordata; class Actinopteri; order Labriformes; family Labridae; genus Xyrichtys; species Xyrichtys novacula. The sequence goes on from OY660873.1 coordinate 28,471,444, forward strand.
CGCCAAGGTGATGACTGGTGGTAGGGTGGAGGTTCTGGACGAACAGCGTTTTGAAGTTCAAGTCCTCCTCCATTTCTGGTTCATTTCGGAAACCAAAGTAAGCTTCGCGTAAGCGGTTGTAATACTGTTGGGGAGGTTCTGATCTCCCTTGTTTAATAGACAGAGCAGCAGAAAGGCCTGTCTGGGTCAAATGATCAGAAAACTCTTCGATTAATGCTTGGCAGAGCAAGTCATAATTATTTCTGACATGATAAGGCTGTCGTTCAAGGAAACTGCTAACCTCTCGACTTGACGTCGCCTTAATAAGGTAGATTTTGTCATCAGTGGTTGCACCTGGAAATTTCCGCAGGTAAAAGTCAATGTCTTTCAAGTAGGTGCAGGTGTCAGTAGCACCTTGGTGCTCAGGTTCAAAGCGTGCTATGTTGCGAGCAATTTTGTCAAGATCCCTATCTGAGGGAAATGGTAAGAAGCCATCATGGGGAGGAGAGTAGGACTCTTGGTTTAAGGATGACCTCTCAGGGTCAAGCAGGGTCCTGTCATGATGCTGAGAGAGATACTTAAGAGTTGGTTTGGAAGGAAGTGATGGCGCTCTCTCAGGAGGCTGATCATATATCATTTCTTCAAGAAACGTTTGCTCCATGCGTTCTCTTTGGGCTCGACCTGACTGGAGGGAGCATTGTAACTCTCTTTGGGCATCTTCAAGTTCTTTGTCTGTCTTTTCTTGCCGTTCTTGACAAAGAATTAACTGTCTCTGAGCTATCTGGAGCTGGTGCTGTAAGGTAGAAGTTTGCTTCTCCTTAGCTTCAAGAGCTTCAGCACGCACTTTGACCAGTGCTTTCAAAGTTTTTACATCTTCTGTTGCTTGCTCTAGCAGGGATTCTGACTGTATCAGATCCTCTGTGGTCTTAGCAAGCTGCTTATTCGTGTCATCAAGTTCTTTCTCCTTTTTGTAAAGGGTTTCATTAAGTCTTTCAATCTTGTCTTTGAGATCAAGATTTTCTTCATGACTTATCAGTGAGGGAAGCTTTGACGCTTCACATCTGACACTGTGTTTTCCTAAAACACTTAGAGACTTCTTAGTCTCTTCTAGCGTCTTTTTCAGAGCGCTGGTTTCGTCTTTTTGCGCCTTTATCTTTGCTAAAGCGCATTCCAGCAAGTAGTCTTTATACTCAAGCTGAGAAGACATCACGACAGACATGCATCTAGTGAGCTCTTTGTCACGAAGTGTCGTGGTTAAGGCTGTTTCCAGTAGGTCAGCCATTGCATCCTCCGGATTGGAGGGTTTGGCCTTTTGAATCTTAGTCATGTACTGAGGTATCAGCTGACTAGTTAAGTTTGCTAACACTGTGTGTATGTCCCTCAGGGGGTCTCCCTGGCTGGACTCTTTCGTGTTAGGCATGTTTGGTTTTGGTAAAGAGGTGCAGGTGGTTGGTTGATGAGTTTGAGTTGACTTAAACTGAAAGGAAGAAGCACAATATCAAATTAAGTGGGTTAATCGACTTAATTTATCAGTGCTTGATAAAGAGGAAGAGCCTATCTGAGTAGATCTCTAATGGAGAGAAAAAACCATAAAGTTAAATTCATTTCAATGAAAATTGAAAAAAGTGAAATGATGTTAAATTAAATTTAACATCAGATACAGAACCATTGAATAAAGGGTTCAATTTGTCTCTGTGTTGCAGAGATCAGCAAAGCTTAAATAAACTGCCTGGTGCAGTTGGATGAATTGGCAAAATCGATGAAATTGTCAAATTAAGGAATTAACTCTGAAGTTAATTCACAAATTGCAATAAATCCAAAGGTTCGAATACCAAATCTATCTGGAATGTTAAAAGAAATTTGAAATATTAATTAATTTGTTCGTTAATTAATTAATCTTATGAGTAGGGTTAATACATTCATGTATTATAGGGAACAGTAAAACTGCTCACTGGTGTGATAAGTAACAACAGATCAGGTGATTGATTCAAGGAGTTACTTCATCAATACATCAAAATCAATGATCAGTGATTTAGAATAAGCACATCAAACTTCATCAACCAAGTCAATCACTTGAGTTATGTCTGTAGAGTGTTACACACTGACTACAGGGAGGCAGTACAGCTGGCTGATACTGCAGGCAGATAATAGCAGTGTTAGCTCAATACCAAAAGCAACCATGTGGGGCAGTATGGAGTTGGGAGAACTGCACAAGCTCAACACAAGTGGAGAAGAAGAAGAGAAGAGGAAACAGTCATCCAACTAGCCTCTTGTGGCTGTGAGGAGTTGGGAAGTATGAAGGAAGGGGCCTTTAGGCTCTGCCTCCTCGAAGGGCCTTATCTGCTTAAGGCCAAAAGGTCAGTCTCTCCACTGACAACAAAGGGTTAACATTTCACAGCAGGCTGCATCCGCACCCTCAAACATAGAGCTTTGCACCATCTGCTCAGGCAGATCGGTTCAATAAAATCATTTACAGGAACAAGAATCAAGGTGACAAATCCTTAAACAGCAGATTCAACTGCAAACTTAAAATCACAAATGCGGCGATTTGTGAACACAAATTTTGTCTTAATTCAATCAAACAACAACCTCCCACTGTTACAGTGGTTTCCTGTGACAGGTAGTTAATCTGTCAGGGGAAAGGAGGAAATCTGAATCCCATATAGTTACTAGAACTTCGTAGCAGACGATAGAGACAAGAATCAAAGTGACAAATCCCTCAACAGCAGATTCAACTGCAGACTTTAAAATCACAAATGCGGCGATTTGTGATCACAAATTTTGTCTGAATTCAATCAAACAACAACCTCCCACTGTTACAGTGGTTTCCTGTGACAGGTAGCTAATCTGTCAGGGGAAAGGAGGAAATCTGAATCCCATATAGTTACTAGAACCTCGTAGCAGACTATAGAGACTTCAGGGGCTTGAAACCACAGCTCGGAGCATCGCGAACACTGGGTTCAGCCAAAGGCCTTAAATACAAGCGTACGGCGACGCAACAATCGTGCACTTAAATATTGGACAGTCTAGACAGAGCAGAAGAAGCAGTCTCACTGCTACTCAGAACAACATTTCACGCTGTCCAGCTCAAACACAGACTACAGGCATGTAGTACAAAAGTGTGTGAAACACAGAGCATAAAGGTTTTATGCATAGATCAGGAAAACATCAGAACTTAGTCAAGCAACTTCAGCAAGCATAGCATTGATTGTGATCAAGTCTAAAATAGCCTGGGAATAAGTTTCTCTCATCAATTTGGAAGGCTAAGTTTTAGGTTGTCTGTTAGTATCCAGAAGTTTTGTTTGAAACGCCTCACGCAGGGGCACCAAAATATATGTAGTGATTTGAAATGAGCCTCATACGGTCGCACCAAAATATATGTAGCGATTTGAAATGAGCCTCACAAGGCCGCACCAAAATAATACTTGGCGATTGGAATTTATAATAAATGTCTGAAGATTAATAATCTCAAATTATGACATTTATGCACTCGTTGAAAGGGGCACCACCCACCCTTAATGGTGGGAAAATAAAGAAAACAAAAGTTTAATTCAGAAATCAAACATCAAGTCAGTTTTAATTAATCAGTCTTAATTAATCAGTCTTAATTAATCAGTCTCATATCTTAAGTCGAAATTCTAATTTCAGGGACTCCACTTCTGGAAGAACACTAACAGACAGGAACTTAGAAAAATAATGATCTGTTTATTACAGGATAAATGATGGTACAACACACATGCAATAAATGATGATAAGATAATGAGGATAAAATAATAATAGGTGAATAAATAAAGATTCTGAGTCAGGCTAGGAGCACTAAAGTTAATGATAGTGAGTGAATATGCGCTAACATATTAACCTACACTAACTTTGGTGTCGAGATAAACTCGGGTGTAGATTTGGAGGAATCTAAGATCACCAGAAATAGGTGGATATCTGAGTTATGAACGCGTGAGACAGCATCAGCCCTGTTTGGAGCTCTGGAGGTTTGCATACTTAAGTGAGACTGGTCCTTGGAGAAGATGGAGCAGGTTCCGAAGGTCCGGGGCTACTGGCGGTTCGAGCGGTTCAGCTCAGAAGACGACTGAAGTCAGCCGAAGGATGAGCCAGGAGTTGCAGCACTCGGGCCCGAAGCAAAGCCAGCGCCTGTGGATCCTGTGGATGCTCGTTTGGGTACTTCTTTGGTCTCACTCAAAAACTCTAGCACAGAGGATGACCTGGGCCTGCTGGGTTGCGTTCAGAGGTGACTTTGAAATCACGCAGAAAACTCAGAAAAACGAGGCTCGAAGAGCAGAGAAAACTTTCAAAAATGGCTTCGCGAAATTAAAGAAAAATCAATCAAAGGCTTAATCTTGAATTGCTATGCGCACAAAAAGTTGAAGTTTCAAAACTTGAACTAAGACGATGTTAAAGAAAAATCAACGTGAATCAACACGTGGCGTAAAACTTAGAAGACTAAGGAAAAGTTCTAAGATAAAACAAAGAAACGCACCACAGAAGGGTGTGGGCAGAAAAGAAGGGGCATAAGAGCCGGGGACAAGAGAGTCAGCAGAAGAGCAGAAGCATAAGAGGAATAAGAGAGAAGAGCAAAAGAGCAATAAGAGAGTGAGCAACCCCACTTCACTGGTTTTATCTTCTCACACTGGGAGTGGCTCCGGCGTGTGTGTGTGAGACAGAGGAGGGTCGTGTGGTCTTTGATTATTTGATCTAACTTATTCTTTTGGCTGGTAAAAGAGTCAGATCTGATACTCACTCACTATGATTAATATCATTGAATGCTTGGTTTCATGACAAATAATTTGACACTAAACACATATGAATGAAGTGTAGGATCACATCAAACATTCTCATTATGTTTAAAGTATCACATTGAACATGCTAAATTACTCTGAAATGAAACAGATAGTAACACATGGAAACTGTGAACAACAAAAGAGTAAACAAATGTGAATGAACTTCATCATGATTAATAATGGATTCTAAATACTCACATTAAGGTTATTCAATGACATTATAACCACCTAATGGTTAAAAATACTAAATAAACAACTACAATATAAACCAAACATTTCTAAACTGTTTCTGTTACCTAGAGTTAAGTTATGATTCATAGTCGATAAATTTAACTCTTACAAGTTCATGAAACAGTCTGAAAAGCTGTTGGTCTAAAGAACTAAAGAATAAGGATTTATTCTGTCAGATAAGATAACTTGGCTTCTGAAGCACATAGAAAAACGGGAAACATCTCATTTTAACACAAATTTCATGATTAGACAGATTAGTACATTGCTGAATGCATAAGATGTCAGGATCAGTCATTTGTATTCTTTCACCAAAGGAATGCAGTCTTTATCAGTGTATGGTCGAGCAGGGTTTTACGACCGAGGTCTGGAGGTCAGTGTCCCCCCTTATCCTGGGGTCCGTATGTTCACACACTTTAAGACGCTTAATCTCAAATGGGAGATCTGGGTTAAGGTTAATGTTTATTTAGATGGTCAGCAAATGGAGTCAGTTTGAAAGGTAATAAAAACTCTGTCTCTGTTCGCCGAACTGACCAATCCTGAAGAGTCAGAGGTTTAGTCAACCTCCGGTTGGGTCACTTATTTAACCTGAAAGGGCAAACACGTCTGGAAAGATTTATATCCTGTTTCCTGGGACCAGATAAGGAAACTTTCCTGTAAGGAATGTGTGGGTTTCACATCCAGGGTTGTCTTGATTGCTACACATTAGAGCGGAGTGAGAAACACAGTGACCTTCTCTAACTCTATTTCATTTTCACTGGATCAGACCGTGTGATTTGATCTGAGCGGCGCAGCCCTGACAGACAAAAACGCACGCTGCTTTATGAGACGCTCTCGCCACCCTGTCATCATTCGGCTTGAACTTAACGTAGCATGATGGGAAAACGTCTGCCGGGTATGTGTCAGACACACAACAAAACGCATCAGTTATTACAGGATCATAACAGTGACCTTTACTTTAAGATATGTCACTACAATCGATAATTCAATAAAGGGCACATTTGCAGCTGTAGTGAGAACATAGGCAGGAATAATGAGCTGGATTTATTCAAACAGCACCTTTCTTACACCAAGACAACAAAGTACTCTGCAACAACAACAAAAAGACAAAAACAACATGGAAGGACAGAAAACAAACAGAACAGTAGTACTCAGGAATGAAAAAAGGAGAAGTGACTAAAAACACACCAGAACAACAAAAACACACCCAAACATCGGCCAGAGGTGTGTGTCAGCGGTGCCAGCCGTTTCAGGACTGCATTTCTAGGACCTGTGTGTTGTTGCTGTTGTTTTGGCTTTATTGTGTAGACATAGAAACCAGTACAACTGACAAACAGAGTCTAGATCAGAGTCCTCAAAGGAGTCCTCGAACTCTCCAGCACACCAGCACAAAGAGAACTCTCTCTCTCTTTGTGCTGGTGAGTGTGTCATGATCATCATACTGTAGGTGTGTGTTACAGGTGTGAGTCTCTTTTCCATCCAGGATGTCTGGGAGGTTAGCCAAGAACATGCTTACACTCCTTGACTCCAAATGCAGACCTGGAGAGGATTAGGTGGTGCCATCACAAACAATGAGAGCCTCAGAAGTGCAGTCCCAGAACTGCAGTCCTGAAACTGCACCTTTATTAATGCATTTTGGGTATTTTGTAATTCCTCAATTAATCCAATATTGTTGATAATTGGCATTGATTGTTTTTTTTAAATTAATTTTTCAGTATATCAATTATTTGAATTATGCAATGTTACGTTGTCAGCCCTCTGAGCCTATGATATGGTAAATTATATCATATTGTATGATACCATCCTGTATCCTGTCTTATTGCATCCTGAGTCTTCTGGTGATTCCCCTCCTAGCTGATAACATCTTCTTTTTCTGTGCCCCAACGCAAACGCATCACCCTGTCATGATATGTAATATGATACGGTTTTGCTATTTGAATGTATTTTCTTTGTGATTTTCTCTAGTGTTCCTGTTCCCCGTGATCCAGTCTTGTGAGTTTTCGGTTTGTGTTAGACCCCGTTTCCCTCATTTTCTCTGTTTTATTCTTTATGTATGTTTTCAGTGTTCCCTATTCTGTTTTGTAGTAAAGTCCTTGTGTATCTAGTCTTGTTTTACTTCCTCATTTTTCCCTCCTCTGTAATTGTCTGCACCTGTGTCTCTGTGCCTCACCTGCCTCTCCTGTGTGTATATACAGTATAGTCCCTGTCTTCCCCTGTTTCTTGGTTGGTTCATTGTATGTCTGTATGTATTTCATTGTGTGTGAGTCTCCATGTGGATTTTCCCCAGTGCCCTTTTGATCTTTTGGATTTTTCTCCTTGTGTTTTTTGCTTTTGGAATTTTTTCAGTTGGACAATTATAGAACATTTTTGTTGCTTCTTATTTAGTTCTTTTTAAATAAATCCTTTTTTTGTCTACATTTGGGTCCTTTCCCTTTTGTTTCACCCTGGACCTTGACACTCCCTATGTAAAATGAATGTTTTTAAAGCACCATGCTGTTAATGTAAAATACATTAACAGCACTTTGACTGCCTTTGTCATGCTCCTCCAGTCCTCAGCTGCAGCGTGACCTTCACTTTCCAACTTTATCCACTTAATTAATCTGTTTACCTGCATTTCCATTATTTAGAGACCACAGTGAAAGGTCAGGGGCAACAGTTGTTACTTCACTGCTGTCAGTTTCTACATGCTGCACAGGGGTCAGATGAACTGTGTTTTGCAGGTGTAACACATACATATTCAACTCATTTATATTCAAGTCACAAACTCTCTTGTTTTTTTTTGCTGTCTTTGTCTCACAGCTTGCCGGCTTTTATTGCAGATGCACCCTCTGCCTCACATTTCCAAAACCTCCTGCTGAAATATAAATTTGCTTTTAGAGGCCTAATAGAAATATTTGTTTTGAAAGGGTCCCTGAGTATGTCTAAATCCCTGAAACTTATAAAGAAAGTGGGCTGGGAGGTTCCTACAGGGGCAACTCTGCACCCAATCCAATAGAATCCTTACATGATCCCTCCACCAGCCAATCAATGTGTCTGCAATTAGTGTCGCTCTAATTAGAAACCATTGTTCAGAGCATGGTCTGAGGCAGTTCATTCATCAATATGAAATTAAGCAGCAGCCACTTAGCATGGGATTACTATCATGAGTTCATTTGTATTGGAATCAATTCATTTGCATTGCTGCAATCATGCCTCAAGGCTGCACGTGGGAGTTCCCCAGAAGTGTGTGAGAGGAGTCAATAAGGCTTGTCATATTTGAAAAAGAGAGATAGAAAGAAGGAGAGAGGGAGAGAAACACAAAGAGGGGAAGAGAGGGAGCGAGCACAAACTGTGAAATTACTGCAGATTTCTTCCTGAGGAAAAGTCACTTATCGCAAATCAAACCCAGTAAATGAAAGGAGCAGCACAAGCCAAATAGCACATCTTAACCACCTTGGCAATATCCAGAAGCTAATAAAACATCCCGTTCTGAGACCCCCAATTTCACATCCTGTCTTGTTCAGCTTGGAGACAGGCGGTGGCACTTCAAATTACAACAAGAGATGTCATCGCAAATCCATCATCACAAATGTACCATTAAGAGAGATGAGAGAGAGCCGCTGCATTTGCACAGCTATCTCCGTCCCTGTCCACCTTCTCTCTTCTCTCTTTATCTGCCTTTCACATGCACACACACACACACACACACACACACACACACACACACACACACACACACACACACACACACACACACACCCTCAGACACGGTGTACACGTGTGAACAGACATGTACCCACGTGTCTTTACATACACACTGCTGCTCTCTTTCTCCTCTGGGACATTGTAATGCAATTGTGTGCCGAGCAGATTCCACAGTCATTTCCATCCTAAATGCCAACGTCAGGGTGGGAGATGTTCAATTAAAGCAGCTTCCATTGTCACGAATTTCTATCCACGCGCAACTAATGGTGAGGAAATCGAATTAAAATATGTTCGAATGGGTTGAATGGGAGACAAAAAAAAACAGCTGCCTTCACAGACAGGGAACGGAGCTGAAGACACGGGTGCAACCCTGAATTATTTTTATGACTCAGCTTTACACGAAAAGTTACCTCTCTGTGGTTTGGTAAAAATGCAACAATCATTACTCAGTCCAGGCTTTTCATTTGTTCTTGCAGTGTTCAGGCAGTCGGTGTAAATGAAAGGCAGCAGAGAGAGGCAGAGAAGAAAACAGGACCTTGATGGAAAAGCCGTCTTTCTTACAGGAGGCTGAGCTGGCTTTTGTGCACTCGCTGCAAACAATCATATATCACTTCTGAGTAATGAGCCGTACTCTGCTCATAATCACGGCAGGGAGAGAAACAACATCAACAGGCTAAGAGTTAATTAGAAATACATAAAGGCGGGAGGAAAGGAGCCTTCAGTTCAGCAGCAGCAGGGTGAAGTTTTAAAAAGTCTGCTTCCACACAGCTCCAGAGAAGTTCAGAGCTGCTGTGCACCCTTAGAGCAGATTTTTACATCTCAGAGGCTGCAAACTCAGACGATGGTGTCATTGTACAGGAGGCAGGTTCGACATTCACGTCTTGTATTAGCTGTTCAGAAAAGCAGCACACAGATGAGAGGTTGTGGTAGATTTTGATGTTCCTCCTCTTATTACTTTGTGTTTTTCAGTCTGTTCACTTCACTGTTGAAAAAGGTGGTATTTGGTTTGACTTGCCTCATATTGTGAGCCATTTAGTCTTTAAAGGTCAGACTGCACTATTCTTGTGTGTGAGTGTGTGTGTGTGTGTGTGTGTGTGTGTCTCAGATTAGACAATCACAGAACCATGAATTTGACCACCTGACAAGACAGAATGCAGGTACCGAACTGGAGGTACCGAACAATCATAACAATGAGCAAGATGACACCTAAAACGGAACAAGCAGGGCAAAGATTTGAGCCTGATTCCCCCTTTTAACAAAAATAGGCAAAGAAAGGCAGAATTACGGATGCAACAAGATACCAGCCCCATACTCTTCAGCCAGGTTTGACCATGAGGGATTTGAAGACTTTTTCCAATAATCAAAGTCAAGAGCTGCTGGTGAAAAAAAGCCTTATGCATTTCATATCCTGTTGCCAGAGCAGGATGAACTTTTCACCAGTCTCACAGACCCTATTCAGACCTTGACAGGTAGTTTTTGGTGATTGGGACACAGCTTTACACACCTTACATTTAGGTGCCCTTAAAAAAAAAAGATTCATAGCAATAGTCCAACTGAAACAGTTTTTTTTTAATGCACGACTGAAATCAAACTACTCATAGTAGGACTAACATACTTGGAAAATGCAGTTGGGGATCGATTTTTTTAGTCATGTAGACAGCTTAATCTGAGCAGGTAGTTGAACAGCACTGATGTGTTGCTAGGAAGCTGGGTAGTAAATAAAACCTCGACGTAAAGACGGCAAAACTTTCCAAACAAACAGCACAGAGCTGTGTAAGTGATGTTACGCTAGCCTTTTGCTAATGCATTTTCACGACCTGATAGTATCAACCCACTGAGCATTTCTTGGTCTTAAAGTGGTCTAATAGACGTCTAAATGTAGCCAGACGACTGGTCTAAAATCAGGCTATCACAGGTCTAAAAATGAACATTTTTTAGATGTCTAAATTTAGACCAAGTTTAGACTAGCTGGCTATACTATACTACACTGTATATTGCTCAACGGCTATCATAATTGTTCTGGTTAAGTACTTGGAAATCAGTTATGCAACTCACAGTTGCTTTTTGAAGTAAATAGTAATCGAATAATGCGTTAAAGTGCAACGTCTTAATTCCGTCTAAAAATATAAAGAATCTAGATGGTGGTAATTAGGTCTAAAATAAAACAAGAGGTCTAATAGCCATCTGTTGCTCAGTGGGTAGCTGAAAGGGGGCATGTAGCAGAGGCAGACATGCTTCTGTCAGTCATTCAATTCTTGCCCAGTGCTGCTGAACTGGGACAAGGATTATAGTTCAGTCAAGTCACCTAATTGTGCTGTATCTCTGACCAAGGGCTCTCTCTGTTGGTAAACCAGGCTCCAAGTGGTTGTTTCTATGGTTACAGGGAGAGTGTGCAGTCCTTAATTTGGCCTAGCATGCATGATGGTACACAACATCAGACCACTGGAGACAATGACTCTCAGACCACTACTGATCAGATCTCAGCATGCATCCATCAGCGTTCAAATTTGGAGTTAAGTCTTGTCACTTCCTGGGTGTAGGCAGAATTGCAGCGCCAACTCCATCATTCTTTACCTTTTTTTTTTTTTTTTTTTTTCCACGCATGTGGCTTTTACTTTTTCACCAAAACACAAAACCTGCTGCTGGACCCATGATGTCCTCTTGCGAGCTTGATATGTGCAGAACAGGTAGGATCCAGTCTCTGAACTAAAGCTGCAAATATCACTGCCTCACTTAGACAAAGTGCGGATCTGGATGAAGGTCTAAGAATAGATAGCGTTGCCAATCCATGTTGCATCACACAATAGATCACATAATCCGTTTGTCGTCAGAGCTTTAATGCCAACTTTCCCATGTCATGTAATTCGCTTTGCAGAAGCCACGCTCATCCCAAAACATTGTGAGACTTTTTTGTGGGCACAAATTGAAGGTAAAGTAAAACCCTCTTTGTGCAGGCATTCAGCAGGCTGCAGATCAAGCTAAATCTGATTTCTATTTCAGGGGACAGGGAGTGCTATTTGACCCCTGGAAAGGAGGCTTAGAGAGCTGACAAATTGACTCACTAAATGCCTGCTTTCAATGATTTTGATTTTGTGACCGACAGTCCACGAAAGCCTAAGTCACCCTGAGAACGGCAGCTTTAGTCTCCCTGTTGATGGGCTCGTGTTCACTCCTCTTTAAAGCCCTTCACTTTCATACTAAGATCTTTGCACATGAAGTACAAACTCACCCACGCATGTGTGCATTCCCTCAAGAGCGCGCAGTTAAAACTCCTAACATCTTGCTGCTCTGAATTCTGGTTGGGATTTCCTGCCTGGAAGTTTCTTTTCTCTTGCCAAGGTCTGTAACTCACAGACATCAAAACAAAAGCTGTTTTTGTCTAGTGTAGCAGCAAATTCGACACAGGAAGGGTCAAGACATCTCTTGTTTGATACTACAGCAATGCTCTCAAACACATCAAATCAGAACTTTCCGTTTCCCTTTTCATATCCCAAGGTTTTTCAGCTGGAAACTTTCTTCAAAAGTCCAAACTCTTCACTTTGAGCCTAAGAATTACATGTTGACTGAAAAAATATTGAGAAATGACAGATCCAAAGCTTTGAATCATAATTAAAACTCCAGAGTAGCATGAACTCTTCTAATATCACCCTGCTAATGGGTTTATATTAATTTTCTTTTAGTTAATGTTACTGTCACAGATTTACGCTTTCTTCTGTCTGACTCCCTCCATTCAAAGCCTGCCATCACTCATGCTCACGCCCTCATATAATCATATCACCAAATTCTAATTACTGTGGAGTCTTACGCAAATTTATCCGCTGAGAAAGGATGCTTTTCATCCAGAAAATTACTAAAAATTTCTTACAGCATCAGTGAGCTCGCGCAACATCCCTAGGAAACGCTTAATTCTTCCTTGTATCATTGTTTTTATTCCGTAAACACACACATCCCTCTGCTCAGGACAGCCACCCTGCATAACTAAGCATTTCTATTCCAGTAATTCCAGTACAAGTGAGTTTAGTCTTACACTGGGAATTAAACAGGGCTGTCACTGTCAGACAGATTACCTTTTACAGCCATAATCAGAGTCCCTCTCTGTCCTATCAAACAAGAGCTAAAAGGCTCAAAAACACAATAAGATAAGATAGGAAGAACTTTATTTATTAGGGGAAATTGGATTATATGATTATATGCTATGGGTTATAAACTGGAGGAGTTTGTATTTGTAAAATGTGTCATAAAAAGAGTGAAAGAGTTTATTAGCCTGCTGTTTGCAAACCTGACACTGCTGCTCACAGATGAGAAAAACAGCCTTTATCCAGTGCATTGAATTTGTTTTGATTATTCCACTTGGACTAATGTGTTGTTTCATTTGAATAACCACGGGGGTCTGATAACTCATTTGAAAGCAGCTAATGTTCCCATCATTGCTGCATTAATGTGACAGAAACTCAGACAAAGTTTCATCCTCTTTCTTTTTATTCACCAAATTCGGCAGACAGGTGATTGACCTTTCTTTGCTGTGTTTTTCTCACAGGTTTAGCCGAATTTGTTGCCTGGAAAAGATGAATAAAACGTCAACGCAGTGTATTGATTGGGTTGTCAGAAAGCCAGGGTGCCCAACTGTGTTAGACCAAAAGTGATACCAGTAACCAGATGATGCATGTCATTGCCTTGACTTCTCTTCACCGCCGCCTCTTGTGCAACTTCTTTGAATCAAATATTGATCAAAGTTGAGGCACTCAGAGAAAAGCATTAGTGAGTTAGAGGTTGAAGCTGGGATTTTACCAAGAAAAAAAATAAATGACGGTGTTATTGCAACAGTTTTGGAAAAACAAGGAGGAAAGGTAAGACATGGGTGGAGTGACATGATGCTCGATGAACTTAACACACAACATGTCATCATCCATTTCTGATGGTGTTCAAAATTCTGTGATGAAACCTCCTTGTAAAAGTATTTTTATTCTGATATTTCTGCTCTATCATTTTCTTTAATAACAAAGCATGCTTTTATTTTGAAATGAAGTAAAAGCTACTTCCATTCAATCCTCAGTTACAGAGCTGAATGAAAACAGATAAAGAACAGTTGGTTAGTATAAATTTAAAGTGTTTTACGTGGTGTCGTTTTAACACAAAAAAATATCTTTCCAAGTGTCTGACCATCTCTCAGAGGACCACAACTCGCTTTAGGATCAAGACTGCCGCTACTACAAACCACCTAGTGACTGAGAACTTCAGAAAACTGCTTATCGGCTGAAGGGAAACCAATCATGTCATCACTGACTAAACTGTTCTACACAACAGTCTCACAGAAAATGTAATTTGAGATGTGTAATTTGATGTTTGTGAAGTTTGTTTGTGCTCTGGTTGTCAGTGAGTGTGTATGGCTAGGGTGTACAGTATGTGGTTGGATATGAATGTGAGCAGGGTGGGGGGGACTGACAGGAAGAGAAGGGTCCAGTGTGTGTGTGTGTGTTTGTGAGTGAGGAGTGCTGAGAAAGAGAGCAGTCAGTTAAGTTGTTATGTTGATGTGCTTAAAAAGTCCTGCAATAAAGCACAGGTTCAGTTCACAGTATCTCGTATTTTATCTCCATCTTATTTAACACGTCTGACCAGACACTATAGTGTACTGTTTTTTTTTTTGTTTTTTTTTTAATCTTTGTGTTGTATATTTTTAGATCTTTCTGCTCAAAAACCATGAATGAAACTAGCTTTAAATCTAAGTCTCACTCTGCAGTTTGTGTTGTGTGTGACCCCTCTCTAACAAACTAACAAACTAAATTAAACTCGGTTATAAAGTTTGACTGCTTTTTCGTGTACAATATCATAAAATTTAAGAGTCAGCTGTTGTCAATACTTGTATATTGTATCAGCTCCAGTCAGGTTAACAACCTCAGAATCTATTCTCTGTTGTCCAACGATGATACAGTATCAAACCAATGTCGTAAAGAACGTCTAATCAAGATCTGATCGACTTTTATGACTCCTAAGGCTGCAACTTGCAACTATCTCGATAGTCTACAAGTCACTGATCATGAGAATGATTTATTTTCTAATTTAAAGAATTGTTTTAAAGCCACTTTTGGCCCTTCATCAAAGTGTGAAAAAGGGGACAACAATTGAAGCAAAATCCAACAGGGTCAGAGTGAACAGATGTGGTACATGCTTAGACTGCAAGGCCCTCAGCGCCCCAGTGATCAGCTTTTTAATTTTTTACCTGACTCTTGAACTCCAAACACACCATTAAAAAATGTTATTTCATGTGATACAAATTATTTAGGTCCAGTGTGAGGAGAGGAAGAAGAGGATGAGATGAGGGGAGAACAAGATGAAGTGTTGTAAGTTTAAAGCTTGAAGGTCAGGGACCTAAAGTGTAAAACCCACTTTGAAGTGTTGCTTTATTTGGACCGTTAAGTTGAATGTCACTGTGTCTAATCAAACACTTTCACATCACTGACATTTCTGCTCCCACATCATGAAAGCTGTGCTTCTTGCAGGCAGTTTTTACTCTGCAGAGTAAAGTCAAACTGTCTCAGCAAAGACTGTGAGAATTCAAGGGGAATTCACCTCTGCATGCACAGTATGAAAACATGCAATGTACCAGTGACTCATCTGTTTTTTAATTTGTCTGCCACTAGTTTTGTCATTGATTTTTGTCAGCTAAAACAACAAATTGTTCAACCCCTAATGATATCCTGATGTTTTTAGCTCCATGGTACTACAAAGCGATGACCACAGCTGTCTGTTCAGACCTTAGAAGTTTGGAAAGTAAGTATTCAGTTATGAAAGAGTTAACTTTCTCTCAAGCGAAACAGAGTCGCTCAAGCTCCTGTATCAACCTCTCCTTTTTAGCA
Source organism: Xyrichtys novacula (assembly GCA_962446985.1). Classification (NCBI taxonomy): domain Eukaryota; kingdom Metazoa; phylum Chordata; class Actinopteri; order Labriformes; family Labridae; genus Xyrichtys; species Xyrichtys novacula. The sequence continues at coordinate 28,486,982 of OY660873.1, forward strand.
CATCTCCTGACTCTCCCAAATCTGTTAATTCGAGTCCTTCAACCCTCAGTAACACCCGTGCCTTTTTCCAATTTCCAGTGCACCACAGGGAGGTAGTTTTATCATTAGCACTGAAGGCTCTCTGCTGACTGCCCGCCCTGTCGTTGGTCCAGCTGTGTTGGAGCTGTCAGCTGCTGGCTCAGCTTCAGGCTGCCTGTCACAGGGTCACTCAGAGAGACCACCACTCACAGCCTGTAAAACGCTGCTGATGGCTAAAACACTCACACCATCCATCATGCAGGTGCAAAGACTGTACTTATCCTCTTGGGACTCTACTCTCAGGCAGGCAGGCACAGACACACACATGCACACACACACACATGCACACACTTTGATGCCTTTGAGCCATCGTTTAGTGGAAGTTATTGATTAGCCCTCTGTAATTAACACTTCACCCACAGGAAATAAATCAGAGCTGATGAATCACCTATTGTGGTGGTGGTGGTAGTGTGTGTTCAAGTGTATATATGTGTGTGTGTGTGTGTGTGTGTGTGTGTGTGTGTGTGTGTGTGTGTGTGTGTGTAAGTTATTGAGTCATTAAGCTTGAATGAGTGATAGTAAGGCCTTGGGGTGAGTGGAACTAAAACTGCCCGGGTGGACAGTATAAAACTGCTGCCGCTCTGCGATACCATGACCCGAGGCGTCCACTGCGGGTGACATTTGAAGATCACAAACTGTATAGAGTGTAACGGCTCTGCAGGACATAAACTTCAGAATAAAGACGGGATAAAATGAAAACCAACAGGACTGTGTAACTAGAATCCTTCAACAAACATAGAGCCCAGCAGCGGTGAGCCGCTGTCAGAAAAAACTATTTTCCAGACTGTCTTGGCGTTGTAATCACATGGCAGTACTGATTACATGCCAGGTTGATCATAGCTGCTTAGAAATCGACAATGAATCAAAGCTGTTAAGCTAGCTCAGAAAGGAAACTCAAGGCTGCTGTTACTCCCACATTTACCTCACTTTATGTAGTTGAAGGCTTCTTACGCAGTTCTGCTCCTGCGTACCTGATGATACACCGCTGCTGCTACAGCTAAATTACTTTCCATCACAAGTCCTGTCATGCCAAAAATGCAACAAGAGCGTTTCATAAGCTCCATTTCCTGCCCAGAATTTGCCTGTAGGCTCTGGTTCGCAATTCCCCGGGGGAAATGATTAGCCCTGCTCACCGATCGCTGCTGTGTGAAGCCCGGTGTTTGATGAGGTGAGAGCAAAGGTGTTGTTAACTTTGCTCCTAATATGCATCCACAACGTCTGCTTAAGGTTAGATAGCTGACTTCACAAAAAATATTTACACTAGCAAGTAAACTCCAAACACAGACATGCAGTGATCCCAGCTATGGCAGGGTAAATCTTTTAAGGATCTTCAATTTTCTCCATGACAGTCAATGCTAGGTGACAAAGACCATGCGCATTACTGGTTTTGGATGCAAACCAATCGAGTGTCAAAAAACAACGAATTTAAATTCACCAAATTTGCAGTCCTCTCTAATTAGGGTGACCATATTCTGAATCCCCAAAAAGAGGACACTACTACACGGGAGTTGCGCACAAGATTTTGAGGGTTTTGGGGTCAGGTTGAGTGTTTTTTATGCAATTCTAACTCAGTTAGTCCGTGCAACATAAACTTAATACTTCCATACAAAACCCTGGATATCTGAAGAATTTCATAAACTCCCTGGGACAGGCCGGACAGCCCCCAAAAAAGAGAACATGTCCAGGTAAAAGAGGATATATGGTCACCCCATCTCTAGTGACCAATGTGTGAGTCTGTTTGAACGTGGCACTTGATGTTTGGTGGATTGTCAGTGAAATATAAAAACTCCCTGCAGACCGGACTCCATTTATACCTTAAAAACTGACCAAAGATATGAAATTCACTAACAGATCAATAAGTAACACATCTCCTGATCTTATTTCATAATGATTTACTTACAGGTCACAACTTCAATTTGTGTCATTAACAGCATGTGGAGACATAGTTTATGTATTACAATGGGGTGATCCAACTGCAAAAAAAAAACTGGTACTCCAGGAGGGAGGGAACAGCACTGCTAAATAATGACTTATGTGCTCTAATTGGCATGTGCAGATGCACCTGTCTGAATAAACCTGTGTTTACATAAATAATGTTGCAATGCAGTGGTATGCATGGTGTTATCCCATCTGCAGATTTCTAAATTCATTTTTTGGTCCTTTTCTCACTAGCCTTGTTTGCATGTTCTACTAATGGACAGTCAGCTAAATAACTTGAGCTTAGCATTTGTTTAGCTGTGTTAGCATGCTGAAGTTAGCATTCAACTCTAAACAGATCTCTGGAATTATCTGGGTGTAAACCAAATTTTTAGGAAGTATGGTACCGTTCATGTGAAAGTTAAAAACTTCTTGGTTTTCATTTGAAAAAGCTTTAAAAGGAATACCAGAAAAAGTCATTTGGATGTGACAAGTACTTGGTTTGAAGGAAACTTGTGTGTTTAATTCAGTTTTACCGTCGTCTCATCTTGTTCCTAATGTCTAATTCTGCACCAAGAGGAGAAAAAAGCAGCCAAGAAACTGAATCTTGAGAGGACAATTTAATTACACCCAATCCAGCTTTATTTTATTGCACATGCAGGAATCCAATTACCTTCTTAATTTAATCAGCCAAGCTTTCATTAGCTAATTCATATATTTTTTGTCAAAGGGTTCCAACCTCATGTCTCCGTGCTTGTCTCTGATAGATTAGAAACTAGACCCAGAGGAAAGTATGAAGCCTGTATGTTTTGGAGCTGAGTTAGAAAGGTCAAGCTGGAAATTGAGGATGGGATAATCTATGCCACCAATTTGCACTTCATTTTCACCCAGCCTGACTGCTGTCGGTCTTCCTCGACAGTCTTCGTTGCTATTTTGCTGATGGAATTCAGTTTTGACTGACAGCCGAGATGGCATTGCCTGGATCCTTGCTGAAGCTACACTGAAATAATGACTGACCTTGTGGATTGGGTTTATTAGTAATTTACCCATTCATCTATTTTTTGGAGGGTGAAATGCAAGATATAAAGTAGCTGCTTTGAATTATGAGAGAAACATTCAGAGCGAGTCTTCACAGACCTTCAGCTGGTTGGCAAACCAGAGGTCCTGGGGCCTTAAGCTCGATTTTTCTTAAAATGCAGCAAAGTCAAAAAAGAAATTTGAGCCATCAGACTTTATTCAGCAGGTTTAATTTCTAACAGAGAAGTGGTTACAGAGGAGAAATCTATCAAGCCAGCTGGCACTCACAGTCCTTTCTGTCACTCACTACAGCATAAGTTTCTTTAACCTTTGACCTGATGCTCTTGTGGACCACCCTGAGAGGCCAGACCCACATGCTATGTGCCCTTCATAGTCTGTATAATGATATCAAGCCTATTGACAGCTGTTGCCATATTGGTAGTACTGACTTCTTGCAAACAGCTGCCGCCTTCCCACCTATCAGCCAAATCAGTTGTGTCTCTGATTTTTCAAACTTTTAAACTTCAGAATAAACAGGTTACAAAATACTTCACCCTCTTGCAACTTTCTTTATCTTCCTGCTTTGACCTTTTTGTCATCATGCTTGGAAAGTAGCTGCCCCAGTAAAATTTCTCACCTTTCTCTGACTCTGGACGAGCTGGTCATCATGCTGAGTCTGTCCCTTGGCTTTTTAGACAAATACATGACTACATATACCTGCTCCTCTCCCTGCTCTCCTCTCTCCAGTTGTGACTGCCTGATAGTTGTGTTGATGATTATTAATCTTAGCTGGAGCTGCAACTTCCCCATACTCCCAAACTTTGATTCACATCGGTCCAAGCTGCTCTTATGATGACATGAAAGTGAGAGCTGTTTGAGGGGAGGGGTCACCCGCCTTGTCTGCTGTTTAGACAGAGAGGGTATAAGCCATCAACTGTATATATTATGGATAACTTGGTACCGCCTTCCGTTATTATACATATTTGAAGCTGAATTGCTCTCGGTTTTTCCAGGGTTTTCTCCACTTCCTGGAACTGTAGCACTTTGAGACCGGACTTTATTTGTCAAAACCTGGAGTGGCACCTGGGACCAGTGTTTGAAAGATGTTTTACTGTTATTTGACAAGGCGTCTCTGATTTATGATCTCATTTATATTCATTATAATGGTTAAATAAATAAAGGAGTAACTTTGGTTAGACTCTGTATTTAAGTATTTAAATGATTAGAGTTAAGAAATATATTTAACCCTTTGATGCGCAACATATGCACACCCCCTCTAATGCGCAACATGGGTCTAAAAAGACCCGCATTCATTTCCAATGGTATTTCATGATGGCTAAGTTTTTCTTTGTTCTATCTTTTGAAATCAGTTTATTTTCTGATTGAATATTCCAAGTATTCTTTAAATATCTTGTTTTTGATCACCACTGATCATTATTTCTATTTTCCTTTTTATACTTTATGAAATAATATAGTTTCTATATTTTTACATCAAGTTTACACACATGGGTCAAAAATGACCCATTCATCCAAGTGTGATTTAATATTAAATTACCTAACACTATAATAATAATTTGTTTCAAGTAATGAAATTAGCAGTGAGTGGGGCCAAACCATAGACTGTATATATTATGGACAACTTGGTTCTGCCTACTGCCTGTATACGGATTTGAAGCCAAAAAGCTCTCGATATTTCCAGGATTTTTCTTCATTTCCTGAAACCAGCGCTGCGCAGTAGCGATGCCCGCATTCGGCCGTGCACTCGCAGAGAGTCACTGTGATGACGCTCGGCTCAAACAGCGTATCACCCCAGGAGAGCTTTGCAATCCCTGAACGCCCATAGGCTGTATCAGGTGTCAATCATAGAAAACATGAACCCCTAATAACTTTTAAAAACGGAGCTTCACAGAAAAAAGAGAACTTGAGCACAAACCAGTCTGACAGTAACTACACGTCAACATCACAAGCAGGGGGGAGAAAAAATTATGTTCGGTGTAATAAATTTCTAAAGTTGGTCTACAGCCCCATAAGCTTTGCTGGCGGAGGCGGGATTTATGACCTATACTGCAGCCAATCAACAGAGGGTGCTGTTCTTGGAGTGGCTTCACCCAGCGAGGAGGCAGACGCTGTCCATTCTATATACAGTCTATGGCTGTATCATGTGTCAATCATAGAAAACGTGAACCACCTAATAACTTTTAAAAACGGAGCTTCACAGAAAAAAGAGGACTTGAGCACCAACCAGTCTTACTTTAACTACATGTCAACATCACAAGCAGGGGGGAGAAAAATTTATGTTCTGTGTAATAAATTTCTAAAGTTTATCCACAGCTCCATAAGCTTTGCTGGAGGCGGGATTTATGACCTATACTGCAGCCTGTAAACAGGGGGTGCTGTTCTTGAAGTGGCTTCACCCAGCAAGGAGGCAGACTTTGTCCATTCTATATAAAGTCTATGGGCCAAACACTTAGGTATTTTGTATCAGCAACATGTTTATTTGTCATTTTGTCACATACACATGCGTCTGATTATAGCTAGCTGAAATAATGCTAGCTGTTTTACCTGTAGCTTTGTAACTTTTCAACATGTAATGTCCTCACTGTCAAGGTAACCTAAACCTGATCAAATCTTTGTACAATTATCTTTCACAATTGTCATCAAATAATTTCTAAGATAATGTCAGAACAATTGAAAAACCATACTTACATGTATTAGACGGTCTTTTCATGCTAAATGCTACAGTCACTGTATGCGGGTCGTTTCTGACCCATGTATGTAAACTTCATGTAGAACTACAAAATCTGTGCTTCCTCATAATGTAAGAAAGGAAAAATAAAAATGATTATTTGTGCTCAACTAAAACAAGATCTTTACTGCATACTTGGAATAGTAAATGATAAAATTAATTTATTTCAAAGATATACCATAGAAACACTCAGCCATACATGAAATAACATTGAGAATGGATACGGTCATTTTAGACCCATGTTGTGCATTAGAGGGGTAGTGATACGAAAACGTTTTTTATTCTAAAAGTAAAAAAAGAAAAATTAACATTAGGATGTAGGGTAATCAAAAACAAGTTAATTGAGGAATTCCTTGAGTACCGACTGATGGAATTAATTTATTGAAAAGCTATATGAAATTTAAACTCAGCCGGGTCTTTTTTGACCCATGTTGCGCATCAAAGGGTTAACCTGGAGCAAGGCAGAAATTTATTCAGGTAAAGCTGGGAGCAAAAGGTAATTTCTGTCAAGAGACTGGTGAAGGAGGCCACTGGCAGTCCAGAGATGTGCTGCTTTTATATACAGTTTTAACGGCTTGTTTGTTTGTTTGCGTCTTTCTTTTATACATTCAGGACAAAAGAAGGACGAATAAAGAAAAGATGATCTCGAGGGGGAAAACAAACCACCATGTCCTACTTGCAAAATTTGAGAAGAAAAACATACATAATCTCACAAGCATAAAGATTAATTTCACGGGTGCAAATATCTAAAAAAAAAAATAATGGTAGAAAATCTGAGATGATTTACAAGGAAAACACACAGCGGCTGTCAGCCGAGTGACAATGAGATCCAGCAGACACAGCCCAGAGCTGCTGCTGTTGTTGATTGCTGCATTTCCTCTGAGCTTTCTCAAGGCTAAATGAGCTATAGGATGAGAGCGGCTGGCAGAGTGCCCCAGTGGAACAGCTCCATCCTTTAACTCTCTGATTGATCACATTACAGTTAATTAAATATTGGCAAATTGCTCTCACCCAAGGTTGGCCCATTAAAGTTTACACTCCCGCCGCATTTATCACTTTCCATGTCTCTTTTATCACCACTTGTCACCTCTCCTTTGTGTCAAGTGGATGATGATAAACGCCTCGGACCCCTTAGTTTCCTTCACTTGTAAATTTTTACCTCCTTTCTCTTTTGGTTCTGCTTCTTACTCTCCCCACTGGCGTTTCATTTCGATGAAGTATGACAGCTCCAATGAAGGAGTGCGCTGCAGTGACTCTTTTCCATATTCCTCGGTCTGTGTGTAACCGTCAGAATCTCAAAGGGGATCAGGCAAGGGTAAAATGACAGGGAAGGGCTCGGAGCGAATGACACTATCGGGCAACTGCAGGAGTAAAACACAATTGTTCAGCTGTCAGTGAAGGTGTTACCCTAATAAACTGCAATAATGCTGATGGGCAGGGTTATGTAGCATGTCTGACACACATATGGCTCCCATCTTCAATGACAATAATACATCAGCATATCCTCACAGTTTCCTGGTCTCCTTCAGAGGTCTCACATAAGAAAGTTAGTCGGCGGATAGGTATGGACACAAATTATTGTCCGTCTGGGGATGGTTGCAGAGAGATTCATTACCAAAACATTCAGTTTACAGGCCTGAGAGGAAGTGAAGACAGGATATCACCTCTGATAAGCCACAAGGCGCCTCTTCAAACTGAGCCGTCCTCTTTATTTGGGCCGAGCTGTGAGGCAGAGGAGGATCTGAGCTCTGAAGCCCGAGCCTGTGATTAAAAGTGAAGTTAAAATCCTCAGACACCTGACAACTACTTATTAAGAGCCAGCCGCAGCTTCAAACAAGTCTGATTAAGGATGAAATGTGGCTTTGCAAAGTGGCAAAATGAAGTGATTTCTAAGTAACGGTTTCTTGAAAATCTACAAGTATCTGCAAATTATTTATGTAATTATCTGTCTGGCAGGATGAAGTGTAATTTTATATACTTTCTTAAGAGCAGGATTTGTTTTCTTCAGTTTGTAAGCACTTTGGGAAATAACTCTGGTACTTTTGCACACAATAACTCAAAGCATGTGACAGGATTTAGGTCGAAATTTGTACAGCCTAAATTGGTTTCTCTGCCATTTCCTCATATTTAAGGCTCTGGTGGACTTCAAGTGAACCAGTTAATTGTGAGTTTACCATTTTTAAAGGAGTAAGTGTGTGTATAAATGCTCTAAAATGCCCTATCTGAAGTTTGTGCCAGCTCAAACATAATAAAATGAAGTTTCTGTCCTTTAAGCTTAGGGAACTCACTCATGCACAGGCCAAAGGTTAATCAACCAAGAGCAGTCTGGGATTCAGTGTCTTGCCCAAGGACACTTTGACATGTAGTCTGCAGGAGGTGGGGATCACGCCACCAACCATCTGATTGAAAAATGACCTACTGCACACTGCGCCACAGGGGGCCCTCAACTGTGCCACCCCTCTGTTGTGTCTGAGGGTGTTTTCACACCTGAAAGTCTGGAACAAGGTCTGAACCAAGGTCTGTTTTTTGTTACATGGTATACTTTTGATTTGGTCTGTTTAGGTTTCACACTGTCATTATTGCAAACAATCTAAAAGACTTTACATGAAGAACCTACGTGATATCATCATCAACTATGTGCTTTGCATGTCTGATGTTTACATTGATTGGTCATTAGGCTGGGGGGCGTTGGATGTCAACACATGAAAAGCTTGGGTCTTGAATGGTGTAAACATGGATGAAATCGTCATTCCCACCATCGTACTATTTATGATTTTCTAACACCAACAGCGACAACTTGAAGAGCTGTACATGAGGCTGGTCTTTGGAAGTGTCATGAATTTGATCATTAAATGACAACTTTATCGACATCAACAGGAAAGGACAGGATGCAATCCTGCGAGTCATTGCAACACCGACTCGAGAGAAAAGTATGTGTAGTAAAACTCTTGAAAAGATAAGCTGTAAATACTGAGGTATAACTTTATATACATTATTTTAAGATTTCCCATTATTGAACAATTTCCATTCAACATAATAACGGATACTCCTACTCCTCGTGTCTCTTCCTTTATTGGGACGATGGTCCGAGCCTTTCAAAATAATGCTTTCACACTGGGCATGAACCAGGCCATGGTTCAGATTGGTCTGGACTGAGATCACCTCTTTTGTTCGGAGCAAGGTCCGACTGTTTGGTCCGGATCTGGTCCTGGGGAGGTTTCACACCTTTCATTTTGGTGTAGACTCAACAGAAAAGTCCGAAAGTCCAGACTAAAAGATGTCTGTGTGAAAGCCCCCTTCGATGCACCTGGCTTTCAACAAGAGGTATTAACCCTTCAACAGCCACGTTGCAGGAACAGAAAAAATGGCTGCTATAGCAAGATGACAAATGGGCCCAGTATTGTAGGAACATAAGCATATGTTGGGCTCAAAGAAGACAAATGTTGACATGTGCATCCGTATGAGATGCCAAATGATACCTTTTTAATCTAACTGAGGCACCGAAGGGGTGTGCCAAAGCTGATGACTCTGGGCAAGAGGGCCGTGTTTGATGTACTTAGCAGACTGTTGTGATGTGAAGGTATACATTTAATCCAGTAAAAGGGATTAACCCCAGCTATACATTACAGCATCTCTACCATATGTCCATGCGTGTTGTTCTTGGCAGACCTCCAGCCTTCAATATGATTAAAAAAGGTCTACATCAGCCGACTGCCAGGTCGGGCTTTTTACTGCGAGCCTCTGACTTCAATCACCAGCGTATCACTAAGAGGCATTGCTGAGGGTCTGACCTGCCTGTGATAACATTAGCTGATGGTGTGATCCTGCACTGACAGTAAGGACTGACAAGCGGGTTAATGATGTCATGTCTCCATACTGACCACAGGGTTGGCTGCCCGCCTCACTGACATGTTGTTGCACTGGAGAGACATTTCAGCTGACTCTGCAGTTCTTCAGTGAAGGACGGCTGGACGGTGTGAGCATCGTATTTTTAGATTCTACTCCACACAGATTGCACATGCCAGCTGCCAGGAAAGCAACAGAAATAAACACTTTTTCCAAACATGTTCGCGTAATAGATAGATGTTGAACAAAAGTAGCGCCAGGCTGATTAGATGTCAAAACTTAGAAAAGTGCAACTGTGCAAGTTCCAGTTTCAAGGAGTGGACTGGTGCTGCCAAACAGGATAATAAGTATTTGCCTGAAGCCATAGAATAATATGCTTAATTTTGATTGCACATGAATGCAATGAGACTCCTGGTAGATACACAAGTTCAGAGAAAGCCAAATAAGTTGACTAGCTTGGCTGCAGTATGTATGTCTCAATGGTTTGCATAAATAAATATCAGACATCTTTGCCTCTTGTCTGACAGCTTTGCAGGGTTTCTTTGCAAACCTCTGCACCTCACCTCAACTTTGGATTGATGAGTTATTTCAGGAATACTTGGCTGAAAAGCTACAATCTTTGCACTACAGCTCTAAAGCTGCAAACTCTTGACAACCAGTCATTTAAACCTCATGACTTGTACGATGGATTTTTAGAGTTTGAAGAACACTGAAAAACTATGTTTTAAAAGGACGAAGGGTCGGTTTGGTACGAGGCTGCAAAAATGATAGGCATGTGATGAGGCAGAAAATTGATAACGCCAGTGCCCCTGAAGGAAACTACTGTGCAGTCCCCTCGCCTTACACTCTGCTTCACCTTTGATGCAACAAACTTTGGCAGCCCATGAGTCACTGCGAACAAAAATAACTCAAAGTGAAGCGGAAACTATGATTCTTAACTGCATCTGTTTACCACTTAAGTTATCCAGAGCACGGCTATTGATTTACATTTTCATCAGGGCCAGACAGGGAAAATTGAGCAGCCCAGACGTTCTCAGCTGCAGTCAGAGTCTTTATTTGCTGCTTGTGCTGCAGGCCAACTTTGAACAATTGTAAACAAATGTAATCAAATGGAAACGTTTATTAGTGTTTCACAACTTTTGTTTTTGTCAGAAGAGCGCATGGACATTGCCAAACCAGTAATCAGCATTATTTTGTTCATGACCCTGCTAAGAGAGGCTGCTGTGGCTCCATGCTGGGCTGCACACACCTGCAGCAGGGTTACACATACTCATTTGAAAGCTGCAGACAGACTTTGTGTTTCAGCCTCCTTTGGCTGTTATCCTACAGGAAATTCAGTCAGGGAAAGTTAGGTATTTTTAAGGTGATGCAGCTGAACTTTAAAGAAATAACTGCAATGCATTTGTTGTAAATGAAGCTTGTTGGTTTTGTTTCTAGAGTTGGCCGTAAAATTTAATATTTTGGACATGACTTTGAACGGCTGTTTCTATCAGTGCTGCCAACTTTCAACAAAGACTGGAATGAAGACACCTTGCTGTAGCATGAAACACATCCAACTAGGGCTGCAATTGTTAGTCGACATTGTCGACAAAAATCAATAATCCAAAAAGTCGACATGAATTCCATTGTTGACTATTGTCGCCAGACGTGTTTTTTTTTTTTTTTTCAGTGGATTGAGGCATCTTACTTCATGAAGATCTCTGCCTCGAGTCACGTATGTGCAGTAGCGTCTCTGCTGGGTGGTAGGGTATTCAAACATGGCGGTGCTGGCATCCCATACAACAGCTACGAATATGTGCATTAAAAACCCCCAAAGTTTGGAGGCACTTTCGCCTGGGTAAGGTGGAAAAAAATAACTTGCAAGGTTTGCAAAGCAGATCTTGCGTATCATGGCAGCACATCGGTGATGCACGAACAGTTGAGGAGAAGGCACGTCAGAATGTTCGATGAAATGTTAGACTCACCTTGGTAAGATATTAGCTTCATAACAAGCCGATCTAGACATCACAAACAAAACCTACTGGCTTGAATATGCATTTCATAAGCCTACTTTGGCTTTAAAAGAAAGCTTTAACGTTATGCCTGACTGTGCCTGACATAAGTATTTTATACTTGTATTTGTTTCATTATTTTCAGTTTAGTCGACTATTGTTTTAATAGTCGGTGACTGGTTGACCATTAAAAAAGTTGATAATTGCAGCCCTACATCCAACAACTTTTCATGATGACACAAAATTATGTTGTGTATCCAAAGATAACTCCACGTCTTAAACGTCACTGAGGTCAGTCTGGAAAGAAGGCTGCACACAGCTGGATGTTATGCTGGTAGAGCTGCTGAAAGGGGATTTAAGCCCACGGCTGGGCTCTGGTACATAGATATGCAGGTGAAAAGTGAGGGCAGGCTAGCTGATGCAAAAAGAAAAAGAAAAAGAGGAAAAGTCTGGCAAAAACAAGTCTTATGTGGCCTGTGCATACAGCCTGCAGTCATTCTTTGTAAGGTCTTGCTTCTGCCTCTCACCTGACGCATACCTTTACTCACGCTGTACCTCCTGTTGGTTCAGACTCCATGACATCAGGCCAAAGCTATACACAAGCCTCAGGCAAAGATCGAGAAAGAGTGAGAGGAATAGGAGTAGAATTCATCCAGCTGCACACTATCTGAAGCTGAAATAAAAACACTTTTATTCTTGTTAATGGGGCATTTTACAACCAGTATCCACATCCATACGGTCACTTTATCCAGAAGATAAAATTTAAAGATCTGCGAGATTGTGGAGTCCTCGGCAGAGACCAAGCAACACCAAAACGGCTCTGATGCAGAGGGAACAGAGGGATCAGAAAGGGATGAAAAACAGGAGTGAGCACTGTAAAAAAAAAGAAAAAAATCAGAGGTGGAGATGTTTGGTTTTCCTCCAGGATCTGAATCATATCAGAAACATATCTAAAGGTTCTAAAATCTACAGATTTCATCATTCTTATCAAGTTTGGTCAGATTTTAAGCAGAATTGTCTTTATATAATACCTCTCATGTTAGGTACACATTAAATAAGATATCCTCATAATTCTCCAGTTTATTTCATACTAGAATATGACCAAATCGACTGTGTGAGGCTTTTGAGGGAGACTTTAACATAACGGAAATCAGAAATGGGATAAGAGTGAGTCAGATCAGTCAGATCTGGAAAACATCCTTGCTGTATGTGCTAAAGTGCTACAAGAATAAACTTATCATTAATACCATCATTATGATAATGATCACACTTTGAGTTCACAAAGGATCAGAGTGTGAAATAGGTCAGTATCGTAGACCAGAATGACATTTAAACAAAGCAAGTTTACGCAAATACAAGAGACTTTTTACAAGATTGTGGACCAAGTTTGTGAGCTGGAGAACATAAAACTTTGCTTATTTATAGCCACCGCAATAATTGAGGCTTTTGGCAAGTAATATCACGAACGATAACTTTTTTAAGTCATTATAATTTGCAAAAAGGAAATGAGACTCAGCTGCCACTTCATTAAAATCACAAAACCAATAAAGTCGGTTTTCTCTGGGATATTTTGAGTCTGCCAGCCAAGGTGTCCAGATGAAGAAAACCAAATCTTGACTGTGCAACTAAAGGTTTCCACTTTATCAATAGACCTGATGTAACATATTAAAATCTGGTTTTATTTGCGCATACATATATCTTTTTAGTTTGGTTTGGGACATTTTTTAACTGTTTTTCTTTGAATTTCAAACCTATGAACCCCCAGAGAGCAACGAATAGCTCTACTCTGCACAGCATGAACTTTTAAACACCTTATTCCTGTGGCTAAGTTCAGAAATGGGGGTGCACTTGCAGATTTTGAGCTAAATAACAGATCCCAAAGCTCTTCCAGTAGTATTAACAATTCCATTTTATTTTGATTGGACAATATTCAGTATTGGATTTCATCAGACAGGGGCCACATTTTATAAAGTCTATGCAGAAACATATCTGGGTTTGGGGGTATTTTGTACGGTGCATAGGAGAAAAGAAGGAGAGACGAGAAGCAGGGGAGGCAAGAGATAAAATAGACAATATAGACAAGTTTAGGAATGAGAATATGCACAATAATGAAGCAAGTAAACTAATGAAAGCAAATCTCCCTCTCTTTTCTTTCCTCCTCACGCTTCCCTACACACTATACCGTACCTCCTCCATCGTGTTTGAGTGCGGATCACCACTATCTCCTCCTGTGTTGCACCCCCATTTTATGCTCCAGCGGATGACAATAATTTAAGCCTTGCGATATGCAAATGTCCTTAATTGGACTGTCACAAGTTCCCAGGCATCGTCAACTTTACAAAATGACTGAGGCTGGCAGCAGATTGGATTTTGGGAGCCAATCTTGTACACTTAATTTTCAGTAATTTTGCAAGTGTCTTTGCGCGAGGTCCTGCAACATGCCACTTACAAGACTATCTATACTAGGAGGGAAAAAATTCAAATAGAATAAGAAGATGCTTCGCCTAGTCATTGTCATTCCTCACCACCGCTCTCCTCTCTGTATATACTCAATTACTCCCAATCTAAGGCAGACCTTCAGTTCTCATGTGACTCATCTTGTTTGTACCTTTTAAAACCTCAATGACTATGAGGTTGGAGGCAGCAGTTTTCCCTAGGAGACTCCTGTTGTTCCCATTCTGTCAAATAACTATACTTTGCTCTGCACTCAAAACTCTACTTTGTTCAGAATAACATGCTTCTCTACCTAATGGCTCTGTTTTTATGGATTTGAAGCACGTGAATAAGTGTGTGATGCCCTTTTTTTCCACTTATGTTTAAAGTTGGAGCCTGTAGATGCCTAAGTAAAGAGATGACAGCTCCAGTTTCAGGTGAAAGGGAATGCATTTCTTGACGGATGGATTTAAACCTGAAATTACAGCAGATTATACCTGTAAACTGCCTGGAGCGCCAGGGCCATTACAACAAACAACGATAAAACTATATTTTAGCAGAATAACATTCCTCAGTTCTCAAATGTGCGATAAAAAAAGAAATTCTTTTTAGACACCAGATCCTGATTCAGTCTACACAGATGACTATGCATTAGTTAGGTGACAAACTTTTGGGCAGTAGGTACACCAGAAACTGATCAGCTGACTCTTGCAGGATCTAAAAGTCCGTCACTCCACTTGTGCATGTAGCATATTGAAGAAAATCATCCATTAGCAGCGGACAAGCCAAACTAGCGCACTGTTTTACAGTCTCTCACAAATCCAAAACAGAATTCAGTTAGCAAGGTAGATCCCAGACTGAGATATTACATGAGTTTCACATGTAAATTAACACCTGCCAACCTGCCAAATGCCATTTAAAATTAATTTTGGCGGGTGTTAATAAAAACTTACTAGCCAGTTTGACCTGTGTTGCATGAGGCAATCATGTCTGTCAGGTGTGCTCTATTTAGGTTCTGCTCTCAGTCATTTGTCCCCCTTGCAGTAATTCCTTCATTTCCTATAAATACTGTGACGTAATGCTACATAATGACGTTTCATATGCCCATTGGCTAAGCGAATGACGGTATTTCCTGCTACAGTCTACAGTGCAACCAGCACGAGAAACGAACAGAGTGAGAGCAGGGAGTTTTGTAAAAACTGCCAAGCTTAAGTTTAGCTAGTGTAAAAATAAACTAAATGTGGCAGTGGTTGAATATGGGACAAATGAGGTTGGGCGAGAAGAGGGAGGATGGAGGAGATAAGTATATTGGTGATAGAGCATGCAAAGTGAAAAAAATAAAGTTTAACATCAAATGGCTGACAGGTCATGAATGGCTTGTATTTGATCATGAAAGTAATATCAGCTCTGGAGACATTTGATTCAGAAATTGAATGTTTGCCCTTTCTGTGTATATTTTGGTTTTTTGTGTCGTAGTTAGTGCATTTTTCATGCCAACAATGTTAGTAAAATGATCAAATGCACTAAATAGCACTCATAATCGCTTATTTTCACTGAAAAAAAATGGCTAGTGGAAATTCTGTTTGGCTAGTAACTTTGGAGAGTTGGCTGGTGGCCAAAAAAAGCTTAATTTAGAACCCTGGATATGATACACTTATCTCCTTGGGAACATTCATCTTGACCTGTGCTGCATACGCTCAACTGTCTCTGCAATAATAAAATAAAATTAAAATATAAAATAATAAGTATAAATATATAATAAAATAATAAAATTACAATTTTCAATTAAACACAGCATATGGTTAACCTATGCAGACCGAGAAAAAATATCAAAGGGACCATAAGCAAACAATGCATGTTGCACAAGAAATCTCCATTAAAAAAAAAAAGAAAAAAAAGAAAAAAAGAGGAAGAAGCTAAAAATAAGAAATGATGCTGTAGCCCTAAGGCTTTGAAAGAAAGCTCCAGTACATGACTCAGGGTCGCTTGCATGTTCAATAACAGGAACAAAGAATTGAAATTCAATCTGAAGAGAAGGGTTAAAACACCTGAGAGAAAATGGTGATAATTGCTAAGTGGTTTCTTCATGTTTCTACATTACACTGATCACAGGTCAGAGTTACAAGTGCCATATTTCCAGGATTGTTGTGATGAAAAGAGATGAAACGATGGCTAAAGCTGATCATTTAATGCTCTCTCTTTAACAGCTGAAACCAGACTTTGGTGAAGTTCCCTGATGTTCACATGAATAACATCAGCTGGTTACTCAAAGACACAACGAGCGGGCAAATGCAGCTCCCCCCCTGAACAACCGGCTGCTTATAGTACATAGATGTTTTTTGGAGTTGTACTGTTTGTTCTCCCAGAGGTGAAAACAGAACCAAGTTGAGTTGTAAAGGTGCAGCCAGCAGCATCTTTGTGTGGTTGTGTGTGTAACAGAGAGTAAAACCAGCTCATGCAAAATAAACCTTTTGCATTTAATGTATTCTCCTTCCAGGTAAATAACCTTGATGTGCAACCTCCTGCAGATTGTCTGTCATCTCTGCTGATCCGGGGGTATTAATTATCCCTGACGCATCCTGACAGGGTTGTTGTATAATGTTCATTTAAAGCATTTGTTTTGTCATGTTTGCAGAAAGCCTCACTCAATTACCAAGCAGGCTTGAGAGATGTCAGATCCTATTTTTTATTTTTTAATTTTTTTTTGCATTTGGAAAATAAAAGACAAAGAAATATCTGGATGCCTTCTTTCCTCACATTCAAAGTAAAGGCTTTTAAAACATCTCTTCCTGTGGGGAACTTCTCGATGTTTTCACAGTTTGACATAATTTCTTACGGCAACCTGCCACGAATGCCTCAGTAGATTGAGTCTTTGATTTATGTGCCAACAAACACATGGAAATTATATTAGTCACAGTGACATGTAAAGAAAAGGAGACAAACACCAGTGTGGAGACAGTTAGCCAGATCTGATGAGGCTAAATTGGTCTTGACAGTTTGCATCGCAAAAGTTTTCTGGTCATCTGATCGTGTATGTGGAGGGATGTCTCATTATTGGCACACTTTAGAGGCTCCCTAAATTGGTGATGGCCAAACAAGGATGTTTGCATTTCAGACTAAAATCATGCAAACATCCGAATAGATTCACAGGGCTGTCTGCATACATCAGCTCTCCTCTTGCACATTTTAGGTATGATAACACATGCATTTGTTCTTAGCCAGGAAACTGCACCATTCTGGATAAAGAGATGGAAGATGTCTGCAGAGTTTGACGACTATTGGTGACTTGAATCAATTAAAAATGTGCATTTATTGCACAGATGACAGCCTGATAAGATGCTAGAAAAGAGACATATGGCAGTAATTGTGGATTGTGCAGTAAACATTAAAACGTCTGCATTATCTTTGTCTTTAAAAGCCGTAAACAGGCAGATGTCTTTCATCTCTTAGATTGCATTAAATGGTTAGTCAGTTTTAGTCCAGCCTCCTCACACATGAACACACACACACTACTTCAAACATGCGAGCGCTGCCACAGCTGAAAAGAGGAAGAAAAACTAGGTGATGAGATGAAAACAGCAGGAAAAAGATGGGAGGGAAGTGGATTAAAAACAGAGAGAAAGCTGTCGAATTTCAAAGAAAAAGGGAGGTCCTGTTCAGCAAAGAGACAGAAAGAGGACGTAAAAGAAAGATGGACTGATTCACGGATAAGAATGGGAGCCAGAAAAGAGATTCTGCAACCATAAAACACAAGTATTCAAGGATAGACAGGGTGAAACTTGGAATTTAAGTTGTATATCTAAAGAAGCATCAAAGTCTTAGAAGTGCAGCAGAGATGTAGAGGCGGGTGATGAGCGTGATATTGACTGCTTACTGCTAAAACAAGGATTGATCTCCTGGAGTGCTGCTTAGAGAGTTGAACTTGAGAGGGGAATCTTTCAAACAACATCCTTCTCTCTATCAGACTGTGATGACTTTGACTTCTCTTGCTTGTATGTTTGCATCCTGAGAGGGGCGTTCATGACAGTTTGTTGACACTTTAATTGGAGGCCTTGAGGCTTGAATGCTAATCATACACAAATACACAAATACTACTTTAATACACTCCTGACAATGTCCTAAGGGTTTCATGCATCTTTCAAACCGCATTCCCTGCACATTCTCATCACATGTAACAATTTAATAGAAACACAGTGATGCCTGCTCATCAGTTAGTGGTGCAAAGCTTCACACATTGTGCTGCTGACGCTAAAGTTCTCACCTCTAAAAAAAAACCCTCAAACACCTTAAGAATATAATTGTGCATGCACAGAGTAGTCCAGTGGTGCACCATGGATGCACTGATACATTGTTTAAGCCACATAGTTTGGCTGTATTTATCCATTCACACAAACATCCCTTGTTTCTTTAAATCAGGAGCATTACTAGGTTTGTTTTTACAGGGTTAGAAACTTGACTGAAATCTATGGGTGTCCAATCTGAAAAGAAGGTTCTGATTCACAAACTGTAACTATTATTACAACTGCTAATGAAACAACAGCTAATAGCTAATGGCTAGTTTTCTGTAAAGGTATGTCGTTTTGATCCTTCATGACCACAAAGCTGTGTAAAAAGTAACACCCACATACTTTGTCTAATTCTGTCTTTAAACATGCTAAAATTGGTGTTTCCATGGACACCAAGTTTTTTGTTGGCTGTGTAAAAAGTAACTCCCATACCCTTTGTCTAATTTTACTGCACTTATGAGCATCCAAATGAAGGGTGCCATGCAAGAACTCAAACATGCAGAAATAAGTAAATAAGTGTGTTTATGGACATCTGTGTTTTTTTTTGTTTGTTTGTTTGTTTGTTTGTTTGTTTTTGGCTGTGTGCAAAGAATTAAGTCAACAGTAGTCACACTATTCAGTCAAATTTGTTTTGTAGAACACAGAGGCACCACTGAGTTACAGTGTTAAACACTGCAAATGAACCTATTTAATGTGGAACTTTTTTCATTAAAGCAGAGGAATGAATTCATTTGAAGAAAACTAATTAATTACCCTTTCTACATTAAGACCTGGGTTTGGGAAAACTTTAACTGCCATTACTCTAATACTCATTTTACCCCTGACTAGTTTTGTATAACCGAAGCATGATTTAATGAAAGAGGGAGAGATTTCTGTTGGGGGCTTCACTCTCATAAGCTGCACGACACTCCCAACTACACTTACGAAAGGAAGGAAGTTTGAAACACAAAATAAAAAAACAACTTTTTGACACATATTTCACTACTTTTTTCAGTCACTCTGCAAGAATAAACAGCCCAAGAGAACCTAACCTAGATTCACAAGATTTGGGAATTTCATGTTTTTATGTTTGTTGAGAATCGGTTGCAATGGGAAAATGCTTTTTTTCATTTTTGTTTATCTACTATTGGTGTGTATCTTGATTTTCTAGAGCATCCCCATGCCCGGTCCATGCTTTTTTCAATACCTCCTACCTGTAGCATGAACTCTTACCTGTTTGCCCGCCTCCGTTTTTCCCCTCTCCCACAGTGACTGGACTTTCTTTAACCTTATCTTTTTATCCACTCAAGCTGACATAAGCTAACGTAACTTTTAGCTCAACAGCCAAGGGAGAAACAGGAAGAGCTGTCAATGGGATCAGTACACCTTATATTATGAAGTGAAGTGAAGTGTGTTATTACTATGTTGATTCTTACACAGCAGTTGTCACTATACTCAATCACAGCTCCAAGTGCAACCGCAGCTATGAGTCATGTTTCCCTCTCTTTATTTCCCTCATATATGCTGTAAAACATCATCTAAAGTGAAGTGGCACAGACAGGGAAAAAGGTCATTTTTAACATTTCAAGTGTGGGTGCTGTATTTTCTGACCTTGAGACCCCAGAGACTCCAGGAGAGTTATGATGCCAATTTGAAGTGTTGTTTTTTTTTTCTGATTATCTTTGGGAAAGTTTATTTTCTTTGTTTATCGTATGTGGTGGGGACTCTATTTTATCACTGAGCTTGTCTATTGTGTATCAATGCTTGCATGCCAAAGCACTTTGTACGTCTTGCAATGTAAATGATGTTATTATTGCATGCACATATTTAATGACTCATGTTTTTTTTTCTTCTGCTGATAATTATAAACTCTGGAAAGTCTTTATCCACCAATAATAAACCCTTTCAGCTGTAACCAGCCTGTACTGACACTTCAACATCAGTATTGTGCATTCCTAAAATTAAGTCTCAGTACTGAATCATCTATGTAGGTCATCAGTATAAAACAGTAACAACAGTATGGATGGGTGTATTTATCCTTTTCAAGTTTGCAGACCTCACTCTGAAAACGTAGTCCCAAGGAAAAGAGAGAGGAGTTTACAACAATTGACATGGTCAAAAAATCCAGAATTATAATCTATAATCAGACGGAAATATTCCTTTTTGCGTGTGCATTTTTGTATCTGTGTAGGAGCTCCAGTTGTGCTGACTCTCATCAGCTCTACTTCCAGGATTCTGGTTTTGACACATGCAGAAAATGACAAAGACACAGTGCTGCTTGTTTTACCCTGGATCATGCAGTGTTCATTTTGGGTAAACAGCGGGACTGCGTGTTACTAAAAGGGGATGCGATTTACTCACATGATCCAGTTTCCAAAGATAAGCCCAACTGTTATCTTTTTCACAACTCAACAGATGTACAGCTTAGGAGAGATTGTTTAAACACCCTTGAATTGAGCAGTGACTCTTCAATAAAGAACTCCTGAGCTCATTTGACAACCTTCCCAGACAATTTTCATTCAACTGAATTCACTAAGAGACTGTTTATCGTGGAAATACCACGGTTAGTTTGCGATAAACAAACTTAGAGTAGTTAATTCCACGGGAGTTTGGTGTGTCAACAAAGTCACAATGCTTTCTTCTTTCATTAGCAGTATTTCAGAGAAGAGTCAACAGAACCAAATGTTCCCACTTCAGACATGAAGCCTTGGAAAAACACTTTCTGATTTCAATAATGGCAAACATCTCACTTTGAAAGCTACTTTTTAACCCGGCTATGTCCACTGCTCAGCAGGTTGAGAAGGTAATTGACTGAAAACTTAGCTTAATGTGATTCAAGGGGAACCTAAGTAGGTTCCTTTCCGCTTCCTTTTAAAGGAACAAAGGAGGTTGTCGCAGCACTAACTCTGCTTGCCTTCCTCTGCCACTTCTGTAACTTATCAAAAGACAAAGAAAAAAGCTAAAAGCCCATGTTTTAAAAAAATCTCATTACAAAGACAATTTCCCTCATCTGTGTGGTTCAGTGAGGAAGCAGATTGCATTTCAGTACTTCATTAACAAATGAGTATGCGAACAATGGCAGAGTGATGGCCCCATAGTCGACAGGCTTAAGTCTACAGTACTGGAGAGCCATGTGGTGCTGCAAAATGTCTGTGCCGCTTGATATCTGCCAAACTAGAACATTTGCACTGACAGGTTTAACAAATCCACACTGATTGGGTCTCATTAATGCCGTGTGAGCAGAACGAGTTATTTGAGTTCAGTGTGGGTTTTATTTATTTACAAATATTTCATGAATGAGGCCAATTGTTATGCTTCGTCCACCTGTTTCTCTTTGCCCGTCACACTGTGTCAGAAACAACCCTTATTTGACGAAACTATCTCTGAAAAGAGAGAGGGCTGTCATCTAAAGCAAAATGGTGCACCTGCAGTGGGCAGCATCCAGTCCCCGGGATGATGAAGGGTGCCACTCCAACCCCTGAATGCACTGGGGTCGGATGAAATCTGACAGGTGGAAATAATTTGAAAAAAAGATGAAACAGGACTGTGATGGCACATAAAGGTGGTGAGAAAGTGAGGGCTTGTTCCAGGTCAAAGTACAAGGAAAATGGTAGAAAAGGGAAAAAAAGGAGGGCTGGATTGTGATCCACAGAAAAAAAAAAAAAAAAACATTACGTGTGGATTTGAGACCTATGAGAGCCTTGCTGTTGCAATTATTTTCTTTTGAGATTAACTGTCTTTCATGAAATAATTTCAATCTGCTACTTTAAGCAACCCCTTTGAAGACAGGGCTTTTCAGGGAATTGAACAGCAGCACCTGCTGAAAGAGGATCTTTTTTTTTTTTTTTTTAAAGAAGGTTGCCTGATTAAAAGCAGCCCCCTGGCCCCTCCTGAATTGTCATTCAGCACATGAAACCGGCTTTAAAAAAGCATGAAAGGTCTCTCAATAAAAAGCCTCTCCCTTAACGTCTCATCTACGATTTTCTGCAGTGATACGCTCTGATTTTAAGTGACTTTAAGTTTCCGTTTATAGACGATGACAGGTGATGAGTTCATCTTAGAGTGCACATCTATGGGATTATGACAGGGCTTTTGGCTTACTCTGTGACTCCTTTCCTCACGGGAATAATCAAAATGAGGGGCACAGAGTTTGAATACAGAGGGAGCTTAACTAAATCAGAGAATATGAAATAGTAACATATCTGCGTAGTTTTTCTTTTAAAGGTAAGAAAGTGATAATTCAATTTCCCAGCCCACAATAGTATCTCTTTTTATGAGTGTGCTGCCTGGCTGGTATTTCAAACATAGACGGTAGCCACTAAACTATCCTCTCCTGTTTATAAAGTGGTTTATCAATCATTGATACTTCACTCAGGACAAACCCCTAATCAAACTCCTCTTCTAATGAACACTGCAGCATGCAACACTAAACCGAGCTCACTGCGTCTGTGCTAATGAGATCCTTTTCATAATTAACGAGGGATCTGTTTCCCAATCAGACAGACAGTGAGAGGCTAATTAATCCCAGTCTGTGTGTTTACTCATATCTGTTTACCTTCCTTTATGGCTTTGAATGATAACTTTACTGTCTGCTTGTTTAACGAGTGAACGGGAAAGGTTTGAATCTCAGACAAAAGCAAAGGTCAGGGATAATTTATATTTATTAGTGTCAGAGGAGGAACAGTTTGTAATAATGCAGCAGAATAGGGACTCAGAATAATGTTTGTTCAGACAGCAGGAAGTGGCTGACTCATGACGAGTTATTTCAGATCAAATAAGGTGAAGACACGTCAGTCCTTTTTGTGTAAGGACATCAACTGCTCAAATATGGCGGACATCTGTGATAGAGAATTTCTGTTTAGCAATTAAGTTAGATTGAAAGGGAGCAATGCAAATGTTGTCTAGCAAAATCAGGCTTTTAAAGATGAAGATAATAAATTTTGATTTACAACAAAGAAACACCCTTTTTGTAACCCTTATGTACTTTTCATATTGAAGATTGCATCTGTTGATTGTGCGACAGGATTGCCATCATGGAGTTCCCCATTTAAGGTGGAAAAAGACTTTCTGATAAATGCATCATCCCTCAACCCCAGAGGCTCCAGAAATAAGACTCTCTTGTTGCTCCCATTGTGTTTGTTTTGTTTATAAAACACTTATCATGAGCCTGCAAATGCAGTCAGCAGTAACTTTGGATAAAGACTATTGTGATACTCGAGTCCATGCAAAGGCAGTCTAGGGCTAAGGTTAGAGTCTCTCTTTTGTAATGCCTGTAATGTTTCATACGTTTTACCTGCAGTGCTGGCACAGGGGTGGGACGACTGGGTGCCTATGAAGGATAAACACTACAGAGGCCTAAATCCCTGGTGATTTAGGGCTAGGTTAAACCTTCAAGAGTTATGTACACAATATGTTTATAACACATTACTCCTGTATACATAATGCTTAGGTTTGGTTTGAAAATTTAACTCAATTTACTCAGATTAGAGTACCATTTTGTTGACCCATCCTTTTCCCCCCTTCCACCACCCCAAGCAGACACTTTGCATTAATTTACTAGTTACTTTATTGCCATATAAAGACAAAAAAAAGAACTACACGAAAGCATCCAGAAATGATCCAAACAGGGTCTAATATCATCTTGTTGGATTAGGCCCCTTTCTGCCATGGTGAGGCTCTGAGACAGAAGGGGGTAAACATGGATGTATGTTTGGCAAATGGAGGTCTTGAGAAGCTGTCCAAACTGCCAACACTGTTGGCCGAGCAGTGTGTGTGCGTACCTGGGCACACTGTGAGATATCAGCTTAGTGCTGCAGGCCCGGGGAAGAGTGAAGGGGAGGATTGACAGTTGAATGGAAAGACTACAAGACAGTGTGAGACAGAGTCAACGTGTATGTGTGTGTGTACGTGTGTGTGTGTGTGTGTGTGTGGTGGAGGTAGAAAACCAGCAGTGACTGACAGCGAGTTAACCCGTGTCAAACAATAGCGCTCATCACAGCGTCTGCCCATTAACCCTGCTAACCCAGCACTCTACGAGCCTACTCAGTACAGTGGTAGCTGTCTCATAAAATAACCACTTCAGCTTAATAACATAATGGACTTCAGGGCTCGACTCACTTTTTATCCAGTTCAGAGTACACGAGCCACTTTATAAAGCCTCCGTGTGAATGTTTCTGAATGTACTTTAAAGTCAAACTGAAATGGTGTGGTGAACAAGTTGTTGACCAGTGTGACTCTCAGTTTGCACAACTGAGCAACATTTAGGTCACAGTTTCACTGGTAGTGTAGCTGTATTCTTCTTCACATATGGAAAACTCACACTGAAGACTGACTGGGTGTGTAGGCACTTGTCAGCTAATGAAAATGATATGTTATGACAACCAAGTGAGTGGCGTATGCTGCGGTTACATGCGCAGCTCTGCTCATGTGTAAAACACGCTTAAGTATAACAGAAGATAAACATCAAAGTATCCTCTTGATCTTGATGTAACTTTTCCATGGTTTGAACTATCATTCTTTGCCTATACTTTATCATGCATAACCATGCATGAGCTATTGAGTCTATAGAAACCCAATATGCTCTCTGTGTGTTTCTAAAGCTTGCAGGGATGGTCGATGTCAGCCTTCTTCATTGTTGAGGCACAGAATTAGCACTTTTGTTGCTTTTCCAGACCACTCATGGTGGTGACTGTTGAAGAGGATTACTCAACAGGTCTCTCGTAATCTACTATACCAGAGTTTTGCATCATCATGAGAGTTTACTCGTGTGTTGTTGCTTGCAATCCTTAATGTGTCTGGTTCTATATGGCTGGACCTCTGGAGTTGATTACAGGTAATATTTCATGCATTCCTGGTATTCCTGATATAAGTTCTTGATACAAAGGCACTGAGTTGTCTTGCACACACGAGCAGCAACTTCCGACATGCAAACACAAATTAACACAGTGTATTCTCTTTTTTTTCTTTTTTTAACCACAAGTTTTTGGGATGCACAATTATGGCCGAATAGCCCCGTCACCAGCTCCTCATGTAAGCCGCCCTTTCGTGTAGCCTAGAGAGTTGTTGGTACCATAAGAGCCAGTTATTTGGCAGTGGAAAAACAAAGACCGGGTTCCAAATCAGGCCCTGAAGCCTGTGTTTGCTCCACATTCAGCCATGGAGATGCATGATGTACATAGGTACAACAACATGACCACAGATTGTCTTCTAGATCAGATTTTCAGAGGGGAAAATTGATCAGCTGACTTAGAATACAGATAATCAAAAGATAGACCCAAAGCAAGTACTGAAGTGAACCTGCATTGTAACAGTCCACCACACGGTGTGTCCACAGTCATTCAGAGGTTTCATGCCTGTGCCTGTGATTAAATCCTGGTTGCCCGAGTTAATGAGGCTGAACCACTACCTGTGCTGCGACTGCCCCGTCACTCCGCCCTGCTAATTTGTTGCAAGAAGGCAGGATTACTGAATAACTGTCTCCTGCTCCCTGAACTATGCCTGCATGGCCGAATACCACTGCTTCTTTAAGTGTGTGGCATTTCATGTGTGTGTTTACATGTGGGTTTGTTTGTAGTGCTTAGTGTCCGGAGGGAGGCTGGTGAAATACAGAAGAAATCTGCGGGAAGTGGTGATGAGAGGGAAGAGAGAACTGAGAGGGGAAGACAGCAGTTAGATAGACTTGCGATGTTAATTTCCATGCTTATTAATAACGTGGAGACAAATGATTCTCAGTACTCTCGTCTATGAAGTCCAGGAACACCCACATGCTTCTCCTGCTGAGTGAGTGGGTGTGTGGGCACGTGTTTGGACGCCGCCAATGTGTGGTTGTCAGTCTATCGAGAGCCAGAGGACGTATGCTGGTCAGCCAGCTCCCCTCCCTACAGTCTCATCATTTTCTCTCTTTCTCCCTGTAGGGTGGCCATTACAGCGAGCCCCCTCAGGCCATGCCACAGCACATACACACACACACACACACACACACACACACACACACACACACACACACACACACACACACACACACACACACACACACACACAGAGGCAAACAATGAAAAGATCCTTTTGAAAAGCAGACACACACAGGATTGAACGCACACACTCCTTCTCAATCTATCTATCCAGCTCAGCTTGGGGGCTCTGTGAGGCCGCTCCAGCCCCATGCAGCGCCCCCATGCTACGGCCTTGGCCACATTAGCACCCTGGCGGGAGATAGGGCAGCCAGGCTCGCCAACTGCCTCCGGCTAACGTCCCCCCACAAGAGCTGGCACCCTTTAGGCAAGCTGGATTGGTCACAAAGTGGGAAGAATCTAATCCGGTTTGACTCCTCTTTCCTTTTTTTTCTTTTTTTTTTTTACACCTCAAGGTTTATTTGAGCCACTTTCTTCTCCAGATAAATCTGAATCATGCATGTCATATATGCTCACTGGGAATTATTGGATTAAACGGTTGTGGTATAGAGCAGAGTAAACACCAAGGAAAAAGCGGTGATGCAGCATTTGCGGTACATGAAGCCAATTTAAGCCCTTTCACAGTGATAACACATGACAGCCTTATGAGCTTTATGTCCTTAGCGTAAGTGTATCCTGCAGCTATGCCTCCCTGTGCAGATTAACACCTAAGTCATCCTAGACTGTCTCCAATTGGATCATTTAGTTCAGAGTGTCTGGTTTAAACTGTGCCATACCTGCATAAGGGATGGGGGCATCTTTGTCCAGGGCCACCAGCGGAGGATCCAGCAGAACAATGTCGGTGTTTTCAGTGATCACCCCATGGTACGATGTCTCAATCCATGGCTTGTGTTTATTTACTGCAGAGACAGAAAGCAATGGAAACTATGTCAGTCCAAAGTCTCTATAGAGCTGTTCCCATGCAAAGATATACAGTTTGATATGCATGTCCCTGAAAAACTGTCCTCACATAAACTCTTTGACTTTGATATGCACACTCAGGAAAGCATGCATTTTTCATTTGTGTCTTGGTAAACCTCCTCCAGCCTCGCTCCAGTATGTCAGACAGTCTCATTTTGCTAATCTCTCCCACTGCCTCCTTTTCTCGTCTTTTGCTCTGTTCTTCCGTCAAACATTCCCCTGCAGGTTTCAAAGCACACTGCCATGCCTGATCAATGACCACCGCTGTGCCAGCATCTGAGAACTGTGTCCAAGGCTGAGTCACAACAAAGTTCATGAGCAGAGGGTCTCATTAAGGGCCATTATTGAGAGGTAGCCCCTTGGGTTGGTGCAGCACCATGCCGACCCACTCCCCATTTGTTTACCATCTTATGATGACAAGTAGCAGAAAGAAAGGTAGAGGAAAGTAAATGGACTTCTTTTGTTCACCTAAGTGCTTTCAGCTGTGCCAGAAAAAGCCTCAAATTACATTTTGTCAACTTGGAGTTCATGTAGGTGCATTGAAAAATGACACAAATCAAGTCTGTAAGTGAGGTCCTCTGTGACACATCCCTTCAAAAAAACAAAAAAACAAGTGTTGTACCGGGGGATGAAAAGCACACGCAATAATTACACTCCATTCAGTGAAGAAGAAAGTGGACTCTAAGTGCTAATCAAGCAATCACTGTAGACCACTTCAATTTTTCACCGACTGTCAGTGAAAGCCACTCACTGATGCTAAAATGTGTATAACAAACAACACAGCCAGACAAGTGTTAGCGTACATTAAACTCTGTGGTGTGAGTATACAAAGAGGACGTGGCTCCTGTGATTAAAAATAATTGTTTTTTTATTCATCACCAGCTTGTGTGTATGTGTGTGTTATTATGTGTTTAAGTGCTGTTTAAATCAGAAAACATGACTCTACATCACTTTGAAACAATGGTTTTAAAATGATGCCTGATTAAACAGATATCCAAAATCACACTCATGTTTGTGCCTTTGCTGATTTTCTCTTAATTTACTGTTATTATAAGTCACAATATCTATATTATTATCAGTGTCCTGTGCTCCATTTTACAAGATTCATTTGTTGTGACATTATAGTGAAGCTACAATTAAAGTAGCATATTTAGAAGTGATGCATATAAAATCTCTCCTAAATTACCGAAATGGACGAGTGCAAGTTTAACATTTGTTTCAAATAATCCTGAATGATAACACTTAAACATGTCAATCAAAGAAGTACTAGTATTTAGTATTTCCAGTGCTAAGCACATTTTTTCATCCACTCCACATTTATACACTAGTGTTTCAGACCCTCAGTATTAACTGACAATTGAGGAGCAGTTTGGAGTTCAGTATCTTGCATGTGGCTGCAGGAACTGGATCGAACCACCAACCTCCCTGCTCCCCTTATTGCACATATCAACCATGTTTACATAAAAATGATGCCATAATAGTTAACTAAAAGCTCCTGTGAGGGACTTTCAGTTTGTGTTGAATCTGGTGCTCCCTGTGGACCAAGCTGTCATCTTATTTCTTCTTTTGACCTAAGTATTCTTTTTACATAGAAAAAATATCCACAATGCTAGGTAATTGTCATGAAAGGCTGTTTCAAATGGATGCAATTAATCAGTTTGACTGACACGTCCCTCCTGCTAACGCCATAGTAATACCTTATATGTATACAGATGGTATCACTTGCCTTTGTGGGTTATAAATGTTTGAAATAGCCATGCAGCTAAAGTAATTGCAGATGAAGTCAATCCAGCAGAGATTTGGGGTTTCTTATGGGGATTGCTGATGATTCTGTGTCCTCTATTTTGTGTTTTTGAATAATTTCAGCTTCTACTAAAAGATAAGAATATCCTGTCAACCTCAAAAAGGTTGCACAGGCACCACAAGTATGCCCAAACTACAGGACCAAACTTAACCACAAGTCTTGTAATGAGGACTCTGGTTAACCACAAGAAGTGAGTGAGACCTGGGGAATACATGTTAACACTGAAGAGATGCATATTCATGAGCCTAAGCCCAGAAGCATGGCTAACAGCCCTGATACAGTCTGAGGAGATCATTTAGAAGAGCGAAGAGAAAAGAGCACAGTAGTCTATTAGAATGTGATACATATGCATGAGTTTGCCACGACACGGAGAGGTAAAATGACGCTGGATTTCAACTTTAAATGCCAAATCATGTCGTCTTGCAAAGGAAAATCCTACTGACACTGCTGTACGGGGATTTCAAAAAACATGTATGACTTTTTAATGCTGTTTATGTCGCCAACAAGAGAGACAAAGAAGCTGTATTTTGGAGGAAATTTAACTGGAGAGAAGAGTTGAAAATACCACAGAAACTACTTATTGTTACAGCAGGACACTGGACCGCAGCCATGAGGGAAAAGTCGGAATGAGGTATTTGATGGACAACGAAGAAAGCTTAATCTCCTGAGCCAACATGGGACAAGCTCATTGCCTGAACAAAAGAGTTTCACCACAGTGTGTGACAGTTAAAGAGAGGACAGGCTTGTCCTCAACTTCATATTCAGTCCTTTTCAGCTCAGGGGCCCTATTGACCTCTAAATCCTTGATGTTGCAGTTTGGGCCTTTTGACAGACTCTGCATAATTATAGGAAAATACAAATAGCAATCTGCTTTCGGACATTGTTTGTCTATTTAAACTCTGTTCCTCCTTGTTAAGTTGCTTGATTAGACTAAAACAAAAGCAGCTTACAGGAAAGAAAGACCAGGCTGGAATCCTTTATTTCTAATCACCGACTGCCAAAGAGGCTTTAAAGAGATCGACACTGCTGCAAGTGTAAGCCAAGTCCTTTCAAATGACACAATATTGGTTATTTTTACTTTCAAAATAAAAATGTATACTCAGACTTTCAGCCGGATACTGCTGAGCAAAAGGAAGAGAAAGAAGATATAAAGAGTAATAAAGAGAGACGGGGGTGGGGGTGGGGTGGGGTGGGTGGAAGTTTTATAAATACACACAAGGCAGCAAAACTGAAAATCAAGTTATTTTCTGATTTCCTTACAATCTTAACCCTTTGATGCGCAACATGGGTCAAAAAAGACCCGGCTGAGTTTAAATTTTATATATCTTTTCAATAAATTAATTCCATCAGTCGATACTCAATGAATTCCTCAATTAACTTGTTTTTGACGACCCTACATCCTTATGTTAATTTTTCTTTTTTTACTTTTAGAATAAAAAACGTTTTTGTATCACTACCCCTCTAATGCACAACATGGGTCTAAAATGACCCGTATCCATTTTCAATGTTATTTCATGTATGGCTGAGTGTTTCTATGGTATATCTTTGAAATAAATTAATTTTATCATTTACTATTCCAAGTATGCAGTAAAGATCTTGTTTTAGTTGAGCACAAATAATCATTTTTATTTTTTCTTTCTTATGTTATGAGGAAGCACAGATTTTGTATTTCTACATCAAGTTTACATACATGGGTCAGAAACGACCCACATATAGTGACTGTAGCATTTAGCATGAAAAGACTGTCTAATACATGTAAGTATGGTTTTTCAATTGTTCTGACATTATCTTAGAAATTATTTGATGACAATTGTGAAAGATAATTGTACAAAGATTTGATTAGGATTTAGGTTACCTTGAGAGTGAGGACATTACATGTTGGAAAGTTACAAAGTTACAGGTAAAAGGCTAGCGTTATTTCAGCTAGCTATAATCAGACGCATGTGTATGTGACAAAATGACAAATAAACATATTGCTGATACAAAATACAAAAGTGTTTGGCCCATAGACTGTATATAGAATGGACAGCGCCTGCCTTCTTGCTTGGTGAAGCCACTTCAAGAACAGCACCCCCTGTTTAGAGGCTGCAGTATAGGTCATAAATCTCGCCTGCGCCAGCAAAGCTTATGGAGCTGTGGACAAACTTTAGAAAATTATTACACAGTACATGAATTTTTCTCCCCCCTGCTTGTGATGTTGACATGTAGTTATTGTAAGACTGGTTTGTGCTCAAGTCCTCTTTTTTCTGTATAGCTCCGTTTTTCAAAGTTATTACGGGGTTCATGTTTTCTATGATTGACACCTGCCATAGACTGTATATAGAATGGACAGAGTCTGCCTCCTCGCTGGGTGAAGCCACTCCGAGAACAGCACCCTCTGTTGATGGGCTGCAGTATAGGTCATAAATCCCGCCTCCGCCAGCAAAGCTTATGGGGCTGTGGACAAACTTTAGAAATTTATTACACAGAACATAAATTTTTCTCCCTCCTGATTGTGATGTTGACATGTAGTTACAGTAAGACTGGTTTATGCTCAAGTCCTCTTTTTTTCTTTGAAGCTCCATTTTAAAAAGTTATTAGGGGTTCATGTTTGCTATGATTGACACCTGATACAGCCTATGGGCGTTCAGGGATTGCGTAACTCTCCCGGGGGATACACTGTTTGAGCCGAGCGTCATCACAGCGACTCTTTTCAACTGCGCGGCCGACTGCGCACATCGCTATTGCACAGTGCTGGTTTCAGGAAATGAAGAAAAATCCTGGAAATATCGAGAGCTTTTTGGCTTCAAATCCATATACAGGCGGTAGGCGGAACCAAGTTGTCCATAGTATATACAGTCTATGGATACAGCCTATGGGCGTTCAGGGATTGCGTAGCTCTCCGGGGGGGATACGCTGTTTGAGCCGAGCGTCATCACAGCGACTCTCGGCGACTGCGCGCATCGCTACTGCGCAGTGCTGGTTTCAGAAATGTAGAAAAATTCTGGAAATACCGAGAGCTTTTTGACTCCAAATCCGTATACAGGCGGTAGGCAGAACCAAGTTGTCCATAGTATATACAGTCTATGGTTTGGCCCCACTCACTGCTAATTTCATTCCTTGAAACAAATTATTAATATAGTGTTAGGTAATTTAATATTAAATCACACTTGGATGAATGGGTCATTTTTGACCCATATGTGTAAACTTGATGTAATAATATAGAAACCATATTATTTCATAAAGTATGAAAAGAAAAATAGAAATAATGATCAGTGGTGATCAAAAACAAGATATTTAAAGAATACTTGGAATATTCAATCAGAAAATAAACTGATTTCAAAAGATAGAACAAAGAAAAACTCAGCCAGCGTGAAATACCATTGGAAATGAATGCGGGTCTTTTTAGACCCATGTTGCGCATTAGAGGGGGTGTGCATATGTTGCGCATCAAAGGGTTAAAAGCAGTGTCTCTTTGTTAGCCCTCCATCACTGACTGTCTCTCCTCAATCACAGGCTGGGAAATATTGAGGTTTTGTGAGGTCCACAGGTTCATAGTGGCTCTGGCATGTACTGACTGAGCGAGCTGCTGCATCTTTGACCTCAACCGAAGCCACAAACTCTTTTATCAAAATATTTTGGCTGAACAAAAGTCAAAAGGATTGATATTTGTGTGTAT
Source organism: Xyrichtys novacula (assembly GCA_962446985.1). Classification (NCBI taxonomy): domain Eukaryota; kingdom Metazoa; phylum Chordata; class Actinopteri; order Labriformes; family Labridae; genus Xyrichtys; species Xyrichtys novacula. The sequence continues at coordinate 28,519,607 of OY660873.1, forward strand.
AAAGATGAAGGTAAACTTTGTGAATTCACTACAGGAGCAATTTTTTCATGTGGCCTTGGGTGTACCTGAAGAATACTCGACAAAGATGCAAAAGGTATCTTTTTTTAAGTAGTTTCTTTGGTCTAATAGTGATCACATCTTGTCAGGTCAGACTTGACCACACAGTAAAAGCAGCTCTGATAATGACTATACTTAGGACTTTTTTATCAAGGTTGAACTGTATTGATATTTGTGCCTTTATTTACATGAAACAAAGCAGAGGGCTGCATTTATATTTGTTAAAAATATAAATGCATCAATGATAAAACTGTGCCTTCATCCTCTGTTTGAGAGTGTCTCAGTGTTGTGCGGGTATAATAAACTTTATATTCCTTCAGTCATAACAGGCAGAAACAAGAGGAAATGTTAACAGAGATCATTAAAGATTATAGAAGGTAGAGGCATGGTGGCACAGCTGCAGGTGCATCTGACACACACACACACAGGGACGCACACACAAAGACCTCCTGCAGTGAAGTTGTGTCTGCAGACAGGGACACCCAAACCACCTGATTCAGACCATAAATTCAGAGAAATAGGTTTTCATATCATGCAGTCTGTTATCATGTGAAAGCGGAACAAAGAAATGACTTTGAGCGTCTTCTGATGCATGTATTAAATATTTTGGGAGCTCACAACTTTACTAAATTTAGCCAAAAATGCTAGCTAGGCTGGCAGGGAAAGGGTTGAACTTGGGTTTATTTTTCATGCTGTTATATTGAAGTTCAAAATTCTGGTATCTCCATCCCAGAGGTCATAGGGTCATCAGATGATAGCCGACAGGTTCTTTAGCCAAGCTACCCCAAATGTCCTCTTATCAGCCTTTGCTTCAGTTTCCTTTGTATGAGCTCAGGGTGTTCCAGTTCCTTCCATACCACAGAGTAAAAACTGAGATACACAACAAATATCACAGAAGTGGCAGGCAGCAGAACATCACAATCCAGGTCAGTGATGACCTCTGTGATACCACCATACGACATACGAGATGGAGTGCATCCTTCCATCAGTCAGCCTGGCTCACCATCACGGGTTAATGATGTCTCGAACCCTCTCAATGTCCCGCGTGTGTGGGATGGAATGGTTTTTCAGCAGGAGTGATGAGAGCACTAAAGGAGCGTCCACCTCCAGTAATCACTGATGGGGCACCACCCACATGTCAGCCTCACCCTCAACGCACATCTGCAGCACATCCAATCCCTGCTAAAGAAATGCATCGCTGCTGCTGACTTAATAGGATCGGGTCTGTGTATTGACAGATTGAGACGTGTCTGTGAGTCATTATCACAGAACAGAGGGATGCACTGCAATTAATGCAGGAGGTTGCAGAAGGGCAGTGGGGAGGGAAAAGGGGGAAGACCATCAGCACCAGACAGTCCCAGGGGGCGCATTGCAACCGCTTACCACGATCGAAACCCGAGGCTGCAAGTGCCGATGCTTTGACACTAAGTGATTAGCAACATACTGCTCCACGGTGACTTGAATCAAAACTAAATACAGTTAATCCTCCAATCAATATAAAGGAAGCATGACACCCTGAAAATTTGTCTGCAAAGTACCGAGCAGAAGGAGGAGGAGGGAAAAAGTTGCTGTCATTGCAGGAAGTCTTCAAGCTTTTGTCTGCGGCTCAAACAACAAGCACTTTCCCTTCCTGAGTGATCCCTGATGTGCTCATCTACAATTCAGCACTCAGACTTCACAGACTTTCAATAGGTGGCCTGGCAGGCTTTAAAAAAGCAGAAGCACACACACACCTTAAGAAAACCAAATAAACAACCTGAGCAGACCTCCACATGACCTCAATTTTTAAAAGCGAACACCTTTGTTGGCTGCTAAAAGCACTCAGTAAATGGCACACAATAACATCTCTCTGTAAATGGAGGAAGGTCGATATGCAAGCATCTCCAGGCAACCTTGTGAATTTTGGGCTGAGCATGACAAGTGAAGATGTAAGTGCTTTTTATGCATTTCCAGATCATGCAGAGCAAGAATCAAACACCTCATTTTTTTTTTAGTTTCACATGTTAACAAGTAGGAGAAGCTGCTCACACAGACTGTAGTGTTTGCCTGTTAGACCTGAGCTGGAATTCAAATATCATGACCTTTCAGTGCCATGTCACACAGGAGGGGGATCAGCGGGTGAGTTTGTTAACTGGCTTCTAGGCAGACCAGACAGAAATCTTTCATTACTGCTTTGGCCTTAAAAAACCTGCAACCTTATTTTCAACTAAAGAAAAGTGGTATAAAAAGTCCTGTATTCCCTCAAGGTAACCTGACGTGCTGGTCTGTACTCAATACATCATTGTACACTGTTGAATGTCAATGCTAGACTTGATGGGGTTTCAAAACATGAGATACATGCATGCTGGTGGATCTGGAGTAATTGTTTTGAGGACAAGACAAGACTCGCTCTGAAAGTGAAGAAGACAAGGGGTAATCCAGTAAGCAGCACATTAACACAAGCTCCCTGCACTCTGGCCTGTAGTTTACAGAGGTGAAAAAGTGTGCCTCACTTGTAAATTTGCATGGAATAAGGCCAGAAGTGAGCATAGTTCATCCAAAATTGCACCCTTTAGATGGATGTTATCCAAGTTCTTCATGGTCAACACATTCGTTTACAAAAAAATAATGCCAAAGATTTAACAGATGTGTTCAAACTCTGGTGCATGCAAATGAAGGCAATATTTAATGGGGGAGCTGGCATGAGCGCTCACAGCTAGCCTCAGAGGTTGAACTTTTGGATGGCTTCATGTCTGCACAGCTGTGTAAGTAGTAACACCCACAAGATGTGTCTACCTTTATATAAGAAAAAATAAATATATAAAAAGATTTAAAACAAGACGTTCACGAGGAGTTGCATTTGCTGTTTTCTGTTTAATGTCAGTATCTTCTTCAGGACAAATTAATCTGATATAAACTGCCAAAATATTGCTTTGTGTGCTCTGTCCCGGCTGAATAAACCAAATAAAATTGACTAAATATAGTTGAAATGAGGGTTTCACAGAAGCCAGTAGAAGATAAATGTTTTTTAGCTGCAAATCATGCAGAGCTGCTCCTTGGGTGACCCAGACTGACATATTAAAGGGTGAAAATGAGTATTATAAAACTCTCTGCTGCTTTGCAATAAACTCTACTTTAGGTGTGATGGATATGTCTCTGCTAAATTCATTAAATGTAGAAGTCATATGTTTCAATAACATCTACTTCCTCCTAATTTTGTGTTTTCACAAATGAGCGGAGTTAAAGGCCACTGAATCATTTTTGTCCCTCAAATCAAATTAATTACAGAGGTGGAGGGATGCAGCTATCAGACCTGCATAGGCTAATATAATCAGGCTGTGTGACGGCAGAAAGGTGAACGCAGGAACCCGGCTGCCCTTTACTGCTGGCTGCCGGTCAGCAGGAATATCTCCCCTCGCCATTTCACTGCCAATTAAGCTGAGAGTCACAGAGCTGACTTGAGGCTCGGAGGACGGCAGAGGCAGTATAACGGCTGATTAATCTCTGACCAGGCAACGGTGCGCCACAGTAACCATGCTGGCGGGTGCCACCGCTTAACGGGCGGGTGCTGCAGTCTGAACAGGCCCCCGGGGGGGACAGGGAAGGAAGAGAAACAGTTGTAATTAAGAAGATCTCTGTAGGAAATTAAACCCTGATTGATAAGGTCAACAAAAAGGCCATGATGAATACATCAGCATAATGAAAAGTAAACGCAGCACAGGCAGTTCGCCATTACAGAGACCAAGAGGCAATTACAGCCACACAGTAAACTGGGAGCTCATGCCAGCTCCAAGACGCCCGAGGATGTCCATCAGCAGGTCAGTGTGAATCATCTAGAAACATCCCCACTCTGCCACATCCAAGGAAGTGTCTCAGCTCTCTTATTCTCCCCCCTCCTCAAACCACTCCAGGGTTGCAGTGATCCGTGCCTTCTTTGAACCTTGGAGATCTTTGCAAACTTTAATCTTCTTTGCACTGAGTGCTCTGGCTCCGTGCTTCACAGAGCAGGCTGACAGGAATCATCCACCATGAGAGGACTTTATTAAATATAAAAGCCTCTAAGTAGAGTTCTCATCTGGATACATTGAGTCCTCAAGTTCCCCACATTGATTTTGACATGATATCTGTTAGACTAAAGGGTAAAACATGTAGCCTGCAAGCTAACAAAACTGGGAATGCGGACTGAATTCATAATATTTTTGGATCACAAAATAGCTCAGCTAATATGGATCAAGTTTTATCCATTAAACCTCACAAATATTTCAGATGCTAGTGACTTTATGCTGTACTCTAATACAGTTCGGACCCCCACGGGAGACTGCAGATAGAAGAAAAACTCTGAACACCCTGTCTTCTGTAACAAGATGCAAAACCTTCAGACTTCTACAATTTTCAAAATGCAACCATATTCTATGATTGAGGGAGAAAAGCCTGCAGCAATCCCAACTCTCTCTCACTGGGGCTACAACAAATAACAGAACTGTTAGAGCAAACTAACTGCTTCAGTGCAGGAGCTAATACCAACAGAGGTCCTCATTCACAAAAGCTAAACCAGAGCGAATGGCACACAAAGGCATTAAAGTCCCACTCCAATAGATATTTTTTACTACTTAAAGTGTTCTCAGGGGTCTTTGAATTGTGATTATGAAGTTTTTATCCAAAATCACAATACATGTGTCATTTTCAAGGGCTTTTCTTCTGCAGAGCTCCAGTAGCTCATTAGTAATTCACCTCTGAGTCGTGGGCGGAGACAGCACTGCTCTGCACACTCGTCTTCATGCTAGCTTGCAGTCTAACATTGCCGGTGTAGTAAAAGTAGCAGGTAACATAGGAGCTATTCAGCTCTAAGACATGTATGTCTTTAGGGACATGATGAAAGTCAACATCACAATTAGCTTTCCTACGAGCATTGCAATCTGCTAAAGCACATACATGTACCACGATTGTCCTCTCTACTTCTCCGAGTCTGGCCTGGGTTGGAGCTTGGATCTGTTACATATGAAATCTCACTGTATCTGAGCCTGCACAGATACAGATACAGAGCCTGCACAAATTCACAGCAATTTGAACGCAGAAATACCCAGAAATGCAATTTTACACTTACCTTTCTCATGAAGACGACAAGAAAAACATGATTTTCATCAGAGTGGATCTTTGATACACAAAGCTCATGTGAAGGGTTAAATGCTCTGCAAACTGCATTGCCTTGCAAAAAGTGCCTCTGTGCAGCAGTACTGAAGTAGCCATCATACATTTACACAGTGCTGTAAAATTCTTTCTAAATTTATTGCTGGATGACCAAGAAATAATGTATCTATGCATAAACTCTGTTAGCATCACATCAACATTATTATTTGTTTATTAGTTTGGGGTTAAAGCAGGCTTGGTCTCAATTCCTGCACATGAAAGCTGTGCTATTATGCACAGTGGAAATATTTTTCAGATAAGACTGTGTGGGGTAAGTAGCTTGAGGATCCTTTTTGAGTGAATATGTAAAAACATACATGATTTTGCAGTTTTACTTAAACTACAGATGAAGTTTGCATTTCTGTAAGAAATCAAGGCTTATTGGGATGTAAATGTTTTGGCTTGACAGCACTATTGAAAATACAAACTACTTTTATTCATTAACTTTTCCCAAACTTCTACAACTTTATGCACAACTCATCCAAGTGCTTTGTTGGTACTGATGTAAGTATTGTAATGGTGTTAGAGAGTTATCGTAGCTGTACATTCATTCTGTCCTGAAAAGTTTGAATCTTGCGGTATTCAGGTAAATATACCTGCACAGCCTCGTTGCATAACGTCCCCCGAGTGGCTTTTTCAACATTATATGCTTGAGGTGTTTGATGTTGGGTACATTTGTTCCTTTTAGGACCCATGTGTCAACACTTTACTGTGTGGGTGTACCTCTTGACGGGCTCCCGGTGCATGTGTGTGTATGCGCGGTAAAAGCTGGAGGCTGTAAATGCCATATCTCAAATTGCACATACAATAATGGACCGAGATAATGGCTCTCAAATGACGCACAGAGGGAACATTTGTGACTGTGAAGCCATTTGATAAAGAGGGGTCATGATAGCTGGGGGTAATGGCACCAAAAGTGCATTTTCAGCTTCTATACATCCACTCTTGGTCATCTGGGCGGATGCTTTTACATTATTATTCTTATTTATTTATTTATTTTATTTTTACCTTCATGCATAACACTCCTACATCTCTCGCCCTCTCTTTGTTTTTCTCACTCTTCCCCAGGGGCTTGGCTGCTGGTGGGGGAGTGACTGCGCAGTCAGCCTTTTCTCTATCTCTGCAAGTTAAGTCCCCATCCGGAAGTGCAGCAACACATGCAGTGCAGAAACATCGCTGCACCCTCACGAACAGACAATTTGTATGGCACTTTCTCCTTTATTCTCTCTTCTCCGGCTTGTCTTTTGCTCATGTACCATGACTCATGAGGCTTTTTTTTGTTTTTTTGTTTTTTGAACATGGGCCAAGGTGGCTGGAAAACAAGCTCTTGATAAAAGCCTGACCTTTGTCTGGGCTCTATCATTTTGCTGCAGGGATAATGTGGAGAGGTAGAAAGGAGAGAAATGTCAAAACAAAAATGCCATTGTTCACTGAGGTGCAAATAAATTCTGACTTTGATATGTGTGGCAGGGCTTTCCTCCCCTCAGTCTTTCTTTCTTTTTATCTTTGTGGTGCAGAACTACAAAAACACCTTTATGAATTTGTCCTGTTTGTCTACAAACCTTTGAGCTGGACTCTTAGTGTGCTTTGTTTACCGTGGTCGGAGAGCTTGTCAGGTGGTTTGTGCCGGGTAGGGTCCACTATGCTTTGGATTTGTCAGGCTCAGTGGCTATGGGGTACTGCTGCAACACTGCTCATCAGCCCGGCCAACCACTGAACCTCCCCCACCACCCACAGAGCGCTATCAAGCCCACCCTTACATGCATGCGCTCACGCACACACCAGGCCCCAGGTGCAGGGATCATGGCCAGAATGCACAACCTGCTACAAGCTACATAAGCTGCACGGCTCAAACAGACAAGAACAGGCTTACATACTTTATTTCACACACCTACACATTAATACGCACACACACACACACACACGCACATTGAGCCTTGCAGGGAGCCTCTGAATCATAAGGTTATTTCACCCCCAACAAACCTCAGGAATAGCGTTGTGTGATCCAGCTTTATCTCACCCCACCCAGGGCTACGGACAGCTCATAATCTCAAGAAACTAAATCCACAACACACCAGTCACAAAAGGCCAAACAGGGTATTTATTTCCAGGCCAAGTCGTGATTTTCAATTACATCCCACAGGACATGAGGTGATTCTAAGATGGTGCAGGAGAGCAGAGTTTAGTTTTCATTGCATGTGCTGCTGACATTCCTCTGAGATGAGAAGGCTGCAGAGGGAGCTCTGTGTGGAGCACAGCAGAGGTCAAAGGTCACTGCCCGAGAGTGGCTGATGGGGGTGGGGGTGGGGGGGGGCTCATCGTGACCCAGGTGTTTAAGCTGAGTTTGTTTCCTTTGCCGAATGTCCTGACTGTGAAAAAAACCCACAAAGAGAAGCTTCTCTGTCTCATTTCTCACTCGACTTCACAACTGATTCAAGATCCTGATAGAGACACATCCTGTTTATTCTTCCAGCTCTGTGATGCTCTCCTGCTTCAATAAATGCGACAAGGAAAAAACCAAAACTGTTAATTCAATCAAGTTGAATGTTGTTTTTTGGGTACACTAGTTTTGAGTGATTTAAATCACTTTACACACACATACCAAAAGAGAAAAATCAGATAAAAGTCTGTTTAAGGTTTAATTACAGTCACCTTAATCTGACAGGTCCAGATAAATGTCTTATTTCAAGATATTATACTCCAAAATTAGGACCTGAAATGTGTTTATGGAGTAAAAATTGCCGCTAATGGAATAAGAAAAAACTAACATGTCATCGTCTTGGAAATAAGGAATGAGAAAATGTCTCCATTCAAGGACTTTAATCAGATCTATTTGTAAAACTCATTTTCAAGCAACTCACACTGACCTCAGATCTGTACAAAAATGAGATAAAATTACAATAAATGAACTCCTAAACACACTAAAATGAACAGTATAAAAATTGAAGATAAAATAAAAAACAGACATTCTATTTAAAAACCTGCTTGATAATATAAATTAATGTATAAAAAGAGCAGCTCAACATTACATGTAGTCATGTTATTATTTTTCTTGACTCGTTTAATAAGTCTAATAAAGCTTTTTTTTATGAGCAATAAGACAAAAACCCTTGCTCAGAGGTTGGTTTAACATCTACAGTTTCAGTTTAAACATCAACAGGTGAGCTGCAGGTGCAATTAAGTTACATCAGCACAAACAAGCTGCAGCCAAAGTCTTTCAAAACAAAATCATATCAGGTTATCTATACAAAAGAGAAGCTGGGGTCAAATTATACAGAGCAATAAGCTGTAGGCTGACTGTGCATCTGTTTCTTCGCAAAGCGTTTTACATGGACCCAAAAGTCTGAGCGCAAAAGGCTGGCCGGTTTAAGTTGTCATGGAAACCGAATATGCCTTATTTCAAGAAAAAATACACATATATTTAGCTTAACAAAGCAACACTGACCTGACAAGTATGGGTAAAACTGTTGTTTTAAGAGGTCAAAAATAAGACCTAGATTGATTCTTATTCTGAAAGTCTTACAGTAGGAGTAAGAATTTGAATGTCTTGATTCAAGAACCCTAACAAATACATTTTCAAACTTCACCAGGAATTTTTTTTTTCTTTTTTTCCCCCATTAAAGTAATTTCAGTCTCATCTTTGGTGTACATTATCATGAAATAGGACTTTTATCTGGACTCATCAGGTCAACTCAGCTCATGTTAGGTCTGATTAGATATTCTCCTTTGCATCTGATAACACAAAAACAATTTATGCAGAGTGGAGGTCCACACTGTTAGTCCAGCCAACTTCAGCAGTTTGATAAGAGTGCTATCGCTCTCAGGTCTGTCAACGGGCTATTTCACAAAGTAATTCACATTAAATAATGACTGCAAAATATCTGGTGTTTAAGATCTTTGATGCCTTTTCTCTCCTCTAAAAAGTGAGCCTTGTCTGATACATCAGTGTGGTAAAAAAGGCAGAGAGAACGTGTTCATGTGTGTTTTGGTTCTTTAATCATGTGTATCTTTCACAGCTGTGGATGCATATTTGATTATGCCAGGCAAATCCATGCAGGCAGCGAGCACAGTTTGCTCAAAATAAAGTCACAGTAAAGTAATTTTAGTGTGCTGGTTTGTTCCTGGAAATCTATGACTGATGGGTTCTTTTTTTTCTGCATGTTTTAAAGAGGGTTTATAATCTGCACACTTTTTGCTGCAGCAGCTTCATTGCATGGTTGATATGCACGCTTACAGGTGTAATAAAAGGTCTCAGAAAGCAGAAACAGCAGAAGACTTGAATCAGATGTGTCTCTCTATTCTTTATTTTTGGCTTCCAACATCATGTTCTTTCAGTTTAGAGTATATTGCCACTTGCTTTCAGCTGTTTTATGAGCCAAGTGCATATTAAAGCAGCTTTAAAGAGAGCTGTAGATGGAGTCAGTTCAGAGAAATATACTTGATTCAAACCAATTTAACTATCCTTTCCACCTCCTTGGACACTTATCTGTGCATCTCAGCCTCCAGTGTGAGCTCTGTGTGTGTGTTTGTGTTAGTGATCCAGGAGGCGGCCTTAGTGCTGTGGTCTCAGATTGTTCTGATCCCTGCAGAGAGGCGTTCGGCCCACTTCATGAAGTGCCTGGGGCCAGCTGTGAAACAGGAGGATGAAAACACATTGAGCAATAAAAGTATGTGTGTGTAATCCCTTTAAAATGGCTCGGCTTTGGAAATGAAGGCCACCACTTCATGAAACATGACGTGCACTATATATGCACAGTAATCTGGTTAAAGAAATGTGTGTGTGTGTGTGTGTGTGTGTGTGTGTGTGTGTGTGTGTGTGTGTGTGTGTGTGTGTGTGTGTGTGTGTGTGTGTGTGTCTGAGGCTCCACTGAACACCTATGGCAACCTGACCTTGCAAACAATTTGTCCTCTTTGTCTGCTCTTCTATAGATTTAGTCAGTTTCATCCGTCTTTTTTACCGTTTTCTTCTATTGATCTTCATGTTTTTTTATTTTCAATCTCTCCTCCACACCCTTTCATCACTCAGATACATCCAATCAAAAACACCACTTTTATCTGCTCACTCCCTCTTTTCATCTTAAATGCCTTTATAGCACAGACACGGGTACTTTTTTCTCCCCTACAAACACTTAGTTCCCCACAGCACTTAGTCCCTGGTGCTCGGCTGAGTGTGTGCGTGATTCCTCCTGGCAGTCCATTCCATTTTGCCTCGCTCTATCTTTCTCATATCACTCTAAAAAATCGAAGGCAAGTGGGCAAGGAGGTGTGATGAGAGGAAGAAAGTATCCCTACTGGGACTCTCCTTGGACCCCTACTTAACACACACATACAGGCTCACATGCAACCCACACAACCTCATCCTGCAGGGGAGGAAAGAGAGAGCCTGGAATCTAAAACATGTAATTTCTCCTCCTCCATAAATGCCACTTGTTTCCAAAAATAGAAAGTTCAGAGCCGGGGGAGCTGGGTGATGTTACAGAGAACCTGACAGGAAAGATGGAAAGACTTGTGGGATGGGGGTTGAGGTTAAAAAACACAGAAAAAAATCACTCTGACAGCGGTCACGAAAAAAGTTCTGATACTAGGAGTTGAGTGGATGGGTGATGCACAAATATTCATCACCAAATCATATTTAAAAAAACACAAAAAATACTCCCAAAGTCACTCCACCCCTGCTCAAGGTATCCTTTTGCATCACCTCTCACTTACACACCCTCTTCCTCTATTCCTCTCTTCCATCCCTCTTCCCACCCATTGACTGACCTGCACTACGTCACTTTATCAACCAAGGTGCTCTGTTCACATGGAAATTTAGTGCAACGGGGGCTAATTTCAGTCTTTAAGTAAAGGGATATTCTGGTATAAAATTAAGTTAGGGTCAAATACACAGTAACTTCGAGTTAGACGCCGCCTCAAGAGATGAATGTTGCCAACCGCTTGCTTCTCTAGTCATACCAACTTTAGTAACGACCACACAATAGCAATACACAGCCGTCTATGTCTCCACGGGCAAACCTCAACCAAAATGCCACTCTATAGCCACAAATAATGCTCAGAACAGCACCTAACTTCATCAACAGTACATATAGGGTCCCAGCCACAGTACTAGCCATTAAACATATTTTAAGCTTTGCCTAATTTCTTTAGCAAAGGGGACTAAACACAACTCACCTACTCTCTTCCAGCAGCTGCTTGTTTGTTGGCAGAGCCCTGACGATTAATTTTATCCCTGAATAACCCTTAAATTGTTGCTCTTGAACATGGTGTTGCTCTTTTACCTTGTTTACATTTTGCTCTAGTGTTTTTATTGCTCTTACACCTTTTTATGATTGCTCTAGTAATGCATTGCATTGTATTATTTTGGCTTGGAAACTGACCTGGGTACTAATTTCATACCACAAACTGTAAAAGGTGTGGGATATGACAAACAAAGTTTCTTGAATCTTTTGCACCAGCTTCACACTGGGTGCATGCCAGCTGCAGAGTGGCATGGTTTTCATTCCTGCATGCATGTTAGCGGATAAGCCCCTTCACATTGCTAGCGTGATCAGAGTGTCTCACGTCCATTTAACACACTAAAAATATGGAGAATAGACAGCTTGAGAGTTGTTCTGCTTGCAGCTTCTCTGCAAAAATGATAACTACCAGGCTGTTTTGGCTCCGTACCAGCTATAATTTTTTTTGTCACAAGCATGAAAAATATACCTGATCTGAAGAATTTCAAAGCAAAGAGCCCAATCAGTTCCTTCTGTGGAGAGACTCCCCTTTTATTCTGAAGCTGTGTCAGTTATTTGGTAAAAGACTTGACTTGCTCGGGATAAAAAAAGTTGGTAGAAATCATGCTGGCTGCTTGTAAGCTGTGTTAATTTTCAATCACTGACACCAGAAAAGGATATGTTTTCACAGCCTTTCTTTTATGCATGTGCCCCTGGAGTCTGTGCGGAATGTAAGTTTAGCACCAATTTTTTTTAATTAAGAATGATCAACCCCTGACACTGTTATAACACCAGAAAGCATTTTTTTATATGAATAAAGTAAATAACAAAGCAGCCATTATTCATTATTCTCCACATTATGTGGTAATCTAATGACAGCGGGCTACAGGGGGGAGAAGAGTGACAGTTATTTCCTTTTATTGATGATAATTCACATTCCTCTTTCACAATAGCTTGATTATTATATTTGCTTATATTAAGCAAACACATTTTAATATAGGGTTGTGTATTTTCTCATTTTGAGTACGATATATGGAAGATGCAGAAACTCGTGCAGCCAGCTGGTATGAAGCGTACATTTGGTGCCTTTGCTTCTGTAATCTATCTGCACAGGAATATGGTGAAGATGGCAGCTTGTCACTGCTCCATTCTCCAACAGCAGTTGGTGGTGAGGTCGTGCTGAAGTAGTCCCACATATGCTCGGCTCAATCCCCCTCAGACCGATCACCAACTTTGCCCTGAATGCTCATGGGCTTAGCCTGGCACCCAGAGCCTTACCCTGCTTTTTCTGCACTTTAACCTTCGCCTCCCCAGACACCATATGCTCCTCATATTCAATAGTAAAAACACTCATTTTGAGTTTGCAGCTCAGCACTGAGAGACTATTTGAAATGCTTGAGTTACAGAGGATGCATCCAGAGATCAACGCACTCTGAACTACAGGCCCCATCTTCATAAATCATGAGTCTTTTTCTGTCTGCCAGCCTGTTACAAATATCTTTGCTCAATAATGCATACCTCTCAGATAGGACACAACGTGTTGATGGAGATTTCAGCAGATTTTGCCCACTAATGTTCAAGTCCATTGATAGGGTCCACAGTAGTCACAATCCTAAATATTCGAATGAATGAAAATTGGCAGCCCTGCCATTTCCTGTCACACTGCAGCCTCTAATTTACCCTCATGCAACTCATGTGCAACCTGCAACGACACAAAAAAACCCACACTGAAGTAAGTTGAAGTCATTGGAACTGCAAACCCCAGAAATTTGCTTTCAGACTTATTGTCTCCAACTTAATACACACTTGCAGAACCTTACCAGAGCCCATCATTTTGAGCCTCATGAGCCACAAACAAAACACATCTCTTTACATGTATTTCCTAATTCCTGTCACTTTAATGTTTTTTACCTGAAATCTACCTCTAACCAGCTTACTTGTGATTGAACTTCCTGTATACATGCAACAGGTGATCTGTCCTCAGCTGGCATAGAGAAGTCTTCACTCCCTTATTACCTGTGGATAATGGACCCTTCAGTACAACACCAAAAGGATCTAGACTTTGTGGTTTATTTATAGTGAATACAGCATTATTTTTGATGATGTAACCCTGTGTTTTCTCCAGTTCAGGCCGCACAGTGGAGTTCATGTTTACCTTTTTCATCCTACAACATGCTGCTCTGAATCCTTATATCCAAACTCTGTGATTGAGCTGTCCAGAACAGTTTTTTTTTTTTTTCTGTGTTTGAATCTGAGGAGCTGCAGTGCATGACCGTGAAGCCCCGACTGTAAACCCTGGGAACAGAAACACCTGGAAGGCAGGTATGTGCATGAAAGGAAGGTGCTCACAAACAGGCTTTAATCTCTGCTATGAGAAATATGTGCCCACCAACACATAAAAACACACTGTGTCTCATTCACACTGAAGCTACACACGGCAGCCATTCAGGGCTTTTCTCCAGACATGTCTGACTTACTGACAGCTACTTTCTTTAAGAGGGAGATTAAAACAGGAGTCACCTCTCAGTAGAACCCTCAAAGGGTAACATGTGGGAGCCCAGGAACAGGTCTGTGCAAATGGATCTCCCTGAGTGGCTCTTGTCAGTGTTGTAAGCAGCAAAATGGCAGGGTCGGTTTGCTTCCTTTACCACCTTGTTAAATACAGCAGCTTGGTCAGTGGCCTAACCTGTACTTTCCTCGAGCTTGGTGCTTTGAAGTGGACTCAAAGATATCTTCATACTTATGTGAAAGAAGTAGTTTTCTGTATGTTGAAGTCTGATGTAAATTTCCTTCTCTCCTTCTTCCATCTCAAAGGTCTCCAATGCACACTTCAAATTCAGTCAATCAATCAATCTAATTTTATTTACATAGCACCAAATCACAACAGTCATTATCCCAAGACGCTTTCCCAAAAAAAAAGAGCAGGTCTAGCCAACAACACATTTAACAAATTTAGAGACATGTTATGTGAGACAACAGAATTTGCCTGCAGGGATGAATAAAGTTCTTCTTATTCTTATTTTTAATAACTTCTAAGCAGAGAAGCCCTTTTTTGTTTTTTAAAACCACCTTCTGGGAAAACACAGTTTCTGCAAAGAGATTTACTCCTGTGATGATGTAACAACAGGAGTGGTATGCACAGGCATGCATGCAAAACCACACCCTCTCTACAACCAATTACACTTGCTTCCACATTCCTGTGCTATGCAAATGAACACTGGAAAGAGTGGGAATGCACTTTCTTACAGTCTGTCTTACTAAATCAAACATAGTTGGGGTTAGAGTCAGTGATAAAAGTGATATGAAATAGACTTAAGATGTATATAAATCATGAAAAAAGTGAAACTAGTGATGGCATGATGTGTTGAGGTCTTGAGATGCAAGTATGGTACATGCACACCCCTCAGTTTCAAAAGTCAAACAGTTAATAAAAATGAGGCTCTCCTTGCACCTCCAAATTTGCTAAATGTGTTGATTTTTATGAAGAACTTTATTGGCAAATTTATCCCTCATTGCATATTTATAGTCTTACTTCATCGTGAACATCCGAGCAAGTTTATTTCTTATACCTAACTTTACCACAGAGTTGCCGGTTGCCAAACTGAGCCAAGTTCAGAAACTAGAGAGGAACCTGGATCTTCATATTTTGAACCTCAGGGCAGCAGACCGAGCAGCTGTTTTGGAGTTGGAGTGAAACACATTGGCAAGGCACAGCAGTAGTTCACAAAGTCTATATGAGTTCCAGAGAGGAAAAAATCCCTCAAATAAACACAAGTATACACAACAACAACACTTGTGTCCACAGGAAACATTGACGACAATAGCCGTGCCATCCCTCCCACTGCTCAGCTCTCACCGTTTTACAGTCAGCGTCTGCACTCTGTGTCCAACTATTGTTGCCATGTGTGCACTTGCAGAAAAAAGAAAGAGTAATTAGTTGTTTGGGAGTTAAAAAAACAAAAAAAACAAAGAAAAATCTTTTTTTCTGTTGCAGCACCATGTCCTCTTGACCTCTATTTCAAGAGAGTTCAAGTGGCAATTTTTAAAATTTCAATTATGCTGAGAGAACGAGCAGAGGGAAAACATGGCTGTTATTGCAGGTAATTGGTAGAAAAGATGCACTTTGTTGTTCTCTACTTTTAATTAATTCAGGTGGAACGAGCACATGCAATTTCAGCGGATAAAACTGGTCTCTTGTTAGTGTACTGTATCGAAGGTGTTCTAAAATCGCAACTGGCTTAATATAATGTAAACAAAAAACCTTTCACATTAGCAAAGCAACAGGCAAGCTCCATCATCAGACTCACTCTTTTATGTTGTCTCCTTCAGCCCTCAGGTGAGTGGGATTACAGTGAATCTGGTGCAAGAAAACACAAACCAAGAAATAGTGCTGCAAGGCTGCTGAGTCCACAGTCTGTTTCATAGCCATTGTGGGAGTTTTTTTTTCTTTCCCTGCACTTTTCTAGTAGCCTTGAATTGAAAACAGAAAGCCTTATCAGCAGCATCAAACCTCTGCACACACGACTAGAGAGCAAATGTAGGCAGAAACAGAGACAGGATATGCTTCAACTCTCTTTCAATTGCGTCATCGCACAGCTAATAAGATGAAAAATGATGGATTCAAAAGACCCTAACAGCAATGAACTGGAGACAACCTTGGTGGGTTCATTCATTTGCTGTCTGACACCGTGTCTCTGAGGAATAATGCTCCTCCTGCAGCAACGAGGGCAAACACGCACATCATACAAACGCATAATGATATTAATTTATTAAGATCATGCAGAAGCACAGTCTCAGTCACAATCATGCTGAAATGATTTACTCCGGTTTAAGAGCCTCAGATTTTGAACAATTCAGTAACTCAACCAAACCTTTTGTATGAGTCAGTCTGCTTTACATGCCTTTACAGTTTTGACCAATGAAAAGTGTTGAAAAAAAGTGACTGAATTTCATAAAGTGTTGAGTCAATAGACAAACAGGTTTTGTTATTTTGAAAATAAGAGGTTTCTGCCCGACATCTTTCTGCATAAAGGGCATGACCTGTCCTGTGTTCTGGTGCAAACCCTGACATACATGATCATTGCCTCCACATGCTTTGAATAAAGGCCAAGATTAACCTAAGTCATGACTTAGTTAGCTCTGTCATTTAAATAAGACCATTTCAAAGAAATCATACTGAGCATAAAAGTTGGGCCAAGGCTGTCAACTATAGACTGAATATAGAACAGACGTCATCTGCCTCCTCGCTGGGTGAAGCCTCATCGGGAACAGCACCCTCTAGTGATGGGCTGCAGTGTAGGTCATAAATCCTGGCTCCTCCAGCAATCCCTATGGAGCTGTTGACAAACTCTAAAAATGAATTATGTGAAATATATATTTTTTCTCTTCATTTTTAAAAGTTATTTGGAGGTTCATGGTTTCTTTGACTGACACTTGATACAGCCTATGGGCGTAAGGAGATAGTATAGATCACCTGGGTAATATGCTGTTTGAGCTGAACATCATTACAGTGACTCTTCCACTGAATGCGAATGAGCAAATGCCAGTTTCAGGAACTATTGAGAAAATCCAGGAAATATCGAGAGCAATTTGGTTTTAAATTCATATAATGATGGGAGGTGGAGCCACGTTGTCTATACTAAATTTGGTACATGATGTCAACCTTTAACATAAAGGAAAATAAAGGGTATCATAACTAAGATGAATTGTTTCTGTGTTATAAACTTCTAAAAAAAAAAGTCTTGTTTTTGAATATATCTTTACTTTAAACACTTTCTACGAAAAAGATGCATTTGTTTTACTCTTTTTTTTTCCTTTTTTCTTGTCAGTGATAGGAAAACAGCATCTTCAGTGAGAACAATCCCACTTGCTCTGTTCTGAGGTCTCTTAGTTTAAACGTTATTTCATCACAACTTTAATTAAATTCTGTTTGAAACAAAGATTTATTACACTGTCTCCTCTTTTCAAAGTCTTTGGGTACAGAAACAAACCCTTCTCTTGCTGACATCAAACTGCTGTCCTTGGTGATGGTTTTCATTGTGATCAGTAAAGTAGCTTACAACATGGAGTTTATTTGCAGATGTGCACCAGCTGTACAGTCTGTTTCAGTCCTGATAAATGTGCAGTCTTGCGAGCTACTGGTGCATCAGTTCAGTGTAGTTAGGAGTTGTGAGGGTGGCGGCTGTGTTGGCAGTCTGACATACTGTGTGTCTGAGAAGTAATTTAAGTAAAGGGCCATCTTCCAAGCGAAAACACTGGCATGGAATAATGCATATACTTCTGGTTTGTGCTGGTGGTTCGGTCAACACAGTCAGCAGTGTTTCCTCTGGCTGTACAACATACTGTATGACAAGAACTGCCTTACTGAACCGCGCACAGCAGCATTTCTAAGACAAGCTATGACTTAAAGTGTTTCGAAATTTTTAAGTTTATTTTTGAAGGTATAAGAAGTCAATGGTATTAGGAACTGTCTGAATCTGGGATGTTTGAAAGGAGGCGGAAAAACATCTGCGCTGTGACTGCAGATTCTGTGTTTTAAGTTTGAAACAGGCTGTGATTGTGGATGCTCAGTGAGCAAGTGCACAGAGGCTGAGATGCCACTTCCACTGCTCTCTGTATATTTTCACATATGGCTCTTTATCCCTCATGACCAGTTGGCTGGCTCAGAAGCCAATCACTCCTGACCCCAGGCTTGAGATAGATGGGTGGGTGGGCCACACAGTGAGCCACACAGATATGATAGACATATATTTGCACCGTTATACGATCAACAACATCTGTTTTCTCACTGGAAAAAAAAAAAAAACATTTCCACACAGTGAAGACTGAAAGTTTTTACCCACAAGGCTTTTGCTGGCTTCTTTGACTTGTGTCCATCATCTGATATGAACTTATTTTGTCCCTTTTCCGGCATAACACCCACATTTTTCCTCCAGGGAACTCAATATGAAATATGATCTTGTCCTATCTTGGCTTTAAAACGTGTTAGCTTATCACTGCAATAACAGAATCAGAATTTTTCCATTTTCCAAAAGTTTTCCATTAAGTGGTAAGGCTACAAACTGATGACATTTACACCAGATGTGGACATATGACACCTTAGAAGACAAAACTCTACATGCTCAGAAATAGCACATGGACAAGGGCAGTTTTGTGAAATTGTTGGGTTATAAGGCTGGGTAATATCTAGCCTTCCACAAAGGTTTAGTCCAATCTGAAGTATTATGCATAGAACTTAAAAATCTAAGCTTTTAGCATTATGAAAGATGAATTATCTGGACAAACAATAATTTGTTTTACGTTTTATCAATCAGGAACTGTGAGTTACTTCAACTTACTTTTTTGGCTCAACTTTTCATCAAACCTACAAAAAATCAAAACCCCAAAATCTAGTGCAGTAAGCTACCTTGAAATTTTGAGTTTTCAAAGCTTTTTTATTTTTACAGTGTAACTTACCCACTCTACTTCATTAAATTCATTATATTGTAAATTACATTAACCCACAACTATCCCCAGGACTATTTTCATTTTGGCTTTTTAGATCGTCATCAAACTCAATAGTCACATTTCAGTCAATTAATGAAAATCCTGTTCCAGCCTCTGTTAGTTTTCACTCTTTTCTTTTATCCCCTCTATCTTTGCACTTAAATGACTTCCATACTACTGGTGAAAATACAAGATCACTTTTGTTTAGTATATATTTTTCCATCCCTTTTCGGCCCTCCTGCAGCCACCCTAGTTAGGGTTGATTTGAATGGAGTTGCTTCGGGTTACAACCATCTCAACCAGAATTAAATTGTTTTGCAGCGGCAATGACAGGTCAACAAAGGCAATTACATCCCAGCAGCTCTCGGGAGCCATTTCTGATACAGAAAGGAGTAATTTAAATTAAATAGCTATGATTATGAAAATGTTCTTTACTTGCCGTTCGAAAGGCTTGAATGTGTCATAATTTGATGTGTGCTGTTCATTTGCCACCAATGAAATCTTGAAACTATTCAGTGCTGCGCTCCATGGGACGGAATCGAATGAAAAGACAACTTATAAATAACTTAGAGAACACACAAGAGCTCAGAAAACACACATTAATAGCTAAAACTGTGCGGTTTGCACCCAGCAACTTAACATGAAGATTGATCTCAGTAATGTATCTTTCTGTGGCACAGCAGAGACAGCTCAGCGTGTTCTTCATCACTCACAATCAATAGAAAATGTCAGAACTGAGGGTCTGAATCTGCTGGTGTGGAACAGCTCTATGTTGGCTTCAAGACCCGTCTGGCAGAGTGCTGAGAACATATGTTTAGCTCACTGTAGCTCGTGTCTGGTAATCAACTGTACAATGCCTGTTGTCAAGTGTGTGATAAATTGAGCTGAATAGGACCAGGGAGGGGAACCTATTGTGCAATAATCAGCCCAAATTATATTTGGTTATGAATAATGGCTTTAATCTAAAACCACACTTTGTACAATGGAGCATGGCTGCAGATGTAGCATTGGAAAATTGGTTTGGCTAGACCACCACATCGTATCTGTCATTAGCTGGTGTCAAGTCCGCTGAAAAGAGGCGGGAATAGTAAAAACCACAAGAATACCATCTAATACATCTGAAGAATACAAGATAAACAACTATGAATTTTATGTTTTCTATCATTTATAACTTATTTAGTCAAATTTTAATTTAATATCACTGACTCGCACAGTGTCTCATTAGCCTTAGTGTATCATAATATGTATATAATGTATTTAAGTTCATTTCAATTCATTTAAAGCTCCTTTGAGGACTCTTTAATGTAAGTACAACAAACTGAAGTTCATACTGATGCCTTTTAGAGATCTGCTACAACAAACAAGCCAATCAGTGACATGATTGAACATTATAACTTTTAATGCCTGAAACTGAAGGGGCAGCTAAAGAAGCTGTTTTTGCAGTTTCCATATCCAGTATTCAAAGAAATGTTCAATTTGGCTGCCAGGAGTCAGCAAGATACGATTTTTTTTTTTTTTCATATGGCTAAAGAAAATGTCTTCTTAGGTTTACTTAGCGCCACTTTCACCTAAAAAAGTCAAGAGTAATGGCTTATTTTAAAATGTTAAATGCCAAAAAGTTTTTAAATAGTCACAAAACATACCACTATCAACAGTGACCTTTGACCAATGATGTATTGACAACTTTGATAATCTGACTTTTAACCATTAACCGAGGAGGAGGGTGGGTACACTAAAGAAACGGCTTTTATAATGTTACTCACTGCAAGAAATTCGAAGTGATAAAATAATAATAATAATAATAATAATAACTGTAAAAGACAACAGGAGGAGATTGTTTTGTTAATTAATCCCACTTTCACAGAGATGTGGATACCACTTTGCCTACAGGGGGCGCCAAGGTAACTAAAGGCATAAAGTTTCTCATAGGAGCTTTAGCCAATAAAACAATCCTTTAAAGGAATAAGGTAAAAATACTTTTAAAGTTTTTTAGGTTTTATTTTGCGAATTGGATGAGTAGATTATTTCCAATTCCTCTGGCAGGTTTATTTTTACTCTTCACAAGCAATACAGGTCGTATTTATGGCATACACTATTTTAAAATAAGACACCTTTCTGGAATTCTGAGATAAATTTAATATTCAATATTTAATCATCATCACTTTTCATGTATTTGGATACAGAAAAATAATCTTAATAACAAGGCTTAAACATAGAACAACTAAGAACAATTAAAAAACAGTTTGCATCCCGACATTTAAGTGCTTATAAATCTTAAAAGCGTGACTTAAAGCCTCGTCAGATATTTAAACTGGAAATAAAACAGACACTTTCAAAGACATCAGTTTTTGCAGTGAGAGACTCTTCTAGCAGCCACAAGTGAATTCAAGGCAGAATCAATTCACCATGCTCTCATGCATCGTTGTATGACAGACTTATGACCCCGCTGCTGACCCAACCATGAACTCACACACAAACCTCTGTGTGACCCCCTATAACAATGTTTACAGTCGCTCCTGTAACAAGAAAGCACCTGCGCTGATGACCTTCGAGGAAATAAAAGAAAGTCCTTGCAGGTTGCAAAGGTATCCATCACCTGCAGCAATAACCTATTCTACTGGCAGTACTGGCCTGTAACCACTTTTACTCTGAAGCCGTAGCACACGTCACACACACTGTATCCTGAGTCCAGGTCCTGCCTAGCTTGACACATGTGATACTTTCTACAGAGGCCGGAGCAGCGTCCATCAGTATTCCGCGTGAGGCCTGGCTGCTATGAATATTTGAGTTACTTACAGACTCGCCACCGAGCGCAGCGTAAAGATGCTGGCTGCAGTTCAAAGGCCTCTTAGCATCAAAAGGAACACAGGCTGAAGCAATTTCAGAGGAGAAGAGGGAGACAAGGGGGTGCGTGGCATGGCTGGGAAAGGGGTTAGGTCCTGGAAAGCCCAGTTTAGTTTGGTAACAGGTCATTGAAATAAAATGGAAATGTATTAGACTTTCTCTTATGATCCGACACTATTGGAATCACACTAGAGGCTTTGCAGGAGTAAAGACGAATTGGGAATACTCTTTATCGGCCGCTCATAAAGATTTACTGTAAGTCAGCACAGTCCTTTCTGAGCTTGCATTCAGCGGTTAGGTATTCATCAATCATCTTAAAGCAAGAGTACTGCTCTGTAGTCAGCTCAGGTCATTCAGGTTAATGTGAATACAATGATCAAAGTCAGCAATTCGGTGATTCCTGCCCGGCGTGAAACTGGAGAAACATGAGCTAATGGGCTGGTGGTGCAGAGGCTTATCAGGATTGTGTATCAAATGCACACGCAAACACATCAGGAGTTGATTAGCGAAAGGTCAATTTTCCTTCTGTCTCCTCTGCTGTTCAAACCACGCATTCATGCTGTGAATATTTAAGATTTTCTTCCTAACACGCAGTGAGAGAAACTACTTGAAAGGAATGAATACAAGCTCAAATCCAAATATCAAATCAAACACTTCAGAAGTGATTAGGCGGGACAGCTTGGAAGGTTGCGCACATGTATCAGATGTATTGGCTGCTATGTTAGGGGTTAGATGTGTGTGAACAAGGTCCAGGTGCAAAAAAACGATAAAACATGTTTTTCTATGTGATTACTTTTGTTGTTACTGCTCGTTCAATTCAGGCTATTCTCTGCTACGAGATAAAAAGAAAAAGTCTGTCCTTCATTCTCGTTACCGGCAAAATAAATATATTACAGATACGCATGATCAGACTGCAGCGAGGGAGAAAGAGGGGATGAGTGAAGGGAAAAGAAAGTGGGGAGAGAAACACACTCATCCATTTTTCATGGCTGCTGCTGCAGCTGAAGCTACTGGACCGAGGAAAGAGAGACAGAGAGAGAGAGAGACAGAAAGAGAGAGAGAGAGAGAGGGAGGTTTTTCGTTCTCCACACAAGCTAATCTTCACCCTTTTTTTTTTTTTTTTTGGTGTCCTCACATGTTTACTAAACTT
Source organism: Xyrichtys novacula (assembly GCA_962446985.1). NCBI lineage: Eukaryota > Metazoa > Chordata > Actinopteri > Labriformes > Labridae > Xyrichtys > Xyrichtys novacula. Next base: position 28,542,524 of record OY660873.1, read on the forward strand.
CTCCAGGAAGGCCAGACAGACTTTTTTTTTTTTTTCCAACTGATGCCTACTGCAACTCGTTCTTCAAGGCTCTTCAGCTTGTTGTAAATTGATCAAGTCAGCTGCCCACTGAATTCAGACCTCTGCTTTTGGCTACTTGTAATGCTGTGAAGCATAAAAAGCAGAATCACTGATCTCTTAAAAAACAGAGTCCAGCTGATAAACTGATCTGATGCCAAGAGCTGTGAAACAAGTCTGCACCGCGTAGCATGTAATTGCTGTCTGCAAAGTCAGCATGCATGCATTTTACATATACATGACTCGGTTGATTGCATGTTACACTGGTGTCAATCATGTGCAGAAAATCAGCCTGAGGGCAGATTTTGGAGGTCATGTCAAGCGGACGTCAGTCATCAAAGGAAGATGGTGGCCATGAAAGCAGAAAAGCCGTACTTCAATCCAATTTCTTCCTCATAAATGCTGCTCATTAACTGCTCAAGCTAATCTGATTACAAGGGCGGAGACCAACACTTGCAGAATGATACCATCAGATTAAAATTCAAAGCATTAGTTTTACACCTACACTCATTTTTATCACCTCCTCTCACAGCTGGTGTGTGTATGTGTGTCTGCGGATATCTGGGTAACCTTTCAGATGATAATCTTTTCCCCCATGACTCAAACATTTCCCTGCTAGATTATGCTAATGCAACATTTGAGCCACCAGCAGTCAATAGAGACAAGACACAGGGCCCTTTTTTTTTTTTTTTTTGTGAATTGGTGGTGTGTGACGCAGAATGAAATGGATTAAAACAATGTGAAAAGAAAGCATCGTGCAGCAATTTGGTAAAGCAATTTTTGTTGCAGAGGCTGTATCACAGATGAAGGCGCTGTGAGCGTTGTTGGCTATTATGAGGATCATTTGAACAGTGAGGGTGATAGTGCTGGAAAAGCGTTATGGCCCATCCAATCATATCAACATGTTTTCTGAAACACAAAGCATTGATTTCATTTTTGAATATGAACACTTCAAACCTGCTTCCTGGTTTGAAGTGAGTCATGCCTGTGGTTTTACTCAGTCACAAACATCTTAACAATTACTGGAAGGACTGGCATCAGACACCTCTCTTAGAGCCATGACTGCACCTTATCCATTTTGAAATAGCATTGCACCATGTAAGTGCAGTGCAAAAATATGTAGTTGCACTTGCGCATTTAAAGGGGTGCAGATAAATTGCGTAATATACTTAGAAAGCTCTCATTGCAGCATGTACATTTTAAGGTTTATTTGCTCCACATATAGTAGATGTAGCATTGCACTGTATGCTTTCAGCTTTCATTGCACCATACATAATTTAAGGTTTCATTGCACCTCATGCATTCAGGTTTTATTGCACTATATTTAAACTGTATTGTCCAATACACATTTAGAGCTACTGCACTACATTCCCATCAGAGCAATCATGGCACATCATACAATTAAAGCTGTGATTGCACCAGATACATTAAGCGCTATCCTTGCATTACTACCACTTAGAGCTAGCATGGCATCATAGGGAACTGGATGTAGCAGTTCAACAAATGGATTACACTGAGAGCTATCACTGCATTTACATTTACACCTATCACTGTTTATAGACATTTAAAGGTTGGAGCTGCCAAGGCAATGTCACAATCAAAGACATCAGTGCATCGTAAACATTCAAAAGGAGCATTGCAGCTTGTACAAAAGGAGCTTTTATTGCACCATATGCATCCAGAGCTTTCATTGCACATTATACCTTCAGCACATGATTGCTTGTGTTAAGCAGATAGAGCCAAAGAAGTGTCACACACAATATTAGAGCAATCACTACACCACAATGCACCAGAGTTTAAAGCTTCCATTGCATGTTACATGTGTAAAGCTTACATTGTGCACTCAACATTTAGTTCTATCACTGCATTATATATAATTCAGAGCTCTCAACTGTAAGCGGATACCTGTCACCCTATACATGCAATGCAATCAACACATCATGTACATTTAGTCATATCTATGAAGAGCTGTAATTGCATTGGGATATACATCAAGCTGTTACAGCATGTTAGACATTTAAAGCTTTTGTTTCATCTTTTACTGTCAGAGCTTTTATTACATCAGATACATTAAGAGCTTTCATTGCAGCTTGTGCAGCAAAAGCGTAAGAAGCATGCTAATCATAAAACTAACCCTTAACATGAACAAACACCTGCTAATGGCTTTGTAATGATATACGCACTTAACGTCAGCATTTAGTGGTATTATTGTCAGCATGATGAGATAATGTTGCAGGGCTGCTGAGCTTTAACTCCTTGGTGTTTTCTAAAATCTTAACAAAGATTTAATTTGGTTAGAAGACTGTAACACCCACATGGCAAAAGTCAGAATTTTAAGTCCCCTAAATATCAGTTATGAGCAAGTTGGCAGTCATTTTGATTCAGGGACATAATAAGACTGTTTTCCGTGGAGAGTGAAAACCTGGTATTAGTCTCAGCATTGTCATGGTTACAAAAATCAACTGCTTCCTTTCATACTCTGCTGCAAAAGTGAGACTGTCTGGAGAAATATGCCTCTGCTGCCTCATAAAAGTGCATCCCTTCAGGTGAAAAATATGCTAAACATGCAGGATGTAGAGAGATAAGGTACATTTTGCCCTTCACAACTGTGGATCTTCAAAAAGATAGTCCTGAAGAGCACCTTTGGTGATATGCAGTAAAGTGTCAGTAAGGAGACTTTAAGAGGTGCTAGCATCTGCTGGAAAGTAACTCAGGAACTCACAGCTGCGGCCTCTTTATACCAGTGCTGATAACACTAGAGCTGTAGGTGTAACCTCAGTCATCCCTCTGAGTCTTAAGCTTTGTCACTCCCATGACCACTTCAAAGAAGAGGAAGTGTCTAGTTTTCCAGTTATACATCTTCTCAAGAGGGTACACTGTTATTAACAATAGTCTGTGATTTCTGGATAACTATCATGTAAAGCTGGAGGACAGACAGCAAAATATTCTCATGTGAAACTGTCCCCAGGCCAGAATTCACTCTGTATTAATCCCCGTCTTTCCTGAGCTTCTCCTGGGAGATGGTATCGGCTGCTGTAACATGTAACATATTCAAACTTTTTTTTCTGCTTGACATTTCTGCTCTTCTGCCTTGGGACAATACACTCACGTACAATCTGCTTAATTAAAAGCCTGAGCTGTATCTAGTTAAAGCTGCATGCGACTGCGGAGTTTGAGCTTCAGTGCGATTCAGGGAAGTGGGAACTCTCAGACTAGAGGAGGTCACTGTGTCAGTGATATAAAACACAGACACAATCTTTTTGAAATGCTACACCCGTTTTTTTTTCTTCTTTTTTTTCGTGACAGCGCTGCCTCCCTCACTGTGCCAGGTGTGTAAGGACATAGAAATACCAAAGAAAAAGGGAGGTGTGTGTCAAGGTCACCGAAATACCACCTCGCCTAGCTTCTGCAGTTTTTGTACAGCTATAAAACAGCAGTTCAGACATGCAAACAGAGACTTCAGTTTAAACATGCAAGTTTGTCTGCATCCCTCAGAGCTGCAGTATATGTCTGCATGGTGTGCTGGTGCATAACCATGCAAACCATCTGATTAGTGTGCATTTGCACGCAGAAGAAGTAGTTTAATTATAGTCTGATTAAGCTTCAACATCTCCCTCTTTCCTCACTCCCCCCTTTTGCTTTTCTTCATCTACCACTTTCCATATTACAAGGTCTCTTGTTCCTTATTAATGAGATGCATTAAAATAGATAGATCACCCCTGCATCACCACTCCTCCCTACATATAGTGGTAGATTCCTTCCCTTGCATTTAGAGCATATAGCTCATGCAACGCCTGTATCCATGTTGTCTGTGAGTTTGTATTCTGCAGGCTTCATTCTGCAATATCCACACTGAATTACATGCAAACCCTCAGGGAGCTGCAGCACCAGTTAATCGTTAGTTAAAAGGAAACAATTTGTGCACAGCCTCTATGAATGGCACAGCCTGAGGTTTAACGTTTCAGTCGTGTAATTATTGCTCAAGTAACCAGCACACAATAAGACGAATTCAGCAACAGAACTCCGACTGAAGCGGGGAACTTTTTAAAGGAGTTCAGAGAAACTCTCTGTAAGATCAGATCACCGACGCAGAACAATTACCTATTTTGGTGGAATTGAAGCAGTCTACCCTGACTAAGCTGTAACATCCCTGGATGTTTAAAATCAAAGAGTAGTTCATCAGTGGTTTTTGTTCCCTGTGTGACTTACTCTTCTATTAGATACCTTCACACTTTTCCAACTCTAATCCCTCATAATCCTTAAACACATGAATGAGTTTCAGTGACATCCCATGATGGGCTGAGATCAGCTGTTAGTTTGCACAGGTAACTGCCTTTGTGTTGACACCTTTCTATCTGCACTTTTGTTTCAGTGCCGCACTCCCTTTGTTTACTTTTTAGTTAAGCTGTTAACACATCGTGCGAGCCACCTCGTCAAAAGTGTATTTACCTTAGGAGAGACAGAGCAAGACAGGTGGGGATGATCAGCGTCCCGGCTGATGAGTGCACAACAATCTCATTTTCAAATGAGTTGAGACTTAATTAATATGTAGGGGGCTAAACAAAAGAAGTGCTAAACTAAGTTAGCCAGGTTCTGGAGCCTCAAGGATTCCTGAAAGTCATGCATTGATGCTTGCTAACTGCTTTTCAAAAAGACATTGTGGGTAATATGGTATGTTGTACAAAAGACAGACTGCACCTGATGTTGTGATTGTGAGAAAAAGTATCTTATCTCTGGGTATTTATCTGCAGGAGAAAAAAAACAAACAAACAAACAAATGACTCATCTTTCTTCCAGTTTTTTTTTTCTTTTTTTTTTCTTTTGGTGATTAGTCATTTTTCACGCTCCCTAACTCTCTCTTTTCTCCTCGCCCCTCCTCATCTTTAATATCTCCCCACTTTCTCAGTAGCTGTTCCACACTGTCAGCCAATTTCTGCCTATCTGCGGTCCAAAAGTGGCTGTGCTTGGCTGATTCTACTGATAAGAGACTGAATGCCTGCTGTCCACAAAGGAGGAGGAAGAGGAGAAGAGACGGGGGAGAGAGCAGGAGAATAGAGACAGGGGGAGATGGAGAAAGTGAGAAACGATAAGAATAACAATTATTATTTTGGGATTATTCGTAAAAAGCCAGGGAGACCTGTGTTCTGGGACCTAACTAGACACTAGGACACTTCTAGACTTACCCTGGCTCTATATATATTCAATTATGTTTCTGTGATGTTTCAAAAAAGCCCCTGTGAGGTACTTGACTTGTCAGAAGGAGAACAGCTCCATAAAAACGATTTTTTTCCCCTCACAAGTCAGAGGCTGCTGATACTGTATCAGTGCAGGATGATGGATCATTTGCATTTACATCAAATGCTGATGAGGGGAGTGGTGAAGGTGGTGTTGGGAGAATGAAGGAGGGTTAAGGTCAAGTTGTACTTCATAGAGAAGACTCTAATCTCCTCTGGGGGAAGAAAGGGGAGAGACAGAACGGGGGTGAGGATAGAACCGTATTTAACTGCTGGCACAGGCGCCGTACTGGAGCAGACGAGGGATCAGAGCGAGGATCGAGGCGGGATGTAGCTGCAAGTTTTTCAGTGTCTGAGTTCCTAAAGCTCTTGGATATTTTGTGCACCCGCATAGTGACACATGTTACAGAGAAATGTGGAGCAAATGAAGGAGAGAAAGAGGAAGGGCTGAATAGAAAGCAAGAACAAAGGTTGAAATGCAAGATTGCACACATGCAAACACATACAGTACTTTATGCTCAGTAAGTCATTGGTTATTGACTTGATGGTTGAGTCCTCTCTTTTGGAGCAGATGTCCAAACTATTTTTCCACTAAGAGAAGCTACTAGTCGCCTGTTGGATTACAGCCTGAGTAGTTAATTCAGAATGTATTGCATGGAGAAAGGAGGATTTTTAGCAACATCTGGAGGTGAGACTGGATTCTTCTTCACCTCTCTGGTCAATGTATTAACAGTAATCTTCAATGGGAGAAAAGCTCCTACTGTACATGATAATAATCCAACTACAAAGTTTTAATGCAAAAATCATATATCCTTAGCACAACAACCACTTTCTAAAAAACATGTATGTGGCTATCATGTATGGCAAAGCAAGATGGCGGCCTACACCGACATAAAAGCCTCATTCTGAGTGAACCAAACAAAATATTTCATAATCAGGTGATTATAATTCAAACATACTTATCAACAGAACTTTAACGCTATGATTGTTCTAATAAATGCTGTTAATTCCTGTATAACACACAGATTCTCTGACAGAAGTCCCACCCCTCATAAAGCAAGACGCCATTATAATTACGATTTTAAGGTGAGACCCTGGGTTCCCAAACAAATTTCAGGGGGCCCATGCCACCCCTGACCCATCCTCTGGACGTGCCCCTGGCTTCATGCCCATAAACAACTTAAGCTACTGTTACTGCTGCAGAAAACTCCCGACATTGTCTCCATGATTTCTAATGCCTTTTTAGAAGCGCTGACCCAGGCTAAATTTCAAACAGCACCTACTTGAGCAGTAACCTGGAGTTTAGCCTCTGACGACATCCACCTGTCATTCAAATCTGCTGTTTATGCACATTTATGTGATAGTATTATCCTTACAGATGCGTGTTTTATGCTGAATATGTAAATATGCTGCATAATTGAAAATAAATGTTTGTATCAGGCTGCAGACATATATTTCGGCTTTAAATGTAGGCGTCATACTATGGGCGCTTTTTTGGGACCGTCCTCCAGTCAATATTTGTTATCCGCATTGGCTTCATTTGTCTCTGCCTGAGTCCGCAGCCTGCTCCACAGCCATCTTTACCTGTTCTTATAGCTTTACTAATCATCCACAAAAGTGCAACTTTTTTACCCAAACTAGGTTGTTAAATCAGTCCAGATAACAAATGATTTTTACAAAGAAATAGCCTCTAGTTAAAATGAATATTTTTGCAGGTTTGAGTTAGCTCCACCTCTTGGTGGTCATTTTTTTTTTAGCTCTTCCATTCTTCTGTAGCTCTTCAGTTAATGGTTTGAGAAAGGCCATACTAGAGACTGAAGGCTGAACAGAAAATGGGGGTAAAAAAAGAAAATAACCTTAGAAACTGAGCCACCAATCTGATCAAAACAGATTTTGATTTCTGTTTGAACTACAACCCAGAGTTTGGCTCCTTAACACAAGGTTTACCCCAACACACGAGCTCCCACACACAAACAAACAAACCAGAGTGCATGCTGCGAGCAATCTGCGCCCTTTGCTGTGGGCTTCATGCTGTGCTACACAGAGACCCATGCTCTTTCCCTGTCTCTGTGCCCCACAGTGTGCACACTTAGTGATCTCCTTAATGGCTGTCAAGAGATCAGATCTTTATTTATGAGACAGGCTGCAGAATAAACAGCATTGATTGTCTGAAGTGAGTGTTGGAGGATCAAACCTGCCACCAACAGTGACCGACATCTGCAGATCAGAGAACTGCAGAATAATGTGACCATGCGAACACACAAGCCACAGTGCAGGAGATAATGCTGCTGTAGTGAAGTGACATGAAGTCCTGCTACACTGATTTGCAAATGCAGTTAGAGGCACCAATGGTGTTAGCAAGTTAACTCTGACCACTTTAACAAAAATTAAAACTGCATGAGCTCTGTCCTCAACCAAGGACCGCAAGAGAAGTCTACTGCCGAATAATCTCAAACTGGTTTGCTAACTCTTGATAACAGCAGCAGAGCTAGCACCACCAGCCTCTAGTCCACATGCATTTCTCTGGTTAAGGTTAAACAGACACAGCCTGCATACAACTTTATCTCCAAATCGGTGCAGCCCCAGTTGACTCCTACAAGCTATTTGATATGGTTTAGGGATGTGATCATGAAGCCTCTTGAATGTTTTATATGGAGCCTGACTGGTGTGAAAATCCAAAACACAGTGGGAAGCAAATATCTCATTTGGTTTGAGAATGCTGAGGAGGATAAACAATTGGACTATCTTGCGTTGACTTCTGTTGCTTTATTCAGCCTCAGAAAATGAATCGTTCAATGATCTCCAACAGTGCTGCAGCTGATGACTGAAGCAAAGTTTCCTCCGAGTCTTCTTATTTCTGTTGAGTGTCTGCCCATCAGCCAATAAGGTTGTAACCAATCAATTAAAATCCAATCATTTTCATGCACCATAGCTAATCAGCTTTATGATGGTGGGACCAAACAGCAGTGTGGCGTCTCTGCCTGTTTCTGCAGTGATAAAAGCAGAAGAAGAAGAACTGTGAGGAAAGAAAGACTAAACAGAGAGGTCGCTCCCAAGGACTAGCAAAATGTAGCCTGCCTAATGATGGCAGATAAGAATCAAGGCTAAAAACAACCTTGATGAATATGGTAATGAGGGCGCAAACACCAGCTGTATTAAATTATCCCTCACAGCCAAAACACCTCTTCTAAATGGACTTTCCTACATTAGTATATCCTCATCTTTTTTTTTCAGAGATGTCAGCTGCACCAATATTGGAGGAACCCACTTTCTTTTGAGGCTCTGGTTTCAGCAGAAGTGCCACAGATTAGAGGTTTTAGCAGGACACTAATCCCTAATAAGTCAGCTCATACAGAGAGGGACCCTCTAAGGACGAGTATCAACTAAATGTCTGAAATGTAGAGTACAGAGGAAACGAGGAGAAATGAAAAAGAGCAGAAGTCAAGATAAAACGAGTTCAAATAGAAACAACTTTGCCATTGTTCTGTGCTCATTGTGTGGAGGCCGGCTTAGTGCCAGGCTGCTTTGATTGTTCTTAACGAGATTAACGTTTCGAGGAACCCTAACGAGGATGCGCTGTTAATGAAGGCAGATCAGATAAGAGTAATGCAGGGGAGATTAAAAAGGAGAGGAATAAAGGGGAGGGGTAATGTGGAGGAAAGAGTGATGCAAAAAGTTTGCTTCACTTCCATCTCGGAGACAAAAATATATGCAACTGGCGTTCATCAGTACGAATCAAGCGGCAGTTTTGCACAACAAATTGATCCATCTTTGCTTTTGTAATGCCAGCCCACTAAGATTTGTGAGGAAGCATCAAAGTGGTAATGTTAATGCAGAAAAAGGGTGACATCTGAGTGTGTATGTGTGTGTACGTGTGTGTGTGTGCCATTAGATGTGGTGAGAGAGTCAATTAGGGAGGTGAAGGAGTTGTGGAGGTAATCCCCTTGATACCTCTGCTGCAAAACCACATCACTTTCCCCCTCTTTCTGTCTCTCTCTCCACATCCCTCTATCATTTTGTGTCTCATCACTGCGGCACCCTAATGATGATGAAGCTGTGGACTCAGCAGAGGAGTCAGAGGAGCATTGCCTGTGTTGCACTCACACATCCTGTGTAATGGTTCTGCGGTGAGCCAGTGGGTTTATGCTTTAGCTATCAGAGGTGCCTAATAGCTCAGTTAGGGCAACAGTGATTGGTGCGGCGTGTAATTTGGAGTTTGGGCGTCTTTTGTGTGGCAGGTGTGTGAGATGATTCCAGCAGGAATGGGCATTAAGGCCGTGCTGGCTGAGCCCTGGTGTTGTGGGATGAGTAAGGTCTGTTACTGGCTGAAGCAGAAAGGCTACAGCTGCACCAACAATACATGTTTTTTTTTTTGTTTTTTTTGCCATCCATTCATTCATTAGTATGAAAAAACAACAGAGGGGGAACAGTGGAAAATGGAGGATAACTAGTTAAAAAAAGACATGTAGAAAGTCCACACAACAAACTGTAGTGAGCACGCTAAAACAACACACAAGAAAAACTTAGATTAATGGTGTCAATTTAGTCAAAACTGAAATTGGCCAAGCAGATGGCAAAACAGAAAGAAAGCCCCTTGCTTTAAGGATTTATAGTTTTGATTTGCTTTTGGTTCAGGAAAATAAACATTGCAAATAAAGGTAACCTGTTTCACATAAAAATCTGTGTATTCATGCGTAAATACATTTGACAAATCCATGCATATGTTTGTGGATCTGTATTTACAGATGTGTGTGTAGGGTTTGTGATTTGCATACGTGATTCTGTCTTTTTTGTGCAACTGTGCATGCACCTGCCCATGCATTTGTCATACTGCATATTTGTGTAGATCTGCCTATGCCTCCATGTACATTTCCGATTCGGTTTACTTCTTTGCAAATTGACTTGCAACAATAGATAAATTCTAATTGTATAGTTTAGTTGAAGCTCTTGTTTTTTGTCAACTTTGGCACCCCCGGTGGACAAAATTGTTACACCTTTGTCCAACTTGTCCTGTCAGACAAAAATCTCATCCTGCTTTCTTCTAACAGATAAATTCATTGCTCTATATACCTGACCTATCGAGTGTAACTGCTGATTATCTCGTTTGCTTTTATAGGCCATAAGAAGGCATTACCACTCATTTTACTTGGCTTCATAATTGTAAACGCCTCACAGGAACGTCAAATTCAGTTGGAAAGCCAGTAAAATAGCAAAACTTAGGAAAATAAAACAAAGGTTCAAAGCATCACTTTATATAAACTTCACTTATAAATGCCACTATTGAAGTTTCAAACAGTGTTTAAATTCATGATTTCTCCACATCACCAGGCCTGGGACCGAGGTTTCCTAAATCAAAATGTCCAATCAGCTTGCTTGCTCACTGGAAGCTGCTTCCTCTTCTCCGTCTCTCCTCAGTTTAACGGTAGACTGCAGTCATCAACACAAACCACTGCTATGAACTAATACTATGACCCCTGATTACTCATGCTGTGCAAGTATAAAGGGAGTTTTCCCTGATCAGTATGGTATGCTGGATGTGATATGTTTCACAGCCCATCCATCCGTTATCTTTACTGCTTATCTGGTCCAAGGTCTTGGGGGTCTGGAGCCAATTTCAGCTGTCACTGGGTGAGGGGTGGGGTACACCCTGGACAGGTCAGCAGTCCATCACAGGGCTTACATTTGGAGACAAGCAACCATTCACACACGCACAAACTCAACACTTACGGGCAATTTAGAGTAACTAATAAACCCAGCAGGCATGTTTCTGATGGGCGCAGAATGATGTTATTAAGTGCAGCTACTCTGTGTTAAATGAAGACACTTTGCACACACGTCTCATGTCCATCAGTACTGAGACCCCTTTCCTTCATCCCCATTAAGTGCTGTCAGGTGTTCCAGAGATTTTCACTGGCTACTTCTCTCTGGTTCTAACTAATGGAGGCAAATTTTCTCAAATTTCAGATTATTTGGTTCATTAAGTAAGGCCTGAATAATTCAGCGCTTAATAGCAGTCTCTGCAGGTGCTTATTGTTGACGTGGAGCAGTTTGAGAGTGTGAAAAAAACAGAGGGAAGAGGGAGAGAGGAAATCATGAAGGCACCCTGTTTGCCCAGTTTATCACAGATCAAGCCATGCAGTCTCAGAAATCCCTCTTAAATGCCAGAATGCAGAGGTCAGGTCACGAGTTCTCATCTTTCAGTGTTTAGCTGGGATAAATAATGGCTCTGCCCTATAGATGAGATTCATAAAATGTCTGCTCTGTTGCAAATTCACTGCTTGCAATAAGTAAAGCCATGCTATAAAGCTTGATAACCTGGAGGAAAGTTGAGACTTATTTCTAACCCGTGCCTCTTCCTATGTCAACACTTCAATATTTCAGATTTATAGTTATCCATATGAACAAAATATCCATGAGAAAAACTCCAAAACAAATGTTTAACAGAGAGAAAACAGATGTACTGGAAAAGCAGAGAAAGAGAAAGTCAGCCCTTGAGCCAATCTAATGTTTGTGTCTTTTTTTTTTTTCCTATATAACGCCCAGTGGGTATGTACTCCATGAGTCTGTGCTGCTCACTGTGCTTGTATCCCCTGCAGCAGATGGAGTGGTCTGCATGAGCTCATGCAACAGCTAATGAAAACAGATTTAGACCAGAAAGACACCACACACACATCCGAGAAATGAAAACACATAAGCAAAGGCACGCTGTAAAAACCTGCACGGGCGCCACCATTGTCTCCCATTAAGAGCTATGAAATCTCATTAATGTGCATTAGTGTGTTTGAGTGGGGATTTGGTTGGCGAGACGATTGAATTATAAGTGAGCTCAGCTCTCCTCCAAACAATTATTTGTCTCACATCAGCCTATTAAAAGGCAGCAGAGAGTGAAGATTACAGAGGGAGAAAACACTGACGGCAGCATGTCACTCTGTGTTTGTGCTCTTTAGGAAGAGAATGAGTTCAGCGCTCGTCCTGCAGTCCCCTAATGACTGCCAATGTGATGATGCATGAAAACTTAAGCATGCCTGTGACTCTGCAACACAGTGAGGGTTAGACTACAGGAGGTGAATGCAAATACCTCTGAATTTAAGTTGCATGAGCTGCCCAGAGAGTGAGATTAAACCATCTTCCTGGGAACGCTTTCATTTCATTCAGCAATGTGCAGTTTCCCTGCAACTGTGTAGCTTGTATGATAGTTAAGCCTAACTCATGGGGTCAGGGTCTGTTATGTTAAAACTGCAATAAAACCAGCACTTTACAAGGTTGACCACTGGTTTCTTTGAATGTATGCTAATGATCTAACGAGAGAAAAAGTGTAAAAACTGATGCTGTCAGCTGGTCTGCCTCACTGTGGATCCTGCATGCTTTGTGCAGCACAGTGGTTGCTTTTCATGAATACAGTACCAATTTCATGGTACAAAAAATGTATTGGTTTAAAATGTTGACAGTTGTTGTGTTGGCTCAAAAAAGTGAAAATTTGGACAGTTGAGAATCTAAACTTTTAAAAATAAGCTTACCCCGAATTTCCACTGCATGCGGAACGTCAGCAAAAAGGCCATCTGCACCAATCACAGCTGAGCATTTCAATTCAAGTCAATGAGTCTAATTCCACCAGCTTCTTACTGGCCCCCTGTGGTTCAGTGGGCTTGGTAGCCGATCACCAGGGTTCTATTTATTTCCAGACACCACAGCATGCCACATAAATTCAGCACAGATTCTTCCAAGCTGGAAAGAAGGCCAGGCACAGACACAAAATAAAATATCGGGCTTCTTTTCAAAATGAAACACTATGTGTTTCAGGTGGTTAATTCCCAATCTCCACAAAAGTGTCTGATCTACTGGTCTGGACAAAGTGGATTTCCTCCTCTGGAAGGACACAATCTCCTGCTTATATGATTACATGGCTGCCTTTATAGAGACAACTCATTATTGCGTGATTGCATGTGAATCTGCAGGTTCTTGTGAGTCCTCACGATTCCTGCTGTCAGAAATTTGCCAGAAGGTTTGCCTCACAAACGCATCCGGTAGGAATTGGCGAACAGCGAACAATCACTGCACAGCATTGCAGTTCATGCGCGGTGGAAATTTGGGGTCAGAGGGAACTCATATGAACACGTCACTGCTTCCGTCACATCTAAACTGGTAATAAACTCATCTTCTAATAGGCGAAACAGCCATATTCATACATGTATTTAATACCTGAAGCACAAGCAGAGAAACAATAACAACAGTGGTGTACTACAGCCGTGTTTAGGCTGCTAAATCTACTCAGCTTTCAGTATTTGAGCTTGCATTTCCTCTCTGAACACACCTCTCATTTGAAGATTACCTTTAAGTGCAGACCTGCAGTGTTAGATTACATGTTGACAACTTATAGCCTGGCATGCTATGTTTTTGTTGAGCACCGAAACCATCCTTCATCCTTTTACAATGTTATTAAATGAATGAGTTTGTTTGAACACAAAGAAAATACATTCCCTCTTCTAATTGAGCCATAACTATCTCAATGAGTACACAGTAGCTCTGCTGTCTCGAAACACAATAATCAGAGTCCCACATGTGGTCGCTGAAGCTCCTTAGTCTGCAGCAATGTCTGTTTTTGCAGGGTTTTTCAAAGCAACATAGGCCACATCGCTCTGTAACAATACGCTGCAGTTATAACACACAAGCCTCTCCAAATGTCAGCCAAAGGATTTTGAGGTGATGTGGATGGAAGTGAAATGGTGACCAAGAGAGAGGGAAAGAGAGAGAGAAGGTCACAGTCACAGAAAGCAAGCAGTGCGAAAGAATGAACAAGGCTAAATCCAAACAGAGGACAGAGAGAAAAGACAGGAACAACAGGTCAAACTCACCTGGGGGGCAGGTGGAAATGTTGGACAGGGTGGAATAAGAGAGGCAGAAGTGAAAACATTGTTGTGACTCCAGGAAGCATGGCGGGGGAGTTTTGAGGGTGAGAGAAAGCAGCACTGAAGTGTCATTTAACCTCGGCAGCTCTTGATCAAACGTTCACAGGAGAATATAAAGATGCATCAGCTGCTTTTATTTGGTTGTTTGAAATTTTTAAAAATGCATCAGATTGTACGCACAGAGTAAGAGAGTTACAAACCCTGTGATCTCATGGACCTTCCTCTCAAGCTGAGCCATTCAGCTGGAAGAAAACAGTGAAAAACTCTGGGGTAAAAATGTCTGCAAAGTTTCATCCAGCAACTACTCTGCCTAGACAATGGTTTGGTAATAGCCGTGACGTGCTGCCTATTTAGGATTAAAAAAAAGCCCCAGCAGGGATGGAGATGGTGAATGGGTGTTGATACTGAAGCCTTCATCAGAGCTGAAAGTGCTCAGAGTCAGCAGAGAAGAAACTGAAAACTGGAGTATAGTCCAGGAGTGCAGATTCCTTTTAAACTTTCAGTGTTGATTTTAGCTGCTATTTTGAGTTGAATCTTTAAACAATGATATCTATTAGTTATTTGTAGCTCTCTTCAGTGATTTTTCAGCTTTAGTTGACTAAAATTCAAAACATTATTGCCCAGATGTGGTGTGTGGTGACTTTTCTATTGTATGTTACAGAGGCTGTGGTTTCATGGCTTGATGTACAGTACAGGCCAAAAGTTTGGACACACCTTCTCATTCAGTGTCTTTTCTTTATTTTTTTTTATATGACTATTTACATTGTAGATTATCACTGAAGGCATCAAAACTAAGAATGAACACATTGAATTTTGTACTTATAAAAAAAGTGTGAAGTAACTGAAAACACCCTTTGCTCTTGATGACAGAAGTACTTAATAACTGACTCTGACAGTCACAAAGTAACCCTGACAAGGCACACTTGTGAAGTAAAAACCATTTCAGGTGAGTACCTCATGAAGCTCATTGAGAGAACAGCATAAGTTTGCAGCGCTATCAAAAAAGTAAAGAGTGGCTACTTTGAGGAATCTAAAATGTGAAACATGTTTTCAGTTATTTCACACTTTTTTCTTAAGCACATGATTCTGCGTGTTCAGTCATAGTTTTGATGCCCTCAGTGAGAATCTACAATTTAAATAGTAATGAGAATAAAGAAAATGCATTGAATGAGAAGGTGTGTCCAAACTTTTGGCCTGTACTGTAAATCCCAAAATTATTCAATAAGCAGTTTGCTGACAAGTTTTACCAACTGTTTTGATACGTAACAAGTCAACCTAGCGTAACGAGGTGAAAGCCGGTGTGTCAGCAGCTACTGTAGCAGAGGCAGACATGTTTCTGTCAATGGTTCAATTCTTGCCCAGTGCTGCTGAACTGGGACAAGGACAGTGGTCCGGTTAACTTAACTGCACATGTGAACACTCTTATTGTTACTGTTACTGCTACAGCAAAATCAAAACCAGGTTCAACTTCATAATGACTGAGCGGTTATATCATGTGTCTCATGTACAGAGGCTACAGTCCTTTAAGCAGGTAATCTAGGTTTGACTGTCTCCACACACCAAGCACGAGTAAAATCATTCACTTGAGTGAATTACATATTAAGTCGATGCAAAGATACAGTGCAAATTGGGCGGGAGCTGCAAATGTCTCAAACTGAGTGAATATTCGTGTCCCATAACCAATCAGCACAAAGGTTGCTTGGTGACATATAAAAATGGATGATTGTTCACTGGAATCTAAAATGGAGGACAAAATAATCGTGTCAGTGTGTGGGTGCCCTGAATTATATGATACATTTTCTTTCAATTATTGAAACTGGAATAAAAAGGAGCTCGCCTGGAGGCAGGTGAGTGAGGAGATAGGATTACCTGGTAAAATGTTAAAAACCTTTGTCTATCACTTGATCCCTGAGATTAAATTGGCAGGGTTACCGTCAAAATTAGCATTGATGTGTGAATGAAGCGAGTAAGTACTATTCATTTGCACGTCTAGATTCACGCGAATTATGCCAGTAGATGATTTTACTTGCGCTTGGTGTGAGCACCCTGTGAGACTTCATGCTGCATGCCCCTCATTCTACACTCTTTCCTCCAGGTCCAAAGAAGTACCAGCTGCCCAACCAGGATGTGTCAGAATCTTAGACCCATCAATCGAGTAAATCCAGAGCTGTAGCTGACCCTTCCCAAAATCTTCTAATCCAGTTTATGTTTGAACTGTTGCTGCAGAGGTCCTCAACACGCCAAGTTTTTTTTTCCCTACTGAAGAACTTAAAAATGCACTTAAAAAGAAAACAATAAAATAGACTTCCAGCAAAAGAATTCTCCTCTCCATCTTCCAGACAATGTTCGAGCCCACGTCTGATTTGCAAGTGCATATGAGTGACAGACAGATATTTTTTGCTAATATGGTGATGATACAATATTTAACATTTCTATGGCAACAGGCAACAAAGTCGACTAATTTCAACACATCTCAATTCTGCAGAAAGCCTTGAACAGAGATAAGAGAGTGAGTGAGTGTGTGCAGTGCTGGTGTTTGACTGTGTGCAGCTCCATATATTATCAAAGTGTTTCTCCTCTTTAACTACACTTAGATTACTCCCACATCAATTACAGACCAAATTATTGATTCATCCCGCACAAATGAGGAAACTGACTCCAGACGGGTTTTCGTGAAGCTGCTTTGATTTGACAATATCGGGGAATGAAGAGCGTGAATGATGAGGATTAACGCGTATAGTTAACCGTGGTGCTGGATCTATAACACACACACACACATTAAAACCTACACACACTTTGTTCCAAAACTGCACTCTACTCTTTTAATGAGAATTAAGCTTTGAAAAACAGTGGTATCACATCCTGAAAAATCAATTCATGTAATGAAATTAATCTCAGACAAAAGCTCGATCGCTCAAGATTGTTAACAAAAGAGTCGCCCCCATTCATCAAGGTAGTCACACATTATTAGCAAAAAACACCTTAAACAAAAGACTGACTTTTAGACTCAAATAACCATTGGTGCTCTTATGAGGCATGTGATCTCAGTGCTGGTGCGTGTAATTATAGTTTCTCTTATGAGGCATAGACAGTTATTGTTATTCACACTTGCACACCACATATTCTACTGTACCCTCTCTGCATCACTGACTCGTGAAATCGACTCATCAGTAATAGGTAGGTACAGAGAAGGAGAGAGGGGGAACGGAGGCGGTGAGGGAGAGAGAGGTAAAATAATGTGCAGAAATACAGAAGAGTGAGAAAAACAAAAGAAATAACAGCGGAGTGAGAGGCTACAAGGAATTCACGTAGAGCTGGCTGATAATACAACTTATTATGAAGCTGCCTTTCTTTTATGAAAGCAAGCTGTACTACAGGCTGCAGAATAAAGGCCGAGGCACAAAGAGAATAAGGGGCCTTGTCTAAGACATGGATGAGTGTATGAAGGATGGTGTTGGTGGCCGGGTATTGATCGGGTATGCATAAGCTCAGCTCCAGAGAGCTGATCAGACCCTTTGGATGAGGTGTAACACACACACAGGCACAGACACCCTCACACACTTAACTGGCAGCAGTCAATAGTGAGGTATCAGCCAGTGTGCTAATGCAGTGCAGGTCTGGCTTAGAGGTGCCTTTCGATGGCTAACAATGTGTAACAAACACAAATCAGTGGATTAGAAACATGCAAAGGTGTCCCAAAGTTTTCACAATACACCTCTCAGCAGATAGAACTGAAACTCATGGACTGCCACAGTTTGCAGGCTTGCAATCGCCACAACATAACACACCCACAGCTACTGCATCTTTTTCTTCAAGATAAAGCTAATTGGTCAGGTCACTCTTCTGAGCAGGAACAAGCCCACCCGCTCAAAGCTCTTCAAGAGCCGCCTGGTAAGAGACAATGAATCTGGCCGATCCATCTGCACTGCAACATCCTTAGACTGGCTATAAAACAACTTGCACAAAGTGGCAATTTTTAAGACCACATGTGGAGCTCTGTTTATCATGTTTTGAGACAGCAAAGATGTCCCTATAATGCAACCAAACATGGACACAAGTGAGGTTACAAACTGCCAAGTTATGCAGAGCTGCTGCAAACGGCCACTTGTCCATTCCTTCATGACGATTATCCCCATCATGAGCACTGATTGCGATCATTACACCCTCGAAGTGATGTAACTATTGTTGAAGATGGGACCCCTTAGGTAGGGAGTGAATGATCAATCAAGCTTCAGACCGGCAGTTTGATGGTAGAACTGAAGCGATGAGATATTTGATGTCTAATACAACTCAAGGTGACGACAGATTTCGCATAAAATTTCTTTCATGGCATCCTAAAATCAACTGCAATTTTGGTATTTACGATGAAGGTTCCCTTTAGCTGTTTCAGAGGCCGATGAAAACAGATACTTGTCAGTGAAAGCTGCCACGTTTCTGAACCAAATGTTTGATTTCAAACAAAAAGCATGCTCGAAAACAACGAAGAGACTATTCCATGCGACCTCAAAAGCCTCCACAAGTGAAACTAAACAACCAAACCCCACAGCACTTTGAATGAATCAGCCATCTCCACCACATCTTCCATTTTTCATGTTCATAAGCAACGATCTGAACACTCACACATCTACCTACACAGCTCTTTTTCACCTTCCAGCCCTTCTCCTCTCAGTGTGTGGTCTCAATTTCCTCTCAACCCACCTCCATCACTGCAGCTTTTGGCAATCTCACTGAATAGCGTTTGATTGAAAGGGTGCAATCAAGCAAAGAAATGCTGATTGTTCTTTCTCTCACCGCCTGTCAGCATTTCAAATGCATATACAGTAATTGAGTATGATTGAGATTTCAAAATGCACAATTGCGTCTTTAGAATGAAGAGTGTTGTTTATGCACAGCTTATTCTTGGTGGAGAAACTAAATAATCAAAATGTTTACGTTTGATTACAGCTGGTTTTGTGGAGCTTGCAACTGCCTGACCTTCTCTGCTTTAGCTATAAACACACACAGTTTTCTTTACAGTTGCATTATAGGAAAGAAAAACTTCAAACAGCTTCTTAATGGTTTATGCATCTTTGGCTGTGATTCTCTCATGTTTTTACAATCCCCCCATCTCTTACTCTTCCCTCTCTTCCTTTGTTCTCATTTCCCCTCAGTCTTGTCTTGTACTTACATCTGTCTCTCTGACTACAGTGGTCCCAGTAATAACCTGCTCCGTCTTTAGGGAAGCTGCAAACCCAGCAGCCAGTCCAATCAGGGTTGCAACATATAAGCATATATTTCTTCCCTTCTTCTTTTGAGCCAAACGTAGAGGGATGATGGAAACATATCACGAGATGGATGATTCATACCACTGGTGCCTATATGCATGGGCCAAATTGAGTCTTCCAGCAGTTGCACTACGGCTTGCATGCTACATCTGAGCATTTAAGCATATGCTGCTGATGGAGTATTGAGGAGCTTCAAATTAAATCCCTGCAGGATTTCATGACCTACCCAAAGAAAATAGCGCATATGCATGACAATACCTACCTGTCATAGGAAATGACCAAGGGCCCCGTCTGTCTTAACCTGATTTATATGTAATCCTGTGTGCATGCTTGTGTGTGTGTGTACAGTCTGTGCATGTTATCTGTGGGTTAGAGAGAGGGGGAGAAGGTGAGTGTGAGAGTGGTCATCCATCAGCCTCAGGACAGGACTGTGGATGGTGATTATAGTGAGAGGGGGATCAGTTCTCCTGATTGATCTACCTCTCTCTTTCCCAGGTCACAGTTCAAGAATGACCATTTCACACTTTTCACTGGCAAAAATCCACACTCAGAGCCATAAATCTATAGTGTGTGTGCATGTGTGTTTATCACCGCCACTGTGTCTGCTTGGCATGTCAGGCTCTCTTCACCCAGATTTTCTGGCACTTCTAAATAATTCAGCTACCCAGCCTTCTGCTTGGGAAATATTAGATGAAATATTGAAATGTTGAAATTGCAACAAGGAGCAGAGAAATTGTGGTACAAACAAGAAAGGGTAAGACAAGAGATGGCATCCAGAAGAGAGCAGAGATAGTGAGAGTTGAGATGAGAGAAACTGCTTTGAACAAGGCCTGCATGGTATGAGGAAAAGCATGTGCAACAACACATTGAATAAAGACACAAAGCACAAACAATAAACAGAAATTAAAGCATGCATCCTGCTTATTACAGCTGTTATGTCTGTCTGTCAGCAGATGATTAAGTATTTTCTTCCTGTAAGCTCTATTTATCATCAGTTGGTGGTAGCTGATGATGGCACAGTGATATCATGGTCAGCAAACCATTTGGTACTACTTTTGCAGTGCAGTGTGCAGAGGTGCACTTATATTTACAGACCTCCATTAAACTAGTAAAACATGCATGCCGTGCAAAAAAAGAAAGTTTGCACGTTCTTCTCTTAGGTCCCTCTGGACTATTGGTGCAGACATGGACATCAGCCTTACCGACATAATAACGTAAAGCTAAAATTAACTACTATCAGGCCTGCTGACTGTAATCACATTAAATTTATTTAACATAGTCCATAATTACTGATATCCTAATCCTGTAAACTGAATTCATATTGTTTCATTACTTGCTCTGCAACAACAACTTTGCATGAGCTGTTGTTGTTGCTGTTGTTTTAATGTTGCTGCTGTCCCGTCTCTCTCTCTTACCCTTGTTCTCATTCCACTTTCCATCCCCCTCCTTTGCTCGTTCTCTCTCTCTTTCCTATACTCCCTTGTTCTCTTTCACTCCCTGCCCTCTCTCCCACTCCACTCTCTCTCTCTCTCTCTCTCTCTCTATCTCTGTATTTCTCACCAACTCAGCAGTAGTTTGGTGGCTGTCTAGCATGAGTCTGGTCCCTCCCACGGTTTCTGCCTGTTAAAAGTAAGTTTTTCCTTGGTACTGTCACTCATGTTAGATGAGATGGGTCAAATCTGTCCCATCTCAAGGTTGGGTCTTGGTAATCCATCAAACAATGAGTGTGGTCTAGACCTGCTCCTATTTTTTTGGAAAGCGTCTTGGGATAACGACTGTTGTGAATTGGCACTACATAAATAAAATTTGATAAATTGATTGATGATTGGTTTGCACTGAGCATTTTTCACACTTTTGTGATACCCTTATTCAGATGCTCATATTCTGCTGACACTGGAATCAATCATATTTCACTATTTCACCTACAGATACATGATCAAACAGGAATCAGAGAGATAATAAACATATTATACACAAACACATTATTTATCATGTAAACATGTTAGATGTTTACGGTGTGGTCTGGTCTCATGGGGATATAAAATGAGATGATGCGTGTATAAATTATTCACATAAATGAGTTCACTGTGGTTTGATTATTCAGCCGTTGCTCTCTATGCCGTTAATTGCTTGTCATGTGTATTGTAAACCATTATGAATGTGCAATCTCTTATGTCATCTGCCTCTGAATTGAATGTTCATTTGGTGAGTAAACGCCATCAATTTGTATGTTTTTGAGTTATTTCTCCTTCTGGGCTGAGGCCCAAAGCAAACTGCTGTGAGTGTTTTTTTTTAATGTTGCAATAATCATCAAAACTTTTATTTAGGCTTTACTCGAACATGAGCTTTTTCACCTGAGATTTCTGGGTGATTTTGGTGAAACTGCAAAGCCGCCGGGCCCTTTGATCTCCCCTCTCTGTCCTCATCACTCTCTTTGTTTATCCCTCTTCCAAATCAGTCATCACTCTGCCTCTCGTTTTCCACCCTCCATCTTTCTTTTTTTCATGTTGCTAGCCCAGAGTGGGCACCTCTGGCTGCGGAAACTGCTAGATAGCCAGGCGGCCCCCCGGCCTTCCCTGGCATCATCATTTTTGCTTTTGACACATTCAACCTCAGGCAATAACGCTTGCTCTGTGCCACTCTGCTTCTCTTAATCTCCCTGACTCCAAGCCTCAAAAAAAGAGAAAAAATCTCTGTCTTTCAGCCTCCCCACCCCTGCACCTTCTTTATCTCCTCTCCTCACCTGTTTTTTCCCCAGCTGCTGCCAGATGTTGGCCCCCTCTACACCTTTTCTTCCTTATCCACCCCCTCTCGCCTCTCCCTTGCCTATCAATCCCCTTTATCTCCCTCGCCTCCACCCTGAAATAGACAAGTGCTTCACATTTACTTTGCAATAACACTTATCTCCACCAGGTCCTTCACCCCAAGCCCTCTTCACACCCGTGCCCTCTGATCAATAGCTCTCACATGGCAAACAAACATCAGCAGCAGCCAAACATTTGTCAGGCTACAGTGCACGGTGGTGTTTTTCCTCACACTCTAATGCAATGACTAATTGGATTTAGAAATTGATTTCGGGGAGGCAGGGGGATTGCCAAGCAGTTTGAAGGGAAGGAGAATAAAGTGAAAGGGCTACAGATGGATGCCTCGATGGAGCAGAGCGCAAAAAAACTCTAACCCAAGCACTACTCTACATGACATGCAGCTCACATACTCTATATGCTCTTTTTATAAACCCTGAGCACCTGTAAACTCTGTATTCTCCTGCAGGAACTTCATTCAGGTCACCCCACAGTCTACCCTGTAATGAGCTTTGAGGATTCTCGCTGGGAGTGACAGAGCTACAGCCAAAGGATGCTCCAGGCAGGTGCTTGTAAGATTATGAACAGCAACTGTAATCCTCTCTCTACAAACCTTTCTGACATTGAATTCTGGGAACGCTTTGTGCAACAATCGTTGGAACTTTCCCAATCCAACGCACTGACGATCAGGACAACTTCGCCCTAAGACTGGCCAGTTGTGCAGGGAGAAAACCGCAATCGCAAACAAATCTATTCAGCACTTTTCAAACACATATTTACAGAGTGCTTTACAACAAGGCAGGTTGACTGGTTTTAGGGATTGAATAGAGAGGTGTGCTCATAAGTAGAAAATGTAGAGATGAAGCACAGCAAATCTAGTTGAAAAACACCTTGTAATAGTTTGTTTTTAAGTTGCACAAAGCCCAGCATGAAAGTACTCTAAACTTATTTCAAACCAAAAGAATTATTGATCAGCAAAGAAAACTATGATGTGAAAATTCCTAAAAAAAAAAAAAGAAATTCTCAACTGAGAAGTTTTCAAGTGAGTGAAATTGGTGCTGATGTCTCCTAATGACCTACAGAAGCAAAAAACTATCAGCAAAAAGACTGATTAACAGAGAAGCTATTACAGAAAAGACAATTTTTATAGTTTGCAAAAAAATATATATGAGTACAATGTTGGACCAAAAAACCAATGTGGGCAAAGTTTTTAAGTATTGTGTCAGTGTTATCTCATCCTGCATTGTTTTCATGGTTGCAAGGAAATTTTTAGACTCTGTCCAAACTTTACTGCCTGAATCAGGGTCTGCAATGTACTTGTAGTATGGCAACAGTGGAGGAGGTTTCCGTAGTACTTGGAGGAGGGGAGGTCCTTAGGTTTTATTCACACAGATATACAGTATCAAGTAGTACCAATCAGACACAAACAAACAAACCGGTAGCCGGCCATGTGAGTGTGGTGCATGTTCAGCACATATAAAGTAATGACGTCAGCACTCCTGCAGGTCAGATCGAGGTCAGTTCTTATTGTAAACAAATGGCACCAGAGTCTTAGTTTAAGCTAAGTGACACACCCTTTCAGGTAGCAGGAGTGTGGTTTGTGCACCAGCTTTCACACCAGCACAAAAGAAACACATTAATTTGGGCTTATGCAGCAAAAGTGAAAACTGATAACGTTTCTTCTCTCTTGATCAGCCACCAGTAACTTGCAGATAAATTAAGCAAAATGGATCGAAACAAACAAACACTGATGCTGCAAATAATAAGAAGCAGAAGGTTGCAGAGAAAGGTGATACTTCTCAAGGCGCAGACAAACTGAAATGATCCGTTGTCACATTAAATTGGCGTCACTTCGAATGTGAAAACAAAAAGGGAGTAAATGATGCGGAAAGAAATCAAGGTAATTACCTGGGGGCACAAAAACCTTGAGTATTTCAGCATTTGGAGTGTTTGTGGGTTGAGGTGAGGTTATTGCTAAGAGGATCAGTTTGGTAGCAACCTTATTACACTGATGGGCTGAGCATGTGGGCATGGATTATGGGGACTGGTCTCCTTTTGGACGATGTGATTCCACTAACAAGAGCAACTGATTAAACCAATGCTTGTCTTTGCACATGTCCACTTTTTTAATGCAGGTGTGTGTTACTGTGTGTAAAAGAGTTTTACAGGTTGTAGTAGACTAGAGGATTAGTACAAGAACAAGAGTGGATCAGAGGTACCAGAATAACTACAAACACCGAGAAACCATGATGTGGTTTCCTGCAGTGTTTGACGTTACTAAAAGAACAAGGACATGATACACGACCTCTCACTATTGCTAAGAGTCATGGCAGTGACTGCTGGGTGGAGTTGGTGTCATTTGGCAGTTACCATGGCGATGATGGGCCTGTCACAGCTATCTTTGGATGCCCAGTTTTAAACCACCCGCCGAGGGGCAAGTAGCTTGGCACGGATCGGCCTTGTATCAGACCTGGCACTGAAGCAGTCAAGTGGACATGGCATACTGGGCATCGCCAAAGGGGCTTAAATCTGTGTGTGTGTGTGTGTGTGTGTGTGTGTGTGTGTGTGTGTGTGTGTGTGTGTGTGTGTGTGTGTGTGTGTGTTCAAAGCTTTAAGGCAGTTTGTGCACCCAGAAAAGATCAAGAACAGGGCTGTGTATGCTAATTTGTGATGAATAAAAGCAGACCACTAGAGTTTCAGATATGAAAAGCACAACAATGAGCTGCTTTTTTCCTAGTTTCAGGCTCTATTGTGTAAAAGGTTGTAGAGTTAGAGTCTAATGATGGTTTTCAAAAAAGTGACGCCTAACAGAAATGGGATTTGTACACATGGATATTCATAACTGTGAATGCTTAACAATAAAACAACTTTACAGAGCCTGTAATGTAGAAAACAGTGCTAGAAATTGTGTCATGGCAATAAGATGGTGTAGTTTGTGGGGAAACCAGACTTATTATTTATTAATCAGTTTTGTAGTTAGCAGTTTGAAAGATGATTAACTGCTGAATATTCCTTCAACACTAGTTCAATTTCATGACAGACTTGACTTTATCTGCAAAAACTGTAGCCTAGCTTAAAGGGATATTCTGGTGTAAATTTAAGTTATGGTCAAACACATCGTAACACCTAACTTCATCAACAGTACATATAGGGTCCCAGCCATAGTACTAGCCATCAAACATCTTTTTAGCTTTGCCTGATTTCCTAAGCTAAACACAACTCACCCACTCTCTTCCAGCAGCCGCTTGTTTGTGGGGGAGCCCTGACGAGCCGATCACCGAGTGCAGTAGAGTTTCCCAGCTCAAGGAAGAACATTTATGATCATTACTTCATGGAAATGCAATCAGACCGAGATGCTAAGGGAAGAGAACTACTATGTCTACCGTGCAAAATGATTATTGTGATGATTAAAATGGAAATGATCTGCTGCACTCGAGTCACCAGGGCTCCACCCACAAACAAGTGGCTGCTGGAAAAGAGTGGGTGAGTTGTGCAGTCATTTTGCTAAAGAAACCAGGCAAAGTTAAAAAGATGTTTGGTGGCTAGTACTGTGGCTGGATCCCTATATATACTGTTGATGAGGTTAGGTGCTGTTCTGAACATTATTTGTGGCTATAGAGTGGCTTTTGGTTGAGGTTTGCACGTGGAGACGTAGACCGCTGTGTATTGCTATCATGTGGTCATTACTAAAGTTGGTATAACTAGAGAAGCAAGCAGTCAGCAACATTCATCTCTCAAGGGGGTGTCTAACTCAGTGTTACGGTGTGTTTGACTCTAACTTAATTTTACGCCAGAATATCCCTTTAAATCCTGGTTCTCCTGGCAGTTACTAATGAAAGGGTCTGAGCTGACTTTCATCCATTGTGGCTAATATGCTTATGTAACTCATACAACATTTAAAAAACTCAAAACTATCCATTTAAATTGAACTGTTGGAAAAGCACATTGTTGTGTAGTTTTGCATCAAGTTATTAGATAGTACTTTCAAATGCAAACTAAATATTGTATCCATGTCAACACAGTGTTTTTCAGAGGGTCAGCAAGGTGGGATATTTTTGGGGCCCAAAGTCCCTGATGGCGCCAGTGATTAGAACGAGAAATTGTGTCATCTTAACGCTCTGCAGCACACGCAGCAAAACACCACAATTAGCTGCACAGGTGTGAGATTTCAATGCACTATGACCCACATCATCAAGTTATTAGTTCAAGAAAGCAGCCTTCTGAGTTGAATCCCTGCACTCTGCGTGTACGAAATATATATATTTTCTCATGACGGCACACTGCAGGCTGCTGAAACAGTAACCCCTCTGAAACCTGTCTCGTCTCAAAAATCCCATTTCACTCAGGTGCAAAAGATCAATGTTGGTCCTTGCAGTATCAAGTTCCCTTAAATTTCAGTCTTTGTGTGAACATTGTTCTATCAAAGTAACATGTCCTAAAAAATTCTTGCCATGGGCACTTTTAAGATGTTTTATTTCCACCAGCTCCTTTCATTTTTGTCCAAGATGAAACTGAGTTTGTTTTTTTTCCAACTTCACCAGCACTGACTGACAGCCTGAGTGAGTGAGTGTGTGTGTGTGTGTGTGTGTGTGTGTGTGTGTGTGTGTGTGTGTGTGTGTGTGTGTGTGTGTGTGTGTGTGTGTTTGTGCCGCGTGTGCTTGTACATCTTATCTTGTTTTCTCCACCATCTCAGTGCTCAGCAGCCCACAGCTGTCTTCAATGTCTATCTGCGTAGGGTGAGTGACTCAGTGATCTCCTGAAGTCCATCTTCCAGGCTCTTCTCACAGGCTCACCTATTATCGCCTGCTGACTCAAGCCAAACCTAGAAAGTGTTTTCAACAAGTTTTTACCATCAGCCTATTGTGAAACACAATCACGCAGAAACCCACAGCCCCTAAAAACTTCAAGAATCACACATGCACACAAACAAGCATTCGCGGGAAATAACATTTTGTGCATCCAGCCATCCCTTGAATGCACACTTGAACACAACACAATCTGAGCCAGATCACACACACACAAACAAGCCATCTATCTCTATCCCCTTTATAAGCAAAATCCTCTCACATTCATATGTACATAAACAAGAACCCGTGCGTTCACGCAGTGACAGAAAGATAAATAAATGCCAGGAATAAAATAAATAAATCAAAATGAACAACATGCTCAGATTGCTGATATGTCAGACAGCTCACTCCTTATCTCCCACCTCGCCTGTAAAAAAACACCCGGGCTGATTTACAATTCTGAATGGGGGGGATAGGTGGAGGGAGGTGAGGGGAAAAGATAGGGAGGATCCAGGTTGAGGGGTTGTTGTATGTTGCATTCTCTCACTTTTCTCATTATTTGCAATATTAAAGCTGCTGTTTCCCCCTGTCTGCTTCCCCCTCCCCCCGTTGCTCAAGCAGTCTTGGATTTCCTGTCAAAGCTATAATGCAACTCAGCGATGAGGTGCCAGATTAATGCATGCGTCAGGAGTGTGTTGTCATCCACCCTTCCTTGTGCAGGATATAATGTGTGAGTGTGCATATTCTCCAGACCTGTTGGGAAAGCCGAGGTGATAATTATGGTTTCTTGCAGATAGGATTATGGCATCCATTGGGAGATCGCTGAGGGAGGACTAAGAAAGCATAGCAAAGAAGTGACATTTACTTTCACCTGATAAGGTAGATGGGATTCATTGCTACAACAGCGAAATGACAGTAATATTGACTGACTGTCTTATCAGCTATGGAGAATGTCATTTACACATTGGGCGCTGCAGCAGGAAGCAGACTACTCTTAGCTGTTCAGTGTCAAGGACATTAAATATAAAGACTTGGGTGTAAATTAATACCAGCTGATATGAAACTGCATCGAGAGACCGCTGCTTGTTAAATAATGAAGATCATAAAGTGATTTAAGGTGCTATTAACAAGCAGAGCCCCTGCAGTTCACACCGCTGCCTCGCTGCTTTGATTCCCTTTAGAACATTGGGGCCGGCCATCACTGTCATTCTCCTTATGAAGGGTAATGGGATCAAGCATTTGACCTTTCCCATATATTGTAACTTTATTAGCATCCATGGCAGCCAGCCATACCCTCATACTTGGAGAAGATGGATGCCCTTTTATGCACCGCGGGAAGGGCTGAACTTACTGTAACACTAAGATGAAGCTCCAGCTTTGATTTATCAAGCTGTATGATATCTGATCAGTGCAATCAGGGCTCTAATACTATCGGTCTTTGCTCCTCTGTCAGAATCCTGACTTTGGTATCCAAGTCAATTTTTTTATTTCTGAAAATACAGACACTGTTTACGCTTAGTTTTCAGTTATTCAGTACTACTCATTCAGCCCTTTACCCATGCATTGAGGCTGAATTGTGGTTAAGAAAAATCTAAATTTTAAAGTGGAAACAACTGAAAGGAGGCCTCTGCAAACTTGAGCCCTATTCTCCCAGGATAAGCATGATCAAGGGATCTCTGGTAAATTATTAGTTTCCCCTGACATCAGTATTTCAACTCAAGTTTGAATATTTTGCACAAAACACATGCTTTCAAAACACATTAAGGTCTTAATATGAAGTTTACAAGCTGCCACACAATAAAGCAGTTTGTATTTAAGGCTCCTTAGTTCTCCAGCTTTTCTTGTCCAGTAGTCAGAGATTAAGAATTGAACGTGTCTGTATGTCAGCTTCATTCATTTTTGACCCAAAAACAGACAGAAAAACTGCACAGACCGTCTAATGCCGGTACAGATTTGATTTTTATTATCTCTTTGTGATCCAGAATTTGGTTTACTTTGAACATTACAATGTCTATTTGCACAGTATTGCATTGTCGGACTCATGATTGACAGATTAATGGAGAAGGTGCACTATTTTTCATAGTATTTTTATTCCTCTTTTTAAAGTGTGCACTTTTATCACCCAGAATGCAATTCTGCACCCAAGAGTGTGGTCTTAGATTGGGTCAGGTCATGTGTCATGCTGGCAGCAGCTAAAGTAGCCTTAAGTGTTTCGTAAAAAAAGAAGAGACGAGCATGAGGCCGCTGAGGTCACACAAACTCACTTCGGTCAAGCTCAACGCCCCGTTATTTATCTTGAGAATATAAAAACAGTTATTCTGGATTTTTTTAAGAAATGCTGTTGTGTCTTATAAATGTTTAGATGACACAGTGGTCAGTAGAGTTAAAGACAACCCTCATCTTAACACTAAAGTAAAGCATCTTATGAGATTCTTTGAATGATATGAAACTATGCATGTCAGTGAATTACAATATCATGAAACTGATAAGATATAAGCATTTTTAAAGATAAATGTTTTAGGTTGGATTGATTTTTAGTGTAAAACTTTTGCCCTAGGAAATTATGTTTGGGTATTTTTCTTGACCAATAAAAACTAATGTCTAAATATGCAACTGTCACTTTGATTAGAAAGTAACCCTAGACGTCCTTAAAAATCTAACATCCCAGCACTCATCTGTTTCATCAGGGCTGTGTGGGTGTGATCTGACCAGATTTCAGCAGCTTTATCACTCACCAGACTGTGAACTTGACATCAAATAAAGTTAGTTTTCGTTTTAATGTGCAACTGTGGGTCAAAGACATGCATGCATTTTAGAGATACACATTTATATTCAGTGCTCATGAAAGCTGTGTGTCTGCGATGACTCTGAACTCGTCTGCTGCACTCTGACCTTGCAGAGCCTTGATAGAGTGCAGCATTCCAGCGTGTTGACACTCTGGTAGCCGTGCAGAGAAATCCCAATCACTGCCTACAACACGGCCGTACGACACCACGACTCCTCATGACTGCAAACATTTGATGCACTGGGCCTGAACACACACACACACACACACACACACACACACACACACACACACACACACACACACACACAATCAGTAACACCAATCTACAAAAACAGATTGGACTGGGCTCTGACAGACACAAACAAACCCCCAATACCTGCAGCAAGATGTGTGAAATTGTTAAGGTAAATCTCTCCAGGCGTATTGGCAGAGTGTGATTTGTAAAAACTAGGCTGAGGGGGGTTATTACCAACAAAGTGTAATGCGTACTGGCAGGGACATCATGCCAGTCAGAATTTGAACTCAGTCAAATCTAAAACAATCTGCTTGAATGGAAATGACGCACCTGCAGTCTGGTAAGCTTGAGAACAATAATGCACTAGTCTGGTGCATTGGTCACTTATCACTTATCAACCGTTGAATGTTAGACTATAATTCAGAAATGCTGGTTGAAGTTTGAATGACAGGTAGTTCTTGCACATGGTGTTAGTAATGCATTCTGTTACTTGTAACCTTCCCTCATTGGTTTTCCAGTTCTGCAGAGTTTCTGCATCCTATTAAAGACATCTCCTGTCTGCTTTTCTACCAGTCTTTTGTGCAAATCTAGTGCAACTAACACTCCTTTTGCAGGTTTGGCTAGTGGATCATTCACGAATATTGAATCAATGTGGACCCTTTCTTGCGTAAACCTATAAAAATGGCCGGCTTAACTCAACCTCCAATTGAGCCGGTGCAGCAGTGTGAAATAGTGGACATAAAGCAGCATCATTCACCTGCATGAGCTCCAGGGATGCTTCCTGCTGATTTCATTATTATCATTGATATCTATTCTTGAGCTTTGTGATGGAATTTTTTTTTTCATTTAAAATAAATTGTATTTATGTTACATAGCTTGTACTATTCTACAAGACTACATAAGTTAGTGAAATAAACTTGACACTGGGTTGATCAACTTGCAACATCAACTAGGGATATGAGATGCATGTAATGCTGTCTGATCGTACACAGCGATGAAGAAAATGAAAGACCAGAGGGGGAAAACTGCAAGTTGGAGAGATTTGACTGCTTCCAGCATCAAGTCAACAACTTTTTCATTTTTGATACCACGTGCATGGCTTATGAACATGCTCTCACGCCTGACAAAGCATGAAATTGTCCTGTCTGGGGACAAAAAAAAAAACACTGATCCAAGGCTGAAGTTTTGGAGGTCATGACTAAATTATTTTCATCAGGGAATTACCTTTGTTTTTGTTTTGGAGTGAAACACTTTTTTATTTTAAGATTTAATGTCACAGATAGCGGTCTAATACCAGCAGCAACATCGAGGGGCCAACCTGGTGCAGCTGCCGGGGGGCGACTATTTCTCTGATTTTACATTTCAAGCAAAGTAAGAAGTATATTATTTTAGGATGCAGCAATTTGAGGATTGGAGAGGTTTCTATAGTTTAATTCTTAGTCTTGACACAGGGGAGCAAGCTTTCATAAAAACACATTTAGGCCATTATGCATGCAAACTCTAAGCAGCGTTGTAACTCAGATTAAGTTACGTTGCTGCTTTTAACTGTAATGTGCTGTCAAGGGTCTCCCTAAAGACTAAAAAGCACATTTAACATGTTTCTGGTAAAATCATACATTTACTGTGAATGACTAAACCATATGTTTTTATTGTTTCAAAGTGCTTATGGTAAATTTCCCTATCTTTAACCTTCAGGCTGTCACAGTGTTCATTTTTTTCACTTGATAGTCTGACTTCAACGTTATGTTTTTATTATAATTATTTCCACACACACACAGCAGGTCTGCCTGTGTGAGCCTTAGGGATATAGAGCTGTTGACTTCAAAACAAAGGGGTCAATAAAAAGCTTAAAATCATGGATACTTGTTGCAATTTTAATTAGTTGAATATCTAATTAAAAAATAAACTTCTGTTACAGCTTCAAGCCATAAATCTGGTATCTTTTAATGAAGCCCTGCATACTCTCACAAATTCAAATTATTGCACATACATTAACCTTTGCATGAATTCTCACCATTAAAGTGTTAAACTGTCCCCATCTCTCTGTCTTTGTAATACAAAAATACGCGTAGTCTAGACCTGCTCTTATGGAAAGCTACTTGGGATAATAGTTTAATTTGGTGCTATATAAATAAAAAAATGATTGATTGATTGATTAAATGGGAGGGTTTGGAGAGAAGGCAGCTTTATTGAGCCCCTGCAGACAGGATCATCATCAGGATGGACTCAGTTGGGTGGATAAAATTAGCATCACAAAAAAGGCTATCAAACAACATGCCAATATCGATTAATTGAATGTATCACAGAAAAGTCATGCACTGGTTTCCTTCTGTACAGCTGCTTGAACATCATGGAAAGTAGCTTTTATTGGCCTCTACTTCTCTTGGTAGAAGTTCGAATCAAAAGTGCAATCAGAGCTTCTTAAAAAAATTAAAAAAAGGTTTTCCACAAGGATCAATCCTGGGACTCTTTCTGTTAATAACATTGTCTCCTCTAAAACTAGCTGCAATATTCATCTTTATGCGGACGACACTGTTCTGTATTGTTCTTCTCACTATTTACAGAGAAAAGACAGCTTTGTTTTAAAGCCTTACAGACTATCATCACTTATTAGTCATAAGTTGACACTTATCACAAGCAAAACTAAAGCTATGCCTTTCTCCAGAGCAAGAGATATTGATTTCAGCTGTCTGCAACTATCCACACTAGATGGTACCAATGTTGAAAGAGTCCAAGCAGATAAATATCTCAGTATCTGACTCGAGGAATCATTTACATTATAAACTCATATTGAAAACTTTATTGTCAAACTTCAGCAGAAGCTCCGACTTTTCACTACAAACAGATCCTGTCAAGAAGAGAAACTGCAGTTTCCACCCTCATATCTATAACTCTGTTCTTAGATTCATAACTTGAGATCCCTATGACAGACTGGCAGAGAGGCATGGTAAGCACTTATATCTTTCCATTTATAGATCTCCCTATGTTCACCGACATGTATAACACCCTCCTTATAAGTAGATGATGCCTCCACTGTACCAATTAACACTCACACACATATAGAAACACCGCACCTGATTTAATCGTTTTAATTTGTTACCAGCAGTCCTCCGACACAGCAGCTTAGGCAAGGTGTTAGTTACCTATAGAGGCTGTTTGCATGGAAACACATTCAAAAGTTGACTTAACCAGAACTTTCCAAACCAGGTTCCAGAGCCGCATTTTACTGTATCATCACATTCACCTCTCTGTCTGCACTCAGTTTGATCATAGTATGAACAAAGCACAGACTTACTGTATCACACATCAGTGTTTGAAGCTTTCGATGTCTCTCAGCCGTCATGTGGGCTGTGTTTGCCTCTGCTCCATGTAACCCTGCACACAGTACCTATTAAAAACCTAATGGCTGTTTGCCAGCAGTCGACAGCTGAGGGCAACGAGACCAGCAACCTTTAAGAGTGGATAATATGATGATGTGATCGTAACTTCTCATTAAAATTCACTTTGGGCTGCAGATTATAACCTTGGGACTCGGGGGGCCAGAGCGAGAAAAGAGGTCGGAGTCAGATGAGAGGAGCTGACTATCCCGTGGGTAGAAATGTCTGTGAAGTGATCTAAACAGCCAGCATGCTATCACAGTAACACTCTCAAAGCTGGGTTCAAGTGATGTAGTTTTCCACTTTTTCACAGGGTTAAACACAGTGTTAACTGAGCTTTTAAAAAGATGTGTACTCTTAGCCACCCATTTGGGCTTGTAGAGATGTAACTGTAGGTACCTCTATTACTCCCCTCATTGTAAATAAGTGTTATCGTGCCGGGCCGGCTGCAGCTGTGTTTTCTTTACAAGAATCCAAGTCGAGGGCGATTAATTTTAAGAGTACAATTAAGAGCTTGTGTCATTCAGGAAGCTGGAGACACTCCTGCCGCTTTCTGGCTTTGTCCAAACATGAACACACACATGCAGACAGCCGACAGGGAAACCATTCTTATTAGTATTTAGACTGATGACCAGCCTCAACAATAAGCTCAAGCCTCCTGGACATTCACTGCAGAACCAGCTGGGGGTTAAAAACAAATCGACCGTCTGTTTTTTTTTTTCTCCCCACCCGGGCCCAAATGACAGTACTCTCCGAGGCTCAGCCATCATGGCGTGAGTTAAATTAGTTCTATTGACAACGAGTTTCCAATAACCGCAGGCTAAACTTCAGAGATTCAGCTTGTATTTGTGATTACATGTCAGGGAATGAAAGCATAGAAAACAGGGCTCGTGGGGGACAACGAGGCAACAATGCTTTTACCACAACAGCACAGCCCTGTACAGCTTCTCCAATTAGAATAAAGCTACCCTCTTCCTCGTGTGCATCGCCCAGAAGCCATGTTGTTAAACATTTCAGAATATGTCTCAATTATAGCCACCACATGCCTGAAAGTGCTGCAGACACCTCCACTAAAGTGTTACAAATGAATTTGTAGTAAAGTTTGTTCTCCGATACTCAAATTGGATGAGATAACAGCGGAGCTAATGGTTTCTAATTAAAGCACATCGGATTATTTGTTCCTCCAGGACGTGCAGCATCCAAACTCACTATCTTTAATGGCTAGTGGTAACCAAACTAAAAAGGCTGCAGTAGCTAGCACTCCACTTTGCCAAGTGTGAACACTTTCATTTCACACCTCCATCGGCGTGATTAACAAACTGCGGGTGGTCGACTTTGATAACGCTGCAATGCATGATGGGAGAGGAACCCTCTAACATGGTTAAAAAGCGGAAAGTGGAGTGGAAATAGAGACTAAAGTGGCCGGGAGAGGAGAGGCTTCTAGAAGTAAAGGGCAAGCTGTAAAAGCTGTTCTCAAGGCTTTTAGAGGCATGTTATTTGGACTACTTAGCCCAAAATGCACCACATGGGAGAATGCGCGGCTGACAGAAATTCTATCCACCACAGCTGAAGGAAAGTAATGGCAAGCATTAACAAGAAAGGCCCTCAAGGTCTTCAGGATGGTGAGCATGTGAAGAGAGACTGAAATGTGTCCCCCAAGCTATTCCTCTCCATATCCATGCGGATATGTGTGTGAAGACCTGCTACAGTCTCAGATTGACCTTGAGGATAGGGAGTAAGCATATTCACACACCAGCTCCCTTTGGATTTATTCATATATTCATTCACACGCGTATAAGCTCACACATGCAGAGAGCTCTGATGCATGTACATATAAACAGCCTCTCTGACTCTTAAACCTCCAGATGTATTCGCACATGCTTTGGCTGCAGCTCCACCAGAAATTCATCTATTTTCTAAAGAATATCTGTTCCAGTTGGAAAACAGCCAGACAACTGCATAATGTTCGGAGATGAAGCGAAAACATGACAGGAAGCCGTGTTAAAGAGCAAACGCCCTTTCCCCATCTCCACCTGGTCGTTTAGGGACGCTGTATCTGAAGCTACCTTGTTTACAGCCGTGTAAGGAGTGTTCACACCCTGACACAATCCATATTTAGACTCTCTACCTCTCTGCACAGCCTCTTAAGTTATTTCAGCATGTATGACTGCATGTGTCACATCGTCAGTACTGCGGCTGATGGGAGCTGAGTGACAGGAAGAGACACCAGGGAACTTAAGGTTGACGTTTTCATCACTGAATTCTGTTTCTATAATAGTTTAAGACAACTGACAGTCCTGATGTTGTTTCGCAGTATTTCCTATTGCAAGGAAAGATAAAAAAGTCATGGATGCATTTTTTAACAATATCAGTTTCTTTCAAACTTCGAATTTTTTTGAAATTTTAGGAGCTGATTGCTGCAGTTCTCTGTGAGCTCATAAATAGTTCTTAACTTGTTGGGGTGTCACTTCTTATACAAAATACAAGTCTTTGTTCAAGTTATGAGGAAAGCGTGTTATTTTAACTGTAATGAGGTATTTGAATTTAAAAAATATAGTTTCTAAAAGCATTCGGGCCATTGTAAACAGTTTGCCGTTTGACCCAACAGAAGGTACTTTCAGTGTCAACTGACCATTGCATGCAAGGACGTGCTCAATCAAATCTATTAGGAGTGGACAATAAAGATGCCAAATCCTCTGAGAAGTGCCTTTTTGAAGTTAGTTTGCAAGTCAAGAAACAGACCTAAATCAAAAGTGATTATTTTTTTCTATGACCTGTTGAAACAAATAAGACTATCATTACAAAACCAACAATTCATTCAGTGTTGTTCTTGATGCCAGTTTTGATGTTTTTGATGCCAGTATCCACTGCGTGGGGGGAAGGTGTCAGACCAGATGATTGACAGAGCGCTAACAAAACAGCCTTTTTTAATTGTTCCTCCACAAACGAGTGAGACATTTGATTTATGATAAATAATAAACACAATCTAAGCATGCATAACACAACATCAGCACCCTCACCACTGCTGGCTCGAACAAAAGGTTCACATCACTGAGGAAGTACATATCCATGTTTATGTAAAACACAGTTCACAAGCAGATATCTACAATATATGATGCAAAAAATCAACAGATGATTTTATTAAGATGCATTTTGCGGTCCAAATACTTTGTATGATTCTACAGCACACAGAGCGTACAGAAAAAAATAAAAAAAAATAAAAAACAGTTGCTGCATGTGTTTTATTGTACCGTGCAAACACAAACAGCTGATTGATTGCAAACAGGCATTGCTTCGTGCAGAGAAGAGTGTCTAATGTTTGCCGTTTAGACTGAGGACTGGGACACACCTTAAATAACCACTTGGATTAACCCCACTTTAGCTCAACATAAGCTAACTCTCCACTCAATAAAAAAAAGGTGTAATCACTCTGAACTATGCCAAGCAAAACAACAAAAAAAGACAGCCAAGGTAGGAGTTTCAGACTCAGTTGTAATTAAAGGAAAGATCATAAGCAGGAAAAAAACGTCTGCAAACAAGTCATTAAAATTACACACAGCACTTGAAGAGGCACGCAAGGTTAAAAGCTTTTATCCTCCTCTGCATAGTAGTCTGTGCACTAAATCCAAACAGCTCCACGGTCACATAAGAGTTTCAGTTTCTGGTTAAATTCAAAGGAAAAGTAAATCAAAGAAGTAGCTCTGCAAAACATGCAGTTAGAGAAAACAGAAAGAGGAGGAGATGACATCAGTGTCCTTAAAGGTAGTTCAGCCTCCTTAGAAAAGTCTATTTGGTGAGGAGATACTGTTAATTTTGATTTTCTCAAAGCAATGCCTTCTGGATGCACAAGCACAGGCTTGCATACAGGCCTAATTATATAATCATTATAATGACCCACAGGGTATCTTCACCTAATCTTGTTAATCTTTTCTCTCACTTTCTCTTTCTTCCAGTTTCACTCCTTAAGCTCTGTAGAGCCATTATCTAAATTATCTGTTCCACATCAAATTAGCTGCCAGCTTTCTCTCCACATGGCCATGTGACTCACTCTCACGGGAGGCCATATTCAAACACTGTATCACCTTACAAATCCACATAATAAAATTATAAATACATACATAAACAAGCCAGCCAGGGAGTAGTGTTGGCATTAGCATTAGATGAAGCAGAGTCGATTTCACTTTCCCAAAGGCGAGTGACTCGGGTACTCATTTGCAGCGTCGGGAAGCCTGTTTACTAAAGCAGGCTGGAGCTCTTTACAATCACCTACAGCAGAATTATGCATTCACAAGTGTGGGCAACATAATGGGAAATGTTGCGGACTGTTTGAAGCATGTCCTCGATGGTATAATTGTCTGCTGAAAGCTGCTAAAGCGTCACACGTGGACATATTCACTCTGGGGAATGTACTTTTACACAAATGGCTACAATTTCCCTCCAAACAGACAAAAGAACAAAAAAATTAAATAAGAGCAAAGTAAAGATAAACTCAGCTATTCTCATTTCAAACTCTGCCATAGATTGATGGGTTGTGAAATCTGATCAGCTAGACTACAGCTCATTTATCCCAACTATTGGAGGTCTCGCCGTTCCTCAGATTTACAGCCTCCGCTTTCATTAGATTTGTATGAAAACCACAAGAGACGATGAGAGATTCGCGCGATGAACTGTCACAGACACTTAAGTCGGACTTCATGGGTTAAAGCAGATTCTCCCTCTATCTTACCGCCACTGTTATTATGTTTCTACAGTTCATTCTTCTGCCCTCTCTGTGATGATGCCGCCCTGCCTCTTTCTGCAACTGAATATCTTCCTGTCCTCCAGGCAGGAGCGAAATTACATGCAGTTTATTGAGCTTCACTCTATTTTCAAACCCGATACTGCTGAATGGGCGTCTCAATAAACCAGGAGTGCTTGTGCAATGCAGAGGAAAATTATAGACAGTGTAAATGAGAGCTGACTGGGTCTTATCACGACTCGCACTGATGTCACTGCTCTGGTGACAGCGCCATATTGACAATTGTTCA
The DNA here is from genome assembly GCA_962446985.1 of Xyrichtys novacula. Lineage (NCBI taxonomy): Eukaryota > Metazoa > Chordata > Actinopteri > Labriformes > Labridae > Xyrichtys > Xyrichtys novacula. The sequence goes on from OY660873.1 coordinate 28,581,000, forward strand.
GTTTTAGTGCCTGTAATTGCAACATTAAATACCACGCCTCACTGGCTAAATACCAATTAAAAATCCCTGTTAAATACTGAGTTGTCATTTGTAATAAGGCGGCAAAGTTCTCTATTTGTTGTCAGTGAAAGCTCAGAAATCCAAATACTCCCCACTCAGGTTCAGGTTACTTCATTGGTATATTTATTCTTGCAACAAGCTGATGAGAGCCAGGTTGACATCCAATTACAAGACAAGCATAACATGTAACTACACAACACAATCAGTGAAAACTATCAAAACAAATTATAACATGGTGTTAAAAATTCTCTCAGACTGATAGAGAAAATAAGTAAGAGATAATCATACTGGTGAAAGAGATACATGAATAAATACCACCCAAATGAAAATAAGATACATAAAATCAAGGCAAAAGCAGGAATCTAACCAAATACACGGTGCTTACTATCTACAAATGCAGCTCCATTGTCAGCAACTGATGGCAGACTCATTGCAAAGGTGAAGATAGTGGAGCATCGGCAGCTCTCCACAGGTATCTATTCTTATATCTTCCAATTATTTGGAACCTTTGACAAGGTTTATGAAGACTGTATTTCCCATGAGCACCATTATATGCAATGGTAAAGACATACATTTGCTGTGGAGGCAAATGGTTCAGCCCACAGTATGCAGACCTATACTCCTGACCAGAGACCTGTGAGTTATAGCAGTGAGAAAACTCTAATAACAGAAATCCAATCTGAATGATGAGTGATTCATAAGGGTTCCTCCACAATGGACACTGTCGATACCATTCATAAATATGCTGTGTGTGAAATCTGTTGTGTTCAGCCATGTTTGCAGCTAGGTTTTACAGGACTCCTTCACAGCAGACTTGTTAAAAGAGTATTTTTTATTATTCTGTGACGCATGTGCAGGACATTTCATAACGCAGCCCGGACCTCTGAGTGACGCACACTGTATAGGACTTCTTGTGCACTGATTACAGCTGATTCTTCAGGGAGTGAGATTAAAGCTAAACCCTTGCTTAGTTCTCCATAGCAACAGTTTGTACCAAGAAATAGCAGACCATGCCTATGCCTATGTTGCTCTGTACAAACCAGTCAGAATCTAGGATGTTAAAGCAATGTTTTTGGAGCTGTTAAAGCTGGCTTTGCAGAAAATTGGGGTAATTTTACATGGCAAATCTCCTTTTATCAGTAAGTATGTGTTGCTTTTTAATCTTTGCAGACTTTTTCTACTTTTCCTTAATTGCTTTCCTACATTTTATCCCCCTTAGTTCATCCCGTGGTGCACAGAGGCAGGCTGTGAATATGATGCATGTTATGCTATGTATCACGGTATGACAGACTGGGGAGTTTATCTGCAGCTTTTCACTGAAGTCAGCAATGTTGGTGGCAGAGATTAAGGGTCACTTCCTCATAGGACTGCAATATAACCGTGCGAGCAGGGTTAAAAAAACCACTGATGTGAGTGATGTCATCTTTATCCTTTTCCGTATTGTCCCTGCAGGCCTCAAATGTGTCACCGTCACCATTCAAAGGTCCTGCACGTCATGGTAATGGAGATTCTGGTTCCCCCAGCTTACCCTTCACTTCATACAACAGACTGTATCATCAAGAAGAAATCAGAGAGACGAACGCGTTTGTACACAGCTCCCCTATCTACCTCCCACAGCCTGGCAGGCCAGTAACATATGGGCAAGGTCGTGTTCCCCTTCGCTGCTCTCCTGTGAAAGATAAGGCGTCAAAACAAAAGCAACTACATCACAACAAACGTAGAAACTTTCAGGAGCAGAGGATCAATGCCTGACCAAGCAAGAGGATACTGAGAGAGGGGAGAGATGGAGGAGAGGATAATCCAACAGCGGCTGTACACGGTCTCCAAAGAGAAGGTAGAGTGAAGAGGAAAGTCAAATAAACATTTCTCTGTTATCACCTGCCTCTCTCTGCCATCGCCAAGTCAATCCACAATGAGGGAAGTAAGCAGATTAGCTTGTTTGCCCATCAGAAAAGGGATTACATTTACCCATTTCCAACGTCAGGGGAAGTTGAAGCTAGATGAAAATGTGTCAAGGATGAAAAAGAAAAAAAAAACAAAAAAAAACTTTTTGACAAATCCATGAGTGATTGAGGTTTCAGGCAGGAAAAGAGGCTTTTCTGTGTCCCTGTCAAATTTAGTGGGCGAGGAGCCAGATTTGCTCATGGGGAACATCAAAACAAGCAAACCTCGATAACAAATATGATCCCAGGAAGCTCTGAGATGGATTTTTTTTTGTCTTCTTGCCTCAATGTTGTTGTTTTTTTTCTTTTTTCCCTAGAGCATTCACCAAATGAAATTACATTTAAAATAACTTTAATAATGAATTGGTGAGCTGCTTCTGCCAAAATAAATAAATAAATGAACAGAATAATTATTGAAATTAATTTGGTATAAACAGACTGAGGCGATTGATTGCTGTTAAATTGGTGTATAAATGAGAATGACTTATTATGGTAAACCCATTACACTGATGCAGCATTAATGCTGTGATGCAGCTCACTCAACATCCCTCTCCTCGCTGCTTCTTCTGGTTTTTCAGCAGCACTGAGACGCCTGTTTTTGGTGGTATTTTTGTAATCTTGATTTGCTTGTCTCATTTTAAGTCCACACTTAAACATCCAGACTCTCAACATAAAGCTAATCCTCCTGTGGGTTGAGTAGACTCTCAGCTTGAAAGTCAGTCCCTGGTCTTTTCCTTCCTTTGATGTTAACAAGCCTTGTTAATTGCCACGCTGAAAGAATTTGGCTCCTGTGCAGACTGCAATAATTATCTGGCCTTTACCAGATTGATCCCCCCCAAAAAACAGAGTAGATTTCTGGGGAGGCCTCTTTGATGTAGCTGAGCTTGTGGAGCGGGTAATAAAGAGCTTTATTGTTGATGTTCGCTATTTTCTCTGACTGGAGTAACTCGTCTGAAAGAAGCAATTGTGTTGTATTTATTGATACTGCTTTGCTGGTAGATGGTGGTGCTGCTCTTTGAATTTCAATGATCTGCAGGAAAATTGTCCAAAACATATTAATGCACCAACACAATGGAAAAACGATGTGACAAGAGATCAATTTCTCAAGCTAACGTGCTGCAGATATTTACATGACAGATAAGCCAATACGCTGGATCCAACTGCAACATGATATAAACGAGTCTATAAACGATCTTGAAGAGAGTGAGTCAGTGCAGCAAGGCTGAGGTACAGTAAACACACAGAGGCATATTACTGATTGAAAAACTGTGATCTTTGACTAAACAGTTGGTCACAGAAGTTAAAGTATTAATAATGACAGTGCAGAAATAATAAGACTTGTTGCTAAGGGTCTTGTTTGCTTACCTAGGTCATACAAAGGCATCAAGATCAATCTGTTTCACTTCAACAGAGGCTTTAGATAAACAAACTTTGACCCTTTTTCCAACTCCAGCCAAATTTAAATTACAGTACAGAAAAATCAAGACTAAGAACAAGCCTTTGACTTTAGTTTGGCAAAAATAGGATTCATTAGACTCGTTGACAAATTTGGATTAAGGTTTTATTTAAAATTAAAAAAAATAGACCTCAATTACTTGAAATGTTTCATAAAATTCAATCTTTGAGGCAGGAAAAAAATACATTATTCTTATTTCAAGACACTTGATGAGTATGTTAGTCTTAACCCATGAAAAAATGCTTTTCTACCAATGGTGATAAATTACGTCTTACTGAAGGCTATTTTTAAACACTGTTTCTCTGTACTTCTTGGGTACATAATATGGTTTGTATAAAGTCTAATAAGACATTTTTAATGTCTTGAGATGTTAAAAATAAGACAAAAGCTTCTTTGATTTCTGTTTTTGCAGAGCACAACTCAGAAAACACTTATGCACAGTTTCTTTGACACAGCTTAAGACAGAATCACAGAGTTTGCAAGTAAACAGTGTTAAATTAGTTTATGGAGTGTGGCTAACATTAGCAGAGTGTTTGGTATTCCTTGTCTTTATGCCTATGCTGGTTACACATTGCTCCAGTTATGGCTTTAACATCTGTATAACCAGACACAGCTCACATAAAACTTTAAGTCCAATTTTCAGATCAAAATAGTGATATGTTGGCTGTGATCTGTGCTTGTTTATATCAGGGTAGTAGAGGATTGTTGCATACTGGAAGTGGATATCACCAAAGCTACAGCCCTGGCTAAAGACCTGACTCCTTTTGCTTTTTCAGGACATCTGTCTGTGGTGAAATAAACCTGTTGGAGAAAAACTTTAAATAAACGTTAGGAGGGGTTAGACGTTTATCCAATCATCACAATGTTTGGTTAACTTCTGGGGAACTCAGTCCCTATAGAGTGAATGAAAGTGTATTTCAAAAGATAAACACAAGCATGACTATGACTATAAGAAAACAATCTAAGAGAAGTGATAACATTGATAACAAGTTTGAAGTATCTGTTTCTTATCTCTAAGTTTGGGAGAAACTCTCTCTGAACAGTATTTGTTTTGCTGAGTGCACTCGGAGGCAGCCTCGACTATATCAAAACAATGTTTTCCAACAGAGAGAGGAAAGAAAATGAAATCTACAGATCTATAAAACCAAACAATCCATAATACAGGGAGATGAAGGGGAACAATAGGCCACCACAGTCATAATAGAAAGAAGGAGGGAGCAGAAACAAATGGAGACAGATGAAAGTGAGTTCCTTTGTCATTACACCGGCTGACACCATCAGCAGCTGAGGGACAGCACAGCGTCTTTGGAGTATGACCTCTGCAGCAGCGAACAGGCGATTTTCTACCATTTCATTCTTTTAAAAGACTTCCCCTCTTCATCCTAACACTGCACTAAGTAAGCAGGTATGAACCTCCTCAAACTCACTCCTTTCATCTTTCACAAGGTTTCCTCTCCCCTCTTCATGTGTACAACTTAGATTCAGCTTTAATAATGTGACACATAGCGAGTCTATCTTTTGAAACACTGCAAGGCTTACGGCTTTGATTTTATATGAAGTTAATCTGACCATGAGCTTGTGAGGTGGTTAGGTGGGACACAGAGTTGAGATTTATGTGACATATCCAGGTTGGTGTGGCTAAGGGTTTTTTTTTTTACATGCTGAGGTGATTTCAGAGGCACTGCAGGTCCAGGTAGGTTATGAGATCTCTCTAGCTACCACCAGGTCTATACCACAGTCTTCTTGTAGAGAGGCATGAGGGGAAAGGTTTAAACTGTGTTTGTGCATGAAGATTTCCTTTGTGTTCAGCAATGTGCACTTTCTATGCAGATGTGTCACTCTTTATAGTTCCATCTGTTTTCACTGCTCTTGATATCTATTGTATGTTGTTCAGTTCAGCCCTCAGTAGCGTTGATAGCTCTGAAGTTCAGACAAACTCATGTCTTATGACCTGTTTGCAGTGAGTCACACAATTGCCCTCTGCTGGTCACTTGTTTTGATGGGACTTTTTAATTCAACCAGCTCTGCACAAGGTATACTTCACTAAAGCACATGTATTGAAAACAACCGTCTGTTCTTGGGAATAAGTCTAAATATTGTGGTTAGAATAAGTGAAAGGGGAAAGGCACCGAAGGAGTGACTAGCTAGCTAGCTAGCTAGCAGCCATTCCTTCATATGATGCTAAGGCAGTTTTAGATTTACTGTGAATCCAACAACAAAGTATTTACTCATGCATCTTTCTCTCTTTTTGCTGTTGTCAGCTCTGTAACATACTATCTACCAGAAGTAGCATATACTGCATTTCAAAATAAAGGCATGTTTTTTTTTTTTTTATACTCCACAAGCCAGTGAACATGCCAAAATAAAAGCATCAATCAACAACAATCATTTTGTGAGTCACTCTTGTCTCCAAAAAAGTTTCTGTTACAGAGTTGGATAACTGTGAGTTTAATAGAGAAGTATGTACCTCGTAAATATTATACCGCTTTTCTTCTTTAATTGTAAGATTCTGAGACGTCCAACAGCCCATCAGGCCATCTTGAAATGAGAAATGAGCTTGGCTGAAAATCATCTGTTATACAGAGTACTAATGAACAACAGGGAAACAAATGCCTTCACTGATGCAAAAGCACAAAGTCTGAATGAATGAAAGGTTTCTGCTGACTTGTACAGAAACTCCGCATTCGGGTTAACTTTCAGACTTCTGGTGACCAACAGAGCTACAGAATGAACACATCATTAGCAGGAGGAATGCAGAGTCAGCGAGTGAAGTAGAAGTGGGCCACAGCGGTCCAATGACCAACCAGAACTGCTCCTCGCACAACCTTTAAACACAGCAAAGCCTTTAATGGCCCTGCAAGGGGGGGTCGGGTCTGCTTCTCAGAGGAAAAAGAAACAGGCACCGCAGAGTCACGAGAAACAAGTATACAAACCCACAGATTAGCTTTCAGGGACACATGTGATACAGGATTCGCTCTAGAAGACACCTTAGGTCCATTTCTGGCATTAGCACCAGGCTTAATGTTAGCTGAAGTGGTGAGCTGGGACTCATTTTAGACCAGTGTAAACACTATTGCTCTCCTCCTCCCTCCTCTCCCTGCATACAGTGAAAAAAGAGCAGTCTGACCTACCTGTGAGGAAAAGGCTCTGAATAAGCAAAAGGAAAATGCTCTGAACAAAGCAGCTCTCGGACAAAGTCAGCTACGGATTCCCAAAATGCAGCTTTATGCACCAATTAGACTCAAAGTATTCATCCCATGTGCTCAGAGCTCTTTTTCTCCACCTTAAGCTCACATCATGCTTTTTATTTGTTTAGCCCTCAAAGTGCCAGACACGGAAAACGAAATAAAACAAGACTGCTTTAATGACAAATGCAGTCTTAGCAACACTGCCCACTGTTTACTGAAGCGTTAGTAACCGTTAAGACAGAGGTGAAGTAAAATATGGAGCTCCAGTGGGGAGTTTATGTGACCCACAAATGCAAAAAGATCATAATCAAGATGTGCAGCTCTTGATTGATGGCTGTGGCTCAGAGGTGGAAACAGCTGTAAGTCGATTAAAAGGTAGGCTGTTCGATGTCAGCTCCTGCAGTCCATATGAGCTTATTGTGCTCGTGCGCAGCAGTATACAAATGCCACATATTAAGATATTTTTAAGAGTAGACATACAAAACATCTATATCTGTCACGTTTGGATTATTTGCTGACATCCAGTGATTCCAAGTTAATGCAACAGCATGGTATTTTTCAGGAGTTCCAGATGCATATAGCCCACTTGTTAGCATTGTCCACCATCAGAATTAGTTAAAAATAACAATAATAATAATCAAAATCCTTCTGCTTTTATGGGTTTGAGATCCACCTGTCATTACAGAGTCTGCAAGTTTTCGTCTGGATATTTTTAGAAATCAAGCTGCTTCCTTTTTCTCGTCTTGTTTGTTTGGAATAAATAGAACCAGAAGTGGGATTTACTATACGGCCATCGAGGCTGAATAAACCACAAGAATAAACCACTTTGAACAGTCCAACTTATGTCAGCGAGTCAAAAGTACATGACAGAAAATGGACTGAGGCCCTATGAACTAGGCCGTAAACCGTACTCAAGGAAAGGTTGCCCTCATTCTTAGTCCCTTGGAGGTTTAGGGACAAACAGAATCGAGGGACAACCAAAGCCGAGTCAACAGCAGATCAGACACTTCCAAAATGAGGCAAAGTTTCATCTCTTGAAAGTTCCAGCTGATTGTAATCTTAATTAAAAAGGCCCCTCTGTCTCCGTCTGTCCGAGCCCATGTCTCCTTGTGTACACATCGCTCCCGCTCTGTTCGTCTTTAGGAGCGACAGCCGCATTTGAGGACAGGGCTGGAGTGATTGATGGCTGAGATACTGGGAAATGAATTGCTGATAAAGGCTCTGGGCAAGAAAGGTTGGAGGCGAGAGGAGTGTGTATGTGTGAGCGTGTTCCAGAAACAACGGCGCAGACAGCGCAAGGCAATGACACAGCGACACAAGCATGGCATTATCAGTGGCACCACTGATTCACACCTCTTTCAGTGAAACATTCACACATTCCTGCTGTACAAATCCAGCTCCTGGAAGCGCTTGTCTCCAAGACTGACAGGGGGATAACATGACCAATCAGAGTCTGATGAAATGTCACCATGGGGGTGCTACTTAAACACACACACACACACGTTGTTAAGACCAAGCAAAATAAGTCCGCCTACTCATGTGCCAAACTTCCACCCACTTTTTGCAGAGTTTTGCAGCAAACACAGACAAGCGTCAGCCTCAAATAACTGAGGTGCATGTGATTAGTTCTCCCCCTGAGCTGTCAGTAAGCATCCCTCAGGAATCACTCAGGCTTTGGTGCTCAGAAATTTAAAGCTATGCAAGCGAAGAAGCTCAGCTTACTTTTGATCCAGGCCACAGTTGCATGTATTTAACTTGCAATAAAATCACACAGGCGTTTGTTTTCTGTACCTGACAGAGCAGCCGGGGACTGTACGCAAAGAAATCAAGTTTTAATATGACTTGGAATCCCTCTGTTTCTTCTGTTTGAGGAGGCATTAACTGTGTGACACGTTTAACACCCTTCAAATACATGCCTCCGTATTTCAATCTCCTCTATTTGGACTGTGAGAATCCCATTTGTGCCGAATTGACTGAGTGCTTTGGCTAAGGCTGCCTCGCACAGATGAGAGGGAGAGCAAAGAAAGAGAGACAGATCTGAGCCAAAGAGATGAAATGTGTGGGCATCTCTGGCAGAAATTATTTACATCCCACTTTTTTTGGCTCTGCTTCAAGAAGAAAAAAGAAGTTTCAGCCATCTTTTGTTGTGATGGTAGGAGGCAAAAAAAAAAAAAAAGAAGAAATGAGCAGCCATACAACCCCAGCAAAAGCAAGCATTAGCACAACACTGGGAGCTGGCTCACAAAGAGATGAGCCTTCAGAACAAAAGCATTATATCCAACCTGTGCCTTTCTCTATTTCAGCCCGGGAGTCGCAGCCCCAACCAGCCCATTGAGAGATGGGGAAATGAGTGAGAGTGATAGAATGGAGAGAAAATTAGAGAAGGAGTGAGAGATAACAAGGTGTTTATGGAAGACGCCTCTCTGCTATGTTCCCCCCAGCTCACATTAGGGTAAACAGAGCGCTGAGCTGAAAGGAGCACACAGGGAAATGCTCCACTGATAATGGCTGTGATGGGAGACGATGATAGCAATCACAGTAACCACAATAATCACAGCCAATTCTCTGCAGACTTTGAGAGCATCTCTGCAGTGTGCGTGTGCATGGAGGTGTGTGTCCAGGTTTCTATAGTTTGGTGCTTGTGATGGACCCCAGAGAAGGATTGCTGCATTAGTGGCACATTGTCCACCCGGCAAGTGGAACAACACCAGATCTGTAGATGCTACTAGTATCTTATAAACAAGTCAGCACTAGACAACATCAGGGGAGCGGGAGAGGAAATGTACAAAAGCACACACACAGCTAGGAGCAGCTTCCCTTGACATACACCAACCCTCTCCTCTAAAGTCATCCGATGAACTCGCTTGTCTTTCTTTCTCTGAGCATGTCGAGGTAAGACGCTGAACATGTTTGATTCCAGGTGAACATTTGAAACCGAGCCGCTCTGCTTTCTTTCTTTCTTTATTTATTTTTTATTTTTTGCCATTTTTGCTCTGTGGTTGGTTGGTCTTGCTCCTGTTATTTTGCAACTGGAAATCTGTAGCATTGTGAAAACACAACTCTATCTATTGTAAAGCTTAGTCGTGCCTCTCAAGCTGAATGGATACCTGGACGATGGACATGATTTAGAGCTCCAGGGTAGCAGCTTGTGAATTTTATCTGTTAAAACTCTTTGATTGGGAGGGAAACTACAGAGCCTGGGAGGCGACATGAACTTTTATATTTTTAAATTAAATTAGTATCTCGAACGTGCAATTTAGTATCTTGAACGTGCGTTTTATATGTATCTGGTATGTGCGTTTTATTTGTATCTTGTGCATGCATTTTTGGGAATAATCCTCTGCGCGCCTCATTTGTGAGAGAAGAAGGACAGTATCATGGACAGAGAGCATATTAGCATTTTCTTTCATTAAAGTATGACTCACAAAGAGATACTTTATAGCTTAGCCACATCAGTATTGTTTTGAGTAGGAGACACCTCATCAGGATCCTTAAAGCAAAGCAACTTTGCCATCGGGGATATCCGGTCTTGCAGGAAGTGATTTTGTTTATCAACGAACAGTTAAATTGCACCCACGATATAATAAAACACACATGCAAGATACAGAAAATTAAAAATAATAATAAATTAAAAATAAATGTCACCTCCCAGGCTCCATAGGAAACATTTTTATTCTTATTTTTCTACCAATCACAGCATCTCAGTCAGTTCCATTATCGTCAATTTACTTGAGTCCATCTGTGCTTTCACTGGGCCCTGCAAGATATGCAAATGTTTGAATGCCAAATGAAGATCGGTACTGATGGTAAAGAAAAGGCTGAGAACTGCTGCCTTGACTTTCTCTATTGCTGAGCTGGGAGCTCATCCGCAATTCACTGCCATATTTAAAAAAGTCATTAAGTTCAAATGCAGATTAAAGTTAAAGACAGTGACCAGAAGGTTCAAGTTATTTCAGCCCTACTTAGTTTAGAAAATATATACACGCTCTTAGTTTTGTTGCAAATCTATAGTGTGTCTCTCTTTTATGGTGTTAACTCTTGAATAGGCAATATATAAAGTGAAGTGCATTTAAAAGTCTTCCTTGTGGCTTTTTCACACACACTTAAAGACATAAGTTTTCCACTAGCAGCAGCTCCGTACACAAGTGGTTCCTCAGGGAGCCGTATGCATCAAACGGCTGAGTGTGCGAGGGATACAGGCTGGAGCCAATGTCACTCCTTCTCTGTTCAGTTTGTTGACTATCACAAGAAACATAAAAGCCATAAAATAATAATAAAAACATATTTCTCCTCCAATGAAGCTAATGCTGTCTGTCTGAGTGCTTTTACTGCATAACATCGATCTGAATCGCATTCACAATACCCTTCACTGTTGTTTTGTGGTGACGCCTACATAAAGGAACAATTGAGCACATTTCTCTACTTTCCCCTGCTTAACGCCCTCGTAAATCTTGTCCCCGTCTCTAATGACCCATCAGCCATCAGTAATCAATTACCAGTCGGCCAGGGGGATATTTAAACAGGCTGCTGGTTGCCTTCAGAGCAGGAAATGCTGAGGATGTGTTGGTTCTGATAAGGTATCAAGCAGACGTGTCCTCCCCTGTCCCGCTGAGTGTCACCGACCCCGGAATAAAAGCCTTCATCTGTCCCCTGAAGAGATAAATACCGCCCTATCCTCCTCAGTTTTTAGTTGTGATGAAAGGCTGAGGAGTGAGACACCGGCTATGAGCAGAGGGTCAAAGTCACAGCTCTGACACCAAAAAAAGGTTTTATTGCTGCAGTCAGGGCTCAGATGTGTGAGATTGATCTCCTGTGGCTGCAGGTAATGGTGGATAGAAAGTAAAAAGAAGTTAAGCAGCCGCAGCAGACGGCTGTGACTGCTACCAGCTCTGCTACACAGACTTCTTCTGAGCACATGTATATTTTAAAGTCCTCAAAAGTATCTGTCACAGTGTGCTCAAGGTGGGTGGTATACTTTGTTCTGGTTTAGTGTGAATAAGTTCTTGCTGAAAGAACTTAATTACATTTCCGATCTAATATGTCATGTTATACCACGGACCATTTCAATACAGAGCAACCTCCAGCTTCAACAAAGCCCTCCAGTGAGGCCACACTCACCCACAACTCTGGATACAAAGTGACAAACTCCACACTTCATTAAAACGGTCATTAAGTCTGATTTAATCCTGACTCCACACACACCGCATTCATCAGCGTATAGTGACAGCCGCGTCGCAGCCCCACTCACTAACCAGCGCCTGACACCAGAACTATATATGTAGTCATCTGTCAATCATGCTGATGTTAAACGCCAAAACATGCCATCAGCAGAGGCGCCATCTTGATAATGGAGAGCAGTTGTAAACATGTCAGGTGTTGTCAAGTGCACTCTCGTGGGAAAACAAGGACACGTTGTTCGGTGCTTGTGAAACATAATTATGTTATGATTATGGACCTGTTTGCAAAGTAATGAAACTTGATGAGCTCATATTTTCTACCTGCATGAGTGCAGAAGTCGAGTAAAGCAGAATTTTTTTTTTTTTTTTTTTAATGATTCAGTTTTGAATTAACAAGGTTAGTCCTATGAGATTAGAAAGAGAACTGTCCACATCAGCAGCAAAAACACAGAAACACCAACACACGGGGAACCACAGAGAAATTATATCTGAAATAAAAAAAGAAACTGTCTGGGCATCAGATGTGCAACCAGCTGAGCTGAATCAGCTTCCAAATCTTTCATTTTGGACTCCAGCTTTAGAAAGCTGAGGGTGCAGATTACCCACAAGCCCTTTCCAAGTTTCTGTTTGAGCTTTAAGGACAAAAAAATACTGTCCAGCACTTTTCCATGTGGTAAAACAGTGATAATTATGATCAGTATTGATAATATGATTGATTTGAAGAAGGAGAACAAAGAGAACACATTGAATAAAAAATGTTAATTTTAACATATTTGACATACAATCATGTTGTGAATACCTCACAGTCAAACTATAAAGATTACCGCTGTAGTTAGTTTCCCTCTCTTCCTGTCTCCATTCTTATCAGCAGGATTTCTAACAAGTGACAAAAGTGAAGTTTCTATTCCACATCAATCACTTTAGAAGCAGCATGTGGGGGATGATAATGAAATTAATGTAGCGTTTCATAAACGATCAAAAAAGCATTTTTCTAAGTGATACCACAGTTTTTTTCAGACTTGAAACAGCAACAAGAGGGTCAGTTTACAAAGGGGCACACACACTGGTTCCCGTTCTTACAGATGGATAATAACTTATAAGATCAAGTTAAGGTATGTTGAGATGCCTCGCTCTGGCTCTGTGTCACAGGTCTACCTGCTGTTGCTTGGGGCTGATCAGACTGGTATTTTGTCATTCGTAGATGAGTTCTGTCTTGTTGAGGCAAAAACTGATCCCAAATGCACCCTTATGTTTGTTTATTTGGATTTGTGCAGCATCATGTATTTTGGCTTCTCGTGCCTTATTTTGCACTGTGCATTCAGTTCAGTACCCATGAGTACCATAGAGGCAGCCCTACTGCGAAACAGCTTTATATGAATGTGTTTACACCCCGAAAGTGAACAGCGTCACACAAACAATACTTACAATGACAGGCAACAGATAATTGACCAAATTAACACTGCACCCTTTTACCAAATCAGCCACTGACAGGGATGAACTGCTTGTATTTTGACAGCTATGATGCAAAGTGGAAAATTATCATGAATATTAAAAATCCGAAACAGTCCTCAACTCCCATTTTAGCTTTGCCTCCACTCTTGACCAATTTAATGCTCGTCATGTTCATGTCCTTCTGACAAAAAAAGGTCACTGACGAACATTAATTAAAACTGCAGAAAGGGCTCTACAGTGTAACCCACTTTCCCTTTATACTATATTAGGGCTTGGGAAAACTGAGGAAGTCTCATGTTTAACCAAGACTTGCACAGTGTTGTGCTTCATTAGGGGATAAGAGCAGCGCTCTGTTGTGCAGCCTTTGACTCAAAATCAGACCGGTTATGAAACAAGCTTGTGTGGGTGCCAACAAATTAAGTAGGAGAAACAAGGCACAAATAGACATCTCACACATATATTAGCTCTAAGCTTTGTTATTTGGTCTTACAAAGAGATGCACTGTAAATCTGTGGTAGTAAATCTGTCCCCTCATTACCACAGGGAATGAATGGACCCGTGAACCCTTTTAGTTTTGTTCTGTTAACCATCTTCCTCATCATGATTGGATTATTTATACCCTGCTTTCCATTACAGACAGCCTCTCTGTCTGTCTTTTACACATGCATGCACAAAAACCTGCAGTCCATTACCCCCCAGTCTTTGTTTCAGATTCTAAAGTATCTATTGCAGCTGCACTTTTTTTGCCCTGTGCCTCTCATGAGCGCTTTCATCAAACTGCAAAGTTTTCTCTGTGTCCTCCGGTCAGCATGGCGATGCGCTTGGCCACGGCGCGGCCAAAGAAAACATCATTAGACACACTTTGAAATTCATACAGAGAGAGGAGGATGCTGCAAGTCAGTGGAGCCAGCAGCAGTAATGGCTTCATATTAAACAGTTGTCATTTGGGCGGGCGGACTCCATTATAGGGACTGTGTAATGAGGCTTGTCACTATAATGTATAGTATAAACACAGCTTTGCTTCAGATGCTGAGTTCTGGTCTGGCAGACTTCTCAACAGAGATATGGTAGTGTAGTCTGTCACACGTTGGAGCTTTTATTCACAAGACTTCAGGGACTATAGGAGTCTGGATTGTGGGAGCATTGTCAGGCTCTGGCAAAGTTCTGCCTGACTTGAGCTCCTTTATGCGGCGGATGGCAAACAGGCCGGATTACGATGCTCTTTCTGAAACAGGCACCACAGTGGGAAAATGCCACGTCCCATATGAAACAGCAGGCTGTCGGCCAAAAGCGGCGCACAATGATGCAGAGCCGCTCAGACTCACATAAACCCACACGCGCACAAGCATTTCTTGAAAGCTCAGCAAAACAACTCGACGTGCCGCTGTCTCATTCTAAGCAGATCTGACACCTATTGTGGAGCACATCCCAAGAGATCACACCACTCAGTGACACACACACAAAAAAAATCTTTATTCACCCTCTTCTGAGTTTTTTTTCAGCAGCTTCTGAAGCTGCTTCATACTCTGTGTTTCCGAGAGCTGAAGGCGGCAGGAGGAAAGAGGGAGAGGAACGGCAAAAAGTGGAGAGTGATGGTGCTGCACAGAGATGAAATGAAGCCCTTTTTTGCGGTGGCTGCATTTTTTCCACAGAGCTTCCTTTCATCAATTGATGCTGATCCCTCCTCTTCCCTCCTTCTTTTAATGCGCTGGAACAATAAAACCTTTTCATCACGGGGAGGAAGAAGAGGCAGAAATCCCATCATAATTATGGCTGCTGCTCATGGGAATAGTCTCGCACTAAGCGCTTACAGCCTTCACTCTGTAGGCCCTAATTACTGCGGACCACATATCACATTTCTTTAATTCTCAAACTGGGACGTTTTCTATTTTTCCATTAATTCCATTACAAAGGAGAGGCTGCTGTCGTCTTCAGTTCAATTCAGGATGGGGAGGAGAACTGCACTCTCTCAAATTAACGCTCACTGCCGGCCAATTAGCCCACTGGTTGTTTGTGCAGTGGAGGCTTGAATTTCTGTTTTAGTCCCTCCCAAGAGGGGATAGAGAGTGAGGACAAGACTAAAGTTTAACTGCGTTTGATGAGTCTGATCCCTAAACAAAGAAATTAGCTATAATGCAAAGCCACTGAGGAAGGTCAGCCAACCAGAAATTCAATTTTGACTTTGGTGCAGATTAAAGACTGAATGAAAAACAACCCATTTGTTTGCAAACTCCCTTATGGACACTAAACTTCACTGAACTTTTGGCATTTGGGACAAGTTATTTTATTTCTCTGTCTTGGTTCAGAGTTAGACTGGCAATAAAAATCATTCACTTCAGCAGTTTTATGGCATTAACTTCTGTTTTTGTAACATCCAGAGGCTTTTCTAACCCACAGAGAAGATTGGTGCATTTACAGAGATTAGAGAACGTGCAGATCCCCCATAAAACTGAAGTTGAATTATTCTTATTGAGATGTACAGTTTTATTTCTATTGCTGGTTCACTATGTTAACTTAGGGCTGCCATCATTGTTGTGGCCTTTTGACCAATCAGAGGCTGTTTAAGTATCAGCTGACCTCTAAAGATCCAATCAGAGGCCAAGATTTCAGAGGCAGTGTGGGTGATGAAACGTGTAACGAAATTTGGGTTGACCCAGTCTTTCCCTTACACAGAAAATCAACAAGACTTGACAAGGGAACTAGGCATCAGTATCAAAAACTGCACTTTTTAAAAGGAATCAAAGTAAATCAAAAGGAATCAAAATAAAATGTTCCCACTTAGTTTTTGAAAGGTGTAAGTGGAACATATAACTTTCCACCAGAACCCAACTTTTTCAATCAAAATGATAAATGATATAAGATTAAACCCAGAACACAAAAAAGGAAGATTCGAGTCAAATATTTAGTGGATAGACCATGAACAAACAGAAATCTCTCGCTGATAAAAAAAATGAAGCTACTGCAGAAATTAAACATCATGCAGTCCCGAAGGAGTCCACTCCATTAGCCCAAAACTCCATTAGCCTCTTAAGTGAAACAATAGACTTACTCAAACTAACTTTTAAAGACATGGAGATGACATGGGCTGTAAACAGCTGCATTTCAACTGCTGTTAAACAAAGTCCCCATTCCCCTAATTGTGCATGTCTTTGTAAAACTCCTAGTCTGAATATCGTGGTGTATTTTGTGTCTTCTCTCGGAGTTTAGGTTTAAAAAAATATGCTTGATTGCTTACAAGTTATTTTAAGAGAGATCCTTGCAACAAACTCTCACTGAGTGTGCTATAAGGTTGAAGAAGGATGCCTGAGGTGAAATGTTCTGTTTAGGAATGCAGTGATCTAAAAAATATTAGAAAAGTTCCACTTCATTCCTCCTAGCTGAGGGTTTCTGAGCCTAAGCACTGACAAAATTCTAAATAAATGAAGTTCAGCGAGGGCACATCTCCATCCACAAAGGTGGGAACAGGTTTAAGGACAAGATCAGATCTTGATCAGATCCGAAAGCTGGCCAAGTGTTGAAGAGAGCAAGAGTTTCCTGTAAATACCAGCTTGACTTCCTAAAATTATTACAACACAAAACTTGGAAACTATTGAGTACAAACAGGAACCACATCCACCACCACCACACACACACACACTTTGACCAAAACCAGTGTTCGTATCAGTATTTACCAGCATTTGCTTAAAGATGCTTGTTTGAATACAAGTGTTATTAGACTTCCTCGACTATTGCAGCCAGCCTCAGTATACAGTCATGAAACTGCAGTGGGCTTTATTTTTTCAACAGCAGAGGTCAAAGGTCTTTGCTCTCATTTTACAGGAAAATTAAATTACATTATTCGCCTGGTAGAAAAAATAATACATCTCTATAGCTCTGAAAAAAAACTGTTCAGGGCTGTATATTAGTAATTATTCATTTCTGAAGTGTTTTCTGTGCTTTCCTGTAATCTGCGATGGTCACATCACATAGTCAGGTAGTACAGAGGGAGAAACCATCGCTTTTGTCTCTGAATGTTTAAAACGTCCTTGCTTTGGAGTTTGAATTCCCCTTCGACCCAGCTGGATGTAGATGTTTCTCTGCTCTGACAGGTGTTTCATCTTTAATGAAAAATTGTTTCTGATGTTTCAAGGACTTAAAAAGGGGGCAGTAATGCCAAGCAGCAGACAATGAGCTGTAATAGAGAGCTGCTGGAGTGGAAATGAAGTGATTGGCCGTGTGGAGTGTGGGATTGGAAGACAATAATTGTGTTGTCACTGTCAGAGCGTTGCCGCTACCAAAACATGTTTCCCTGCATAGTTCCCATAAGTTTGTGTTGCGCAGCCACCAGTGAACATTATTAAAATTGACAAGAGCCTTGTTGGTTCAATTTATGACATGTCAGTGTTGTGGCAGTCACACGACAGCGCAACGTCTGCACACAAACTCAGAGAACAGAAAGAGGATGCAGCCGACCCAACCAATCCGTCTGCTGTTAATCAAGAGCCATAAAACTTTAACCAACATCTGTAAGGTCTTCGTAAACATCTCAGCGGAGTATTTCTCTTCCTGTCACTGATGACAGGAGACAGATGACATCATTACAGTCCCTCCAACTCTCAGTAACCCACTTCCATTTGACTTTGAAGGCTGCATTAGCTGCAAATGGGTGAGAAAGCCAAGAAAGAGCTCTCATACATCATAGGCTAATGTTTGTTATATGAAAGAGAGTGTGGAGAGCAAGACCCCCGCTGACATGTTCCCCCCTGGTACTATTCAGACTCCACTCCTCTCCCTTTCTGCCATACTTACACTCCTTTTACATTACTCCATATTCCACTTTTTGTCATCTGTGTATTTCCTGTGCTGCCGTCACTCAGGGCTTTAAATAGCACCACCTGTCCTGCACAGTGTTGGGAATAAAAGCACAGCCTGAACAGCCCCACTGAGTATTTGCAGAGCAGCGGTGTGCTCGGATCGGTATATGGGTGAGATAATGGCGCTGCAGCAATAGAAAACCAACAGCAGAGCCTTGAGCCATCTGTAAGACCGAAAATAGTGGAAGTAGATTAAAGTGTATAAGTCATAAAACACCGCACCATTCATATTCTGCAAGACATACTTACATTAACTCAGAGTATTTAGCATGAAAGCAGCAAAGGAGGT
Source organism: Xyrichtys novacula (assembly GCA_962446985.1). NCBI lineage: Eukaryota > Metazoa > Chordata > Actinopteri > Labriformes > Labridae > Xyrichtys > Xyrichtys novacula. The sequence goes on from OY660873.1 coordinate 28,599,418, forward strand.
TGGAGCCAAGGATCAGCCCGTGTTTCAGACTTATATGCAAAGACTGAGATCTCAATGCATATGTTTCTAATTAGTTTTTCTCTGACCGAAACGAGGCGTGTAAGATGGTTTCTTTACGAGAAGTTAATGAGTTTGCAGGGGGGCAACATAACCAGCTGTACAGACAACATGCATGTGTTTTGGTCCACCTTATTAGCTGCTAATGTTAGAAAACAAGAGTTCACACAAGCAGCAGGTAACAAGCAACATGAGAGTTGAACTGGGTTATAACTGTATCTAAATATAGCTCTGTCCTTTTATTCTTATTGATTCTTTACCACTTCTGGACACTGTCTACAGTTCTGTAAGTGTGTTTTACCTACAAAAAAAGGGGCATCCAATAAACCATTGTAAATGGACCAAAAAGTTGTTGTCTTATCCCCTAAGCACATATAAAAGGGTCAACTGCTCCACAAAGTGCACTGTAGAATAAAGAGCTTCTTTGTACACCATGTTTTTGTTTACATTAAATGAGCTGCAATGCATTCATTAAAAGCAAAATATGCAAATGAGCCTCAATGCAAAAATGGCACAATTCACAATCGTTGGCATTAACGTCATAATCCACAAACACAAGCAAAACAACCTCATTCACAAGCTTGGGCATATAAAGCAAAATTCATACAGTCTTATGCGAGTTTGTGGTATTTTTTCCTGAGTGAAGCGTTGTCATGCCTAAAGCCTGTTTTCTGTTGATCATAGATTTTATATACTATGGACAACCTGGCTCCACCTTTCGTCATGATATGAATTTAGAGCTGAGAAGCTCTCAGTGTTTCCGGGATTTTATCCACTTCCTGTAACCACCATTTGCGCAGTAGTATTGTACGCATTTGGCAGGAGAGTCGATGTGATGTCACTCAGCTCAAACAGCACATCCCATACAGAAATGGAGCTGCACAGAAAAAAAGAGGACTTGAGCACAAACCAGTCTTATAGTAACTACATGTCAACATCACAACCAGGGGTGGGGGAGGTTATATTCTGTGAAATTTATTTCTCATGTTTGTCCATGGCTCCATAGGGATTGCTGGAGAAGGCAGGATTTATGAACTATACTGCAGCCCGTCACCAGAGGGTGCTGTTCTCGCAGTGGCTTCACCCAGCGAGGAGACAGATGGCGTCCATTCTTTATACAGTCTATGGTTGTGATAAGGACAACTTCTCCCCCTGGTGGCCTAGAGATCATAACTCTGTACATGAGGTCTATGGAAATATGGTGAAACCCATTAAATCAGCCAGATGTAAACTGTAAAATGTGTGTCTTGTCATGAATGGTCATCACATTTAACAGGCAAAGACTTTCTCTCAATTCAGCTCATCATGTGTGTAAATAGAATATAGTGCCAATAGGATGAGAGTGCAAAGCGCAGCTCTGTGCAGCAGATTATGGAGATGTTTGAAGCTTATTTCAGTCTTAAAACTGAAGATCTATTGAGCGCAGAGCAGATATTGTTTCAAATTATGCATAAGTCTCGGTGCTAAAACAAGCAACAATACATTCTTAGTGATTACTCTGTAAGTATTTTGTTAGCTGATAACTTTGTCTGTCTTCTTGGTATTTTGGGGGGAAATGTTTCACTGTCAAAAAAGATGTTTCACATGAATCGAAGCACTATTAAGAAACAAAAATGCCAGCTGAGTGAGGCAACGAATACTAAAAGTGGAGAGGAAAAGATGAAATACTTGCTGTATTAGGTCAGACACAGCCTCACTCCAAGGCTTTGTAAGTCAGTTTGAAAAACAGAGATCTGGTGAATGTGAAAGAACAGTGAATCTAAGAGGTCTCACATTTCTAAGATTTACAGTATCCATTTGTCTTTACAATGTACTTCCTTTTATCTCCACTCCATCTGTTTTCTCACTGTCGTATCTAACGCTGACACCCACAGTCCTTCCTCATCTGTCCTCTCTCCCCCGCTCTCTTTCCATCCCTCTGTCAAGCGCACAAAAACACACACGCTCCTCTCTTCTTTCTCCTGTCATCAGCAGCCAGTCAAGGTCAGAGGTTTTTATTTTTAGTCAGCCAATAACAAAACAGCTCGTCCTCCTCGACATTGAAAGACACTTGTGCGAGCGTCCGTCCCCGGGGCCCTGCAGCATTTAAACAGAGAGCACGGCGGTTGCTCCCCAGACGCCCTCGCAAGCCTCATCACGTCTCTGCTGCCGTGGACACAGGCACCCAGGGTAATATCAACAACTCAGACATGACCTAGCTTTTCTATATGGAAAAAAAAATGGTTTAAATAAACAAGAACTGGGGCTTATGATGGAAAATATCTCCCTATACAGGTGGTGCTCTTGGTAGTGTGTAATGAAGCCCAACACTTAGTTCCCAGACATTTAAACATGAGAACAGAAAAAGGCTCAACAAGAAACTCCAGAATATCTTTATTTAGTTTTGCTCCCAATGAAAATTAATTCAAAGAAATTCATTGTAAGTTTAATCTGTCTCTTTTTTCATCTGTTAAAAAAAAGATCAGAACTAAGCAGTGTCTCTTTGAACTTCTATTAGGTCTGCCTGGCCTTGGGCAGCAAAGAGGACCAGCTCAAGAGCTGAATGTTCCTTTTTCTTTGAGCAGTGAGTCTGAACTGGTAGAGTGTAATCTGCTGGTGCCAGTTTGGCTAAAATGAAGTGTTTGTGCAACACTGGAAAGTCTTCCCTTCACAGCTTAGTCATGCTGAGGTTAGGAAAGCTGCTCTTAAAAGAATATTAGAATTCATCGTCCCAGCAGTATCGACGAATCATAAATCAGCAAGTTCAGGTGAGTGCAGAAAAAGTAGAGAGCAAAAGCAGGTGGAAACAGAATATACTGTGATGGATGCTCTGATTCCCTGGAGATCAGGATGATTTCTCAGAGGTGTTCAAGTATTCAGGTGCAAATTCATTCCACAACTTATACACACTGAAACTCTGCAAGAGCACCTTCGCAACAGCTCCACCTGTACTCACACACTGCACCCTGGAACTGCATAATACTGGTCTCCCAGTGTATGAATTTACATTATATCATTGTGTGGGACTGAGACACACACTCAGACTTGCACACACAGTGCTGTTCTACCTTGTTAGCTCTAACACTAGACATATAACACCTCCATTTCCCCACCTCCCCGCCTCTGTTATGACCACCATGGGAGGGTCAGAGGAACAACAACTATGCAACTATATTTTTTTATTTTTTTTATATTTTTTTTTACTCCATGGTAGGTTGAGCAACAATTGGAGTGAATCTGCATCATTTCCAGTGTAGTGTGGTGCTTTCCATCAATAGGCTTCAGAAACCAACAGGGACGTTCATATCCCACTTTAACATGGAGGTGTTTTGAAGCCTCTGTGCCAGGATCCTGCTCATCATTTTCACAGTCAGAATCAGATTTGCTGCAAAGTACTGATGCACAAATGGGGGCTTTGTCTTGGTATTTTATGGTAAAATCAGTTAACACAGGAAAACATTAGATATAAAAATAGAAATATACAAATTAAAGTAGAAATAAACTTCACAAAATGAGTATTAAGCAGTTGTTTCAGCATTACTGGAACACTGTGGTACAGTGTTTAAGTATTTCAACTAAACCCTGAGCAGATTTATGCAAAATCTGCCACAGGGGGTAGTACATTTTTGCAGCAAATGCAAAAGCACAGGTATAAAAAAAAACCCTGTTGGAATTCTTATTTGTAAGAGTACCTTCTCCTTGCAGAGGTTTTTGACCATGAGCATAATGTAAATGTAGACCCTGAGGCTGGAACTGTTAACAATTGTGTCACATCAGATCCTTTTGTTCCGAACATCACGTTTGAAGGGAGGCAGAAGAGCTGTCAGTGCTGAGTCAAGTGGTTCTTTGGCTCCAGGAAGAAAAAAAGGGAAAATAGTGTCTGTAGAGGACCTTCAGAGAGATGGCGGTATGAGAATATGGTTTTTTCTATTGGTGTATCTTTGTGACTCTTTAAAAGAGCCAACAGAGCTGCCATCTCTGGCTCATAAATTTCACTCTTAAATCGTTTCACATCAAACAAGATTGGTCAGCGGAAAGGAATCATTAGAGCCACCATAATATCCATTGCCAAAAAAAATCCCCAGCAGTAATGGAGGTGGTGGGGTTGTGTGTCCAAGTAAACACGGGATTTTCCCCTTCGAGGATTTCGTTCATATTGCACTTGTCCAGGGATTATTTTGTCTCTTAGTGCCACCCATGAGCCAAGGCCCGAGAAAATCCCTCATACCCCGCACAATCTGCTGCAACTCATCCTTACCCCAACTGCAAATAATACCTCCATCAACGGCTGAATCGGGCAACTTAGACAAACAGCCCATGGCCAGCCGTCCGGGCCTGTAGCCAAACACTCTGAAATACTTCCTCCTGCCTCTGCTTTCCTTCACATCTGAAAAGACTTGACAAATTGGGAACAATATTTTCGAGTGTCAATAGATTGTCAGGAAAAGCAGAGGGAGTTGGGCAATCTCCCAATTTACAAGTGTTGGATGAGCCGGAGTGAGAGAGGTTCTTAAATATTTATGAGGCTTTATGTTTTCTTCATGGCACCTACGGCAAGACATTATCTGCATTTGTTTACCATTTCCCCATTAAAAAAACATTTCACTGAATACAGTAGTGGCATTTCCCTGATGGCTGCGCTCACAAAGCACAGGACCAAAATTAGAATCAATTAACAAACAATCTGCATCTATAGGCTTTCATTACAGGCGCTCAATTTTCTGCTCCCACAAAGCTTAAAAAACAGTTTCAGTGGCCTATTCATTTTTTCTAGTGGGAGAGCTCCTAACCACTTAAGCTTCATCCCAGATGTTAAGATGGAGAGGGAGACAAGATTCAGCTGCTGAAAGATTAATAAATGCTGCTGAAAAGCAGGACAGAAAATGCTTTTAGAGGTACTCGCTCCAATGGGGGTGGAAAGGCATTGATTTTCCTGTTGGAGCCTTTGCTGTCGTTTGGCAAGCTGGTGCTCTGTTAGTGAGGCAGGCTTTCATGATAACAGCCCCGGCCTCTCAATGACCTGTGAAGTGTGCTTGTTAAGGAGGCATGAGATATTAAACAGCCTGGATCAAAAGAGCTTCCCTTTCCACCTTAATTTCAGGTCGTTCTTCTGGTCATTGGCCGTATTTCTCTCAGGTAGATGGATCAATGGAAAACAGCGACCCATGCATGATGGATCGATGGTAAAGGTGGGGTCTCCAGGCCGCAAATAGAAAATTATAGTGTGTTTTTCTGTGTCTCATCCTCTGACATCACTCGCCTGATCGGGGCATCATGCCTTTCATTACGCATTTCAATAGTGATTTCACTCATGCAGGCGTTTGAAGTTTAACAGCTGTGAGGAGAGAGAGACATTCGGCTCTGCTTCCCAGAAAGACATCATATGAAGAAGCTATAGAGCGTCTCACAGTGATTTATAGTGTGATACACATACAGGAGGACAAAAAGATAGATAGGAAGAAAAAGCAGATGTAATCCAACCGGGAGGGAGATGGTCATGGACAGACACCGATGGAGATTTACAGCACCCAGAGAGTGATATATAAAGTGTAAACAAGCGACAGATTGCCTGCCATCCACCCACACACACACACACACACGGCTGCATTCCAAGCCCGCTGAGCCAGGCCGTTGCCACTGGCAGCCGGTGTTGGTAATGGCACCTCACTGACTCAAAAGGAGTGCCGCATGGTGGTCGCCAAGCGATAAAGCATGCATGCAGCTTCGCTGATTGTGTCCCAGCTTGGCTGCAAGGATAAGGAATTAGGGGTATGCAGTTGTGACACTGGTATGAGACAACAAAATCAGTAAATGGAGGACACGATTACATTTAAATGTATATAATGAGGTGCAATGATGAGATGCAATGAAAGCCTTAATGGCAATGGCGACTAGCTTTTTATTATCATTCTCTATTTATCCTTTCCATAACTAAAATGGCTCCACTGAGATACACTATCCCTTTGGCTGAGAGGGACAGGGAGGGCTGGGCAGCAACACATGAATAACAGAGGTTTAGAACAGAAACTACGGACTGAGACATACATCACAAAGATCCAGCAACGGACAAAAAAAGGAAACAAGAAACAGGGATGGAAAAGGTGATGAACACGAGCAAAATTCAACTCTGTAAAAACTGTTTTCAATATGTTTGTAACAGAGGTCAATGAACCACAGTTAATACACCTCGAAGTGTAGTCCAACACTGTGCAACATGAACACATGAATTTATAGGTACAGATGATACAATTAAAGCTGACATGTCTCTTTAACCTGAACTAATGTTAAAAAACTAAAGATACTAACATTAACATAAATTACACTGACATTAGTTACCACTGGTATGGACACATCACATGCACTTCCAGCCGCTCCTCTCTGGTATCATCTGCACAAATACATTTTAATCTCTCCTTTTTTGATCAGCCGAAAAATAAATCCTGGGCTGATTAGTTGGTGTTAGCATCTCACTCTCATCTTGAGCGTTACTCAGAGAAGACTTGACGCTGAGGTCCCGGCATGGGAAGTTGTTGGTGGCTGACCAGGGTGTGGTTCACAGTTTACCGGCACATTTACAGCTGGGCGATTAATCTAGTACCAATTTTGATAACAATCATAGCCTTGCACGATCATAACAATATGATAACTGAGAGCGGTTCAGGAGCACAAGGAAGTTGCCACAGGCGAAGAGAGAAGAGCAGGGAGAGGAGCAGGAGGAGGCAGGTGTGCGTCTGTGTGTGCACATGAAAAGCCAAGGGACAGAATGAGCATGAGAAGAGAGCGACTGCAGCAATCACGAGTGTGAACAAGCACTAACAAGCTAATGACCGCAGGGCTAAAAAGTGAGCGATAAGTGATAAGACATTTAATTTAGTGAGTATTATCAAAATTAATGCATGACATTACAGCTACAGACAAATGTAATTCAATGACAGCCACATGCAAACATTAGCAGCCAAAGCCATGACTTTCAATGATGAATCTTGTTTTCTGAAAAGTATTTGGCTCAAATAATCACTTGCTGTCTCAATAATAAAGCTCTGTTAAACTTTTTAAAGCACATTAACTCAATTTCAAATGGCTCACTCATCCAAAACGTTCGACTTAACTGTGACTCCAGATGACATTGAATGTTGGCATGAAATTTCATTTGTCAGCAATCTCAGTTAAAAAAAAAAAAAGAGAGAGAGCGAGCCATTAGTATGAGCCTTGAAAAAGTGCCATAGATTGAGCCCCAGAGATAAGAACAACACACACATCATCAGGCTACACACACACTCTCTCTTTCTCTCTCTTTCACACACGCACACACACACACACACACAGCAAACTCTTTAATCCTGCATCCATTCACCCATGTGACTTTATGGACACCTTTCTGTCCATAAACCCAGGAGATGGGATTGGGAGGACAGAGAAGGACTCAGGAAGAATTGCCCAGTAAAACACTGCACCTTAATCTCTTGTTACCAGATCAAATCCTTCTTGTTATTAAATGCCCTCTATCACCTCCTGCTTGCATTTATTAAGTGTTTTTGCTCTGTGAGACCTTGGATTATCATCCACTTTGATCTCCGCACTGGAAGAGGAGTGGAAAAACTACAAAAGAAGGAAATGATGACTTGTGTTGTGGATGTGAGGATTGTGGTATAACTCCAGTCCTTTAAATAAAGAGTTTCCATTCTGTGGTTCACAACAAAGCTCTGTGCTTATAGGCCGTGAGCTCAGAACAAGGCAGCAGAGTAGCAGGGGGTAGAGATACAAAGAGGAAGGGGGAGATGGGGAAAGTTTAGAGGAGGGGTAATGAAATTTTCACATGCACAAATGTTAAACAGTGTGTGTTGGCATATCGAGGTGTCAGACATTATATGTGTGATTATTCTTTCATTCCTTTTGCTGTTCGACACCGAATGAGCAAATTGCTTTCACATCAAAAGGCATCAGCTCTTTACAGTGTCACAGAGCGAAGGTTTTAATCCCCTTCCTCTTGCCTCTGCATCTCGACACTGCTACCTCTGTATTTCATCATGCAGCTTCAGAGACTTCAGAGAATACAGGACAGACGAAAACAAGTTTGAATGTGAGAGGAGCTAACAAAGCCGAGGTTGTTACTGAAGGCTCAGTTGCAGCAGCTAGGAGTGGCGTAGCGCACTTGAAAACAAAAGGTAATCCGGCTGCCCTCCCGATGGGAACGGGAACCCTGCCTTTCACATTTTTTACCAAACAAAAGAAAACAACCTCGCACTACTTCAGATTCTCACTCTACTTTATGTAACAAGACGTTTTTAATTTTTTATGTCTCCCCTTCACCTTCAGGAGAAACTCTTGAAGAGGTAAGAAGATGTACAGATAATCCCTCTTTAAAGAGAAAATGTGCTCCATCTTTGTGCCTCATTATGAACATGTTGCACGCTTTATTTTTGTTTAAATATTGCAAAGGCAGGGATTTACTCATGTCCCACAGTGCCTGCCAGGTTTCATCAATTTCACTAATTCATCAGGTTGGAGCTTGATTTGCAGACATTTATGTTTAAAAGAACCAGAATTTATAGTCAGAGTGAGTCTTTAAGGGCGCATTCATACCAGGACTGTTCCCTTACTCCTTTGGTCCGGGTGGTATGAACACATGGTTGTCATGGTCTTCTTGAAAATGCAGGACTCTGTCCCCTTCCAAACAAACCATGATCTGGTCCACGTCAGGTGTGAATGCAGCGCTGATGCATTTGGACTTTATAAATGTCAATATAAACTAATAATACATTTACACTGTAATAAAGCAGGGAAAATCTGCCCTGCCAGAGGCTGCAGCAGGTGGAGAATAGCTGGTCAAAACACTGGACTCTCAATAAAACTGGACAAATGGCAGAGGGCTAGTGTTCTAATACAGTAGTGGGATGATAAATATTAAATACATACTTGGGTGTTCTTCTGTCCAACAAACACACTGGCTATGTGTTATAGGCATTCCTTTGCATTGATGCACAACGTCTCCTCGCACAAAGTCTCTGCCATTTCTGGTGAATTGTGTGAAGCAAGATGCCTATTGTTCTCTCTGGTAGACTACTTTCTGTGCGTTGTGGGACAATGAAGATTGTGTCCCAAATGAGCAGGTGACAGGGCTTTTACCTCGTAATTTTCCCTCTTTTTCTAACCATTTGGTTCGCTTAGCAAAAGTCCCATGTGAACGCTAACCGCTAACCGGTCCCTGATCCAGACCTTCTAAAGAAACTGTGGATGAGAAATGCCCCAAAAGAATCCAAATCAAGGCCTGCAATCACCAAGCTACAATGTGTTGCCTTAACTAGCATTTCTGACGGCTAAGGAGTAAGTTACTGGTGCTTCATAATCTTTACTTTAGTGAGGATGCGTTTATCAACAAGGTTTGGTTATTTAACAGAGCCTCGTCCAAAGGAGTCACAGCCCTCCCACATGCACACCTGGAAACCCATCAAAACCTGCACTGGGGGGAGCTTCCCCCATCCCCCTGCTTTAACCTGCCTATTTGTCCTGCTTCCTTACAACCCAGCTCCTCCTTACGTCTTATCTATTGCCACTGATGCTTGCTCTTTGCTGCACATAACAGGCAGAGAAGGTGCACTCTACCTGTTTCAAGCTTTAATATTCCACATACACCCATGGAAAGGCTGGGAGCTCTCAGACCACCTCATACGACCTAATACAATCAACCTACTCATCCTCACTGACCAAAACAAGATTTATAAATTGTTTACTACCAACTCCTGTTTTTCCATTGGCTGTTCTCCTGCACACAATTAAAACTTATTCTTGGCATGTTTGCATAAAGAGGGCCTATGGTATTTAAATGCAAAGCAGCCGAATGAACAGCCACGGTTTGTTAATGTCAACAGAAAAAGAGGGGCAAACAGGTCAGAAACATAGAACTCAAAACATTTATTTATATGAAAATACACAAGATAGCATCTTCAAATGTGATTCAACTAAATCTCCATCCAATTTGCTCAAGCTGTGCTTTCTCACTCCATTTATCTTTTTTCCTGGCCTCAGTGTGGTCTTCCTTTTTCAATTTCAACCTGTCAGTCAGTCTCTCACCTATTCTGGGCTGTTGCCTTTCCTGACCTCGCCAGTCTGTCACAGATTTCCATCAATTCTTTATTTTCCAGCATCTGCATAAAAACCCAAGAGCCTCCCAAGGTGCTGGGAATGGAGGGAAAGTGGTGAAAGTGTGATTACGGTGTCACTTCATAAACACAGCCCCCTGAGAAACTGCACGGATGAAAGCGTCAATGCCACTGGAAAATTACCCACCCAGCCGGGGCAAGTCATTTGCTACACTGTGGAGCAAAACAACAAACATTCAGAAAACCAGTATAAACACACAAAGTGAGAGGTAAGCATTGAAAAAGGGTAAATAGGAAGAAGTGGAGTGGAAAAAACGGATGTTGCAACTCAGAGGCAAAAGGAGTGTGTGAGCTTGTGTGTGTTTGTACCCCTCTACAGGTGGTCTGCCCTCCTGGCTGCAGGCAGCAGGAGACAACTGTCACAATTCAGACAGATGGAAGGAGACGCACCAGGACTGAGAGGCTCAGAGGGCAGAGAATAGCAGGGCCGGGTGTCACGCATACGCAGAACTCACACACAGACACAAACAGCCATTTCAGATGTTCTTGAGCATCAGGTGGCCTCCGCTCAAGCACTCAAAAATACCACCTGGGAAATGCCACACTGCTAGATATAATCCATTTGTTTGGAGCCCAACAGCACAGCATAAAACGAGGGGAGCCATTGATATTTAAATGGTGTGTGTGAGAGAGGACGCGGCGAGGAGAGAGAGAGGAAAATGCAGACGCTGTACATATTCCAGCTGCATAAATGTGTGATTTTGGAGATGTAGTGAAGGATTAGAAAGTTGATTTCCTTTTGCGTGTATGAGGCAGAGACAGAGTGTTTCATATCTGCTTAATATATTCCAGCCTGACTCATGAAAGCAGTGATGGAGGAAAGCTTGTGCAAATCATTTGCAGTTTGAAGAAACAGCTGAGGTTTTGGAAAATTATTTAATTTCTCTCTCAGTGTTTTTTCTCATTTTTACACATGTACTCAGAGGGAGAAGTTCTGGTGAGTGAGCTGTGGACTTCATCGTGATTTTAGATCCACTGCAAAGTCGACAGGAACCTTCTGAATCTTTTGTAGTGGAGGGAAAGTTAATGACAACTAGCAATTAGTCATGATTACTAGTTCCTTTATTGACCCAAACGCTGGTAATTTTGCAGCTGAGCTTTTGGTATTTGAGACAAATTATTCTATTTGATGAGAATTTTTTTTTCTCTGTCTCAGCTGGAGAGATAGTTTGGGTTTTTACATGCTGCAATATGAGGAACTTCAGGTAAGTCACTATCCAAAGGGGATCTCAGTCAGCTCTGCCATTTTTATTAACCGGCAAGGAAGTTGGGTTATCAATCACCGCAGACAGTGTCAACCACTTATAGATCATCCAAGTTGTATAAACCATCAAAATCATTTTCCTTTATGCTAAATAATTCCCTTACTGATGCTTCCTGATCAGTCCCACGTGCCTTGAAAAACCATGACGTGACACATTACACCAGGCAGACAAAAACCAAGGCAGTAATCATGGTGGACAGAAGCAGTACCAGACATTATTGTATGAATCTAATATTGTAATGTTTTCAATATTTGCACTAAAGAAACAATCAAACAACATACTGACTTGCTGTAAAATCCACTCCCTTTGTGAGACCGGCAGCCTTCCAGTCATTAACTTTGTGTTTCTAAAACATCCAGAAGCTCATCTATCCCACAGAGAATAGCAACGTGTTTTCAGAGGCTGTTAAGATCCAGTTTTTTATTTATTTAAAGGTAATCTGCGATGATTTAAGTAGTAATATTATCAATTATTTAACAAATCTTTGTTCAGAAATCACAACAAACACTATCTCAGGACTCTAACAATCAGCTTTCTGTAGACCACTTCTATGAACCGTGAGTTCATACAGGTGGTCTTTGATACTGGTGGCCATATGTCCTAAGGCAAAGGAGATAAAAAGCAGTGGGTCTGTGAACTGGCCTGAAGCAGTTCTCCATAAGACGATTCAACACTTTTCGAAAAACTGATACGTCATGATTTTTGGAGTCCATGTCTCTTTGAGTTACAAAAGGTCTCTACTTCTGGACCATTCTTTTGTTACCATTCACTTTTATTATCCACTCACAGGATGCAGCCTACTCTTCAAAATAAAAGCATAGTTTTAAAACATAAGTAAAATAACAATAAAAGCATGCCAAGAAATTCAGTATATGAGGTAATGTATTTGCTAAATGAGTTTCAGTTGTACCACCACAACACAGATTGTGCACTTTTGTATGTTTTTCTTGTCCATCAAAAGTGAAAAACAAACTTTTTCATACAACACTAAGTCAAAGGAGAGTGCTGTTTTTTTCCCCCTTGGGTGTGGGCAGGATTTCAATGAACTGCCCTTCTCTTATCTAGCTACTGTAGCAAAGTGACAGCTCCAGTGAGGATGAACTTGTCATGGCTGACCCAAAACTGACAAAGAAAGAGGTCTGACCAGCCTAATCCATCCAACACCTCTGCTGCTTGAAGCGCAAGGCATAGTGAGTGCAAGCTCATCCTGGCCTTACACTGGAGGTTGCGAAAGTAGCTTTACACTGTATTCATGAGCAAAGCATCATACCCCTGCAGCTCCGTCTTATTCCTCAGCTCTACAGCACTGAAGAAAATCAGAAGCTCTTTTACAAACAGCGAGTGAGCTCAGCTTTATAAATATGAACCTAGAAAATAATAAAGAGCATCTACCCCCTTGGTAGAAAAAGTAAAGATGAAATCTACTGAGAAGTTATTTTATTATACATACAGAGAAACAAAAGAGAATAAAGCTTATATCTCAGAAGAAGACATCCAACTGTTTCCCAGTGCGGCCTTGTCATATCATTTTAATGTACTGCTTTAAATATTAAACGTAATTTCTGTTTCTCTAAGTTCAGACCACATTTTTCATAAGCTCATGCTCGGTGTTACAAAGATGATGTTGAATATGTCTCCACTCTGCATTGAGTGTCACTCTTTGTTTATTCTCTTTGTCCATACCCAAGAGGACAAACATGTTGAAAGGGAATTATTTTTAGAGGTCTGTTTTATTTTTTTTTTTTTCTGCATCAACCAACATGTGGTTGTACAGCTATAGCATTGTTTACACTTACTCAGAAAGAGTAAAGACACAAACTGAATATATCTCGAGATTTTATCCAACATTTCAGCACAATGACAGAAAAAGTTGTGCCAATCATGCAGGGAAAGGTGACTCAGTAAATAATATCAGTCTTTCCTTGATACTTAATATTCTTATTCATGAACAGTCCTCCTCTATTTTGACTTCATGGGTTCTTATATTAAGTTTGACACACAGAATAGCTCATGCATAAATACTGGCTCAGTATGGCATAAACAGACCAGACCTTTCCTTCAGGTCATGATTTGACTAAAACAGAACTGATTCCCTCTCTCATCAGATCTGTGCAGACCACTCAGTACCTCCAAGTAAAAAAACAACTCATATGCAGCTATACTACAGATCCTCTCTGGGGTTCATATAAGGCTAATCAGGCACAGTATCACAGTCAGTAACCATTAGAAAGGAGTTTTGGCATCATATTTATTCTGTTTGAACAGCAACTTACTCAAACTCAAAATGATCTATTCTATCTTTCTATCTCGGGATATAGATCTTTGCCTTTTCTGAAACTTTTACCATTTTAATTTGCTGATGGGAAATGTTGAACTTGGACAGAGATGCATCTTTTTTCCAGCGCGCAAGCTCAGAAATATGAAATATGCAGCTAGCCAGCATGAGGATGTAAAATCAGTCAGGCTGCAGTTGAAACAGGTTGCTACATGATGCACAAGCTGACCAGATGAGGCTGATAGATACTCCCCTGATAGACTTAAGGTCTGCATGTAGTTAAGTGAAGTTTTATGCAAGCAACACACAGCTCTGTGGCTTGTTATGCCAACGAACACGGCCTCCCCTCTGAAGGTGTTCCCTGGTTAAGAGGTTGGCGTGGAGCCTCTTCACTCTCTCAGACAGCTGTTAGGGCTGCAAAGTCCATCCACCTCCCCCATAATGAGAACTCAAGGGGGCCCAGGGCCACACGTCCAAGAACACATATTTCACAAACACACCACATGCACATGTATGAACAAATTCAACAGCAGACCAGTTTAAAATTTTGAAAAATAGCAACAGACACATAATCCCAGCACAATTCAGGAGCCAAACAAGGAGGACGAGGAGGAGGAGGAGGAGGAGGAATGGGAGGAGGAGTGGGTGAGACAGAGGTGGATCCATGATTTAATAATGATATGCTTGTTAGAAAAATGAGTGACCTTCACACACATACACGCACACACGGGCATCTGTGTTAACATAGTGTGTCTCTGAGTGACAAAATATTCAAATAGAGGGCAGGAGAGCGAAGGGGGTGGGGGTGGGCACAGAGAGGGCCTGCGAGTGAGTCTGTGTGTGCTCGTGCATGTGTGTGTCTTCTGCCAACCCTTTTTGAGTGTTTAATGAATGAACCTTAATTATTCATCAGCCTATTATTAGCTTCCAGGGTTGAATGTACAAACATGAACAACAGGGTGCGTGCATGTGAAGGAGAATAATCCACCATCTATATTTGCATTTTCTGCATAGTTGCAAAAATCTTCTTGTTTACATGTATTAGTGCTCATAACTAAGATCATTAATTCATGAATGCATGATAAGAATACATTTAAGGTGTAATATGCAAGGCATGTGATGATATACTCAGTTCACAAGGCTGATGATGGCATTATACTGAGCTCATGAAAACAAGACAAGATACCATTTTAACATTACTGCAACAATAACTTTCATGATGACATTTTTTTTTTTTTTTTTTTTACTTTGTTTGAATAATAGACTAGTATTCTGGTCCACCAATGCAGGTTTACTATGCAGTACCACACACAGTATTGCAAAACACTGTCCTGAGCATGAGCTTAAACTAGAATATGAACTAGGGCTTCTGCAGCGGAGGACGACACGGCTCAGCAGAGCGGGGCTCGGCGGGGTGAAAATATACTGATATACATATAATATATACTGATACAAGAAGGCAATTAAAAATAAGTATCAAGCAACCCACTAGACGTTGATTGGGCTGGGTGAATCCGAAATGGTGAAAACAAGGGGGGTGTTCTAAAACAGGCTGTTACCTGTGAAACAAGGGTGCTCTGAAAACAAACCCATTAGCACTTGGTATGTTCCGCATGATGAAATTAACCACAGACTGTAAAGTGATGTGGAAAAAAGTCAAGTCAACCAATCAGAACTTTGGTCGACTCAGCGCGTATCGATCAATAAGTCGACAAGTCCACTAGGACATATGAACTGCAGTTTTCATCAGGGGGGCGGTTTGCCTCATGAGCTGATAACTAGCCACCACTAAGGAGAGTCCATTAGTATAATTATAAGATCTATTGGTGTATTGTATCTAATTTTTGGGGCCCAATCACCAGAAAAAACTTCCTTGCCTGTAAAATGAACTAGACACTCTGCAGAAAACTCATTACCTTTCCTCCTCTATGGTAATTTTGACATCTTTTCTCCTGCACTAGACACATTTTGATACAGTGCCACCACTACATGGGTGTGATATCATAATTGCAGTAGTTTAATATGCATGAAAAACCCTCGTGTGATGATCTTGTGAGACAGCTTATCACCTCAATGACAAATATTGCCAAGCTTTATGATGGTTTTATATTCTTTTCAATGGGACAGCCTGAGAGAGACATTAAAAAATGGGAAAGTGAGGGGAAATGGTGTGCACCAAATCACGCCAATAGAAGGAATCAATCCTTTAACTGGTTT
This sequence comes from Xyrichtys novacula, assembly GCA_962446985.1. NCBI lineage: Eukaryota > Metazoa > Chordata > Actinopteri > Labriformes > Labridae > Xyrichtys > Xyrichtys novacula. Next base: position 28,615,371 of record OY660873.1, read on the forward strand.
ACGACTTGACTTGGGGCTGTTGCTCTACCAACTGAGCCCCAGTTACTTTGCACTTAGTTTGTGTTAGCATGCATGAGT